>JAHVYC010000014.1:400684-752398 GCA_020623665.1 Calonectria multiphialidica
AGCTAGCTGTTGGAGGCTGCCGCCGGAGGCGGCCGCCGGCTTCGGGGTTATAAGGTTTGATCGACATGACGATCACGGCTTGGCCCTGATGTTCAATTGGCTGTGCCCGGCAGGGCCCGTGGTCAACAGATTGATAAGCTAGGCTTCGTGTGTTGTTTAGTATGGTGTTTTGGGGCCGACTGCGGCCTTGACCATCTTTGAATTACCTAAATCCTGATGCCGGCTAGTCCGGGCATCGGGCATACGTAACAGTCGTCTGTTGAGGCTATCGAGACCACCTGTGAGTGTGACAGTTCTTGTCAGATGCCGCGACACATGTGGCCCATAATCATACAAAGATACGGGCAACTCCTTTCGCATTCCAGGTTGCTATTAAATACAACATAGGACACGAACGGGCATAATGACAAATTCAACAATAAGTCTTGTCATGATTAACCATCAATTGGACTGTTGATGGCTAAAGGCGGAGCTTTTCTGGCGATATTTGTCGCACTCATGGGTGATCACAATAGCCTCAGCCGACGGCTATTACGTACACTAGTTCTGGCTAACATCTTAAAACTTGCCGTGAAATTGTCCAAGTTCTTGTCTGAATTCCACTGTCACACTCAAAGGTGGTCTCAATAGCTTCAATAGACCTAGGTCAGATACGCGGGCTAGCCATCATTAGGATTGATGTAATAGCTAGATAGTCAAGGCCGCAATTAGCCCCGAAACACCATGCCAATCAACCCACAAGGCCCAAATAGCCTATCCAATGACTACAAGCTCTGCCGGGCACAGCCAATCATCTATCTAAGCCAAGGTGAGTCAAGATGACGATCACATACCTAGGCCGGCTGCGGCCTGCGGCAGCCTCCAACCGCTAACTAGCAACAACAGCTATAAAAGGTCCAGATAGAACCCTACCATAGTTAGAAAAGTCAAGAGCTTCTATGCATCCGGAATCATAGCCATCTATTGATATCCACTCCACAAGGAATGAATAAATATGTGTAACAGGCCCACATTGAAAACCAAAATTGTAGCTGCAGGTCGAGAGGGGGAAGATTCTGCCGCGACAGACCGCTTGGTTTCATCAACACCTGGTTGGGCGACCATGTGAACAAAGAGACGCGGAGTTTGCCATCGAAGGTAGATGCAGTCTCTCCAATCATCGGGCCGTGTTTTGCGGAGTGAAAACTTTGAACAAAGTCACCATTATCATCACTCGCCACTCCCCAGCGACATCCTATTCCCCCAGCTGTTGATCCAACATGGCGCCGCCCAACAATCTTTATGCCGCCTACAAGAAGGACACTAAATATCTCGTCTATTGGCTCATTCATGTGACAAATCGTCTCATTAAATCCGATGCCGAAGAGACCGGGGAGCCGCCAGAAGGCCTAAACACAACGGGCCAAACCACCATTTCCAATCTCGTTTCTATGGCCGAGATCATTGTTAAACATGCCGAGCCGGTTCCTTCCATAATCTATGGGCTCTTCAAGTCCATTATAGAGGCGCGAACCACCGTATACACCGCATTTCAGCAAATGTCCGCCTCCAACGAGGATCCGCACTTGAAGCGCAGTAATGCTGGCCACAAGCACTTCATCGACGTTCTTACCAAGGCTTTCAAGATCTTGGGAGGTGATGATTGGAAGTCCTCTAACGATGCAAAGGCAGCAGAAAAAGGCTTTCAACATGAAGAAATACAAATGCTTGTCCTTGGAAACAAATTCAGTGCCCTCCAAGTGGAAGCAGACGGAGCCAGTTCTGACGACGACGATGACGATGGGTTCCAAGTTCAGGAACAAGCACAGACTTCACGAAGAGGTGTCAAGAAGACATCAGGAAAGGGCAAGAAAGTGAAGAAGGCCAAAAAGGGAAAGAGCAACAAAAAGGTCAAGAGGGATAAATCTGAAGCTGCAGCCGTGGATGCCAACATTGACGACATACCTCTCGAAAGTTTCAAGATCATTGACAGTGAAGATGGCCTAGTGTCTGACTACCTGATCGCTACCTACTCAGCTGCTAAGGAATGGGCACAACTTCGCACATACATCCAGGGCTTGTGGAGACAAGTCGCTTACAACGGGCTCAACAGTGCGGTGGCTGGGGCTCTTTCAAACATTGCCATTGGCATGGTCAAACGGACCACTTCGGTCATATTCGTGGATTTCCCTGGCCATGAATCGTATTACACGATCATGAACACGATTACTCGTGGTGACCCAGCCAAGGCCCAAGGAAACTTTCACCTCTCATTGCATCAACTTGGCCCCGGAAACGAACCGGCCAGAGTGCTCGATAGAGCCCTCGATGTCCAGGAGCAGTTCATGATTCACGCGTACTATGATCTCGCTGCTTTCCTCACCGACTTCCAGAGAACCCGGAGCGGGAAGCCAACAAAGGCCATGAGCGCTCGCATTGCCAAGTGGTCCCCGAACTTTGATCTGCAAACAGCAACCGAGGAGCAGAGGCTTGAATGGCGTCGTTCATATACCATAATGTGGCTCTACGATTTGGTAAATGTCTTTTCGTCCATTGTTGTACAACGAAATACCTTGAAGGGCGAAAAGCACGTTTATGAGCGTGTGGACTGGTCTCCCACGGGGCCTTGGGATCAACATCGAAGGCTTTTTGGCCTCGTCGAATTCGCTGGCGAGATCACAAAAATGGCTATGCAAAAGCCTGGAGCGGACATTAAAAAGATGATCCTCCCCCAGCATGTGTTCCAGCTGCAATGCATCGTCGACTCGTTTGCAGTCTCGCGAGGGTGGTCTGTGAGCGGCCTCTATGGGCACGTCATGACGCCTCTACCTAAAGAATTCCGACCTCGAAGAGATGTAGACTTATTCCTTGACCGCGAAAACGAGAGGGTGGGCCAGGGCTTTCTTCAGAGCGTCGATATGTTGAAGCAGATATGGGAGCAGAGCGTTCCGCGAATCGGCGAGAGGGACTTCTATGGAGAAACCATCGGCTTCATCAAAATGTTCCAAGAAGACTTTGTTGACTGGCTGGGCGAAACAAAATACATGCACGGATTAAACACCATTCCACCTTCGCGTTTCTCTAGCCACAACTCCAATGGCCTATACGAATACTCTCCATTTCTATGCGGCACGGGTTTGTTAGAGGGCTTGGATCTTGCTTACCGATTCAGCATGATTCTATGGGATAGGATGCGGGAGCCCATGCTTATCATCCACCTACATAATATGCTTGTTCAGAAAGGGTACCTAAGCCAACCGATTGGTTTATACCAATCCCTACAGGAGCTGTTCAAGGAATCATTCTTCGTCGACGGCAAACCACCTACTTCAGATTTTAGCAAAGCCCTTCTCGATAGGCTGAAGGCGGTGGAGTTGCGTTTCGACAGACGCCAACGGCAAAGCATTGCTCAAAGAGCAGCCTCTTCTGCTGGCGGTATCCATACCGTACTGGACCTCGAGTCCAACACCTTCTTTCGGCAAAAGTCCACCATTGTACTTCACCAAACCGCAAATTGGAATCCAGACGGCATTCCCGACAAGGACCTTGCGCCGGGAACATTTCTCTTCTATTTACGCCTTTATCAGACGGAACCTATCCTTAACCCGAAGACGAACGAAAAGCATCTTCCAGACACGCTCATGGTTCGTCGGGCCAGAGAGATTGGCATGGATGACAAAACCATCCTCGAAACACGCAGCAGCTTTCTAAAGATGACCAAACCCGATGTGGTCCCAGAATCCACTATGAATGCCTTGAACTCTGGAGGATATTCTACAGGGCCACAACTAAGAAACCTTGGAGACGTTGTTTCGAACGCCAATTTAACCGGCAACAAACTACTCGATGTGATGCGCTACGATATCATCAGTGACATCTGCGGCATGTCGCCTCTGCTAAGTCTCAATTACATGCAGGTGACTTCGGTGATGCTGCTCCTCTTCCTTGGACTCGAGCGTGGCTTGAAAGAAGCCAAGAGCAGGATATATGAACAAAGCTATGAAGAACCGCTACCTCCAGGCATGAGTAAGCGAGCTTCGTTAATCATGTTACTGCTGGACCAAGAAGACGACGAGTGCATGAAAATTGCCGCAAGGCAGTTTGAGGACATGCGGATTGGATTCATGAGTCTCATCTACTGGAAGGACCTAGCCACATCTGCTGAAGATATTTACAACAACCCCGACAACGATAAACCGGATCTTGATGGGTGTTGTGTCATGTAAAGTGCTTCTCTAATACAGGAATTAATATCTTTCTCTGTCAAGGACAGCATCAAGGGTAGATAACTCAGCTTTAGGTCTTACAGAGTAGGCTACAAACAACAATCGATTGGGGGCGTGACACATCACTATCGGAATTTATTCTATAGGTTACAGAGGCGGCGTTCTAATAAATCTAGCTGCTACACATATTTTCGTGTCCAAGACAATAAGTTGTGTACTCTCGCTACAAAACCGGTGATGACTAGCTCAATCATTCCAAGATTCTCTTGTTGAGCTGCGTGCAGCCATAACCTCGTCCTGGATGGAATCGGACCTTATAGTTCCAGAGTCCTGCAAAGAAGGAGCCCTTCCGTGCGTTTTAAAGGGCTTTTCCGAAGTGCTTTCAGTTCTGGCATGCCTACGCCACTTTGAAGACAAAGTGCGGAGCAGTGGGCGCAGCGTCGGCACCGACGCAATGATGATCTGTGTTGTGGTTTCAGTCCAAGCAAGAAGATCTGAACCTTCTCAGTACTTTGAAACAGCGATAGGATGATGTCCGCTTACATGTAGTGTATGCAGATAGGGACTGTGTTGCTGAAATAAATCGGGCAACGCTCGCAATCACAGTAGTTAATCCAAGTAAAAATAAACAGATCAAGCCATTCTTTTCCCCTCTAGGAAGGCTCTTTAATGTGGGAATCATTCCAAATGGCAGAATAAAAACTGCATAAGTTGTCAGCATAAAGATTCTTCCGACCATCGTAGCTGTTTCCTTACCCAGTATTTCTGACACTATACCAACTGACCACTCGACATACATGGGCTTAATATCGTACAATATCGTGCAGTCCGAATTTTTTGCCCTTTATATCACGAGATGTTAATTTCGGCCATGGAAAAAAGGAGGAGTGGCTAACCAATTAGGAGATACGTCAAGGCCACACCAGAAAATATCCACAAAGACGCCAGTGAAGAAGGCGCATATACAAAATGCCGCTGTCATATACATGCAAGCTCGGAGCCTTTTCTCTGATACTGGAAACAGATCATGATAGAATAGGAGGAGGCTGAAGCGGGGAAAGTAAAATCCCATATCAAATAGAACACAACTCGCAAACATCCACTGCAGGGCTAGTTAGTCCACCATGACATGTGAATGAGAAGGCCTCTAGATTAACCTTTCCGTAGGTATCCCCGTAGTATTCGATATAGGACTTGCCTGTCGCCACGGCGTATGTATCTCCAATGACCATGGAGAGAAAGACGAGTACGGCAAGAAAAATGAACGAGTCCGATAACCAAACTGTAGTCGTAGGTTTTCTTACTCGTGCAGCCACCCGAATAGTAACAACAGTAACGCAGATAGCGACTAAAGACCACTCGATTGCCTAAGCCGTGAATTAGAGCCCGTCCTTTCCCCGGTAGTCGCGACAACATTAATGGCCATTAGGCTTACACAGTACTCCTTGGGGCTAACCATGTTGACACAGGTTCTGTATGGTTGCACTAATAAATGCTGTACCACGTTGGTCAATACTATCGCTCGCGCTTTCTCAAAAGGGATAAACTGATTGGTGAGGCCAATGATGAATCTGGTCGTCAACTTGGCGGGCCCTAGCTTAGTCAATGGGACCCATATTGGTGCCTGTTCATTGCTCGCAAAATTACATGCGGACGAAGAATTGACGAGATTCAAGGGCAAGCTAAAGGTGGGGGGTGCACTAAAGTGTACTTTTAAATGAAATGGAGAAGGCGAGAAATTAATTTTCTTCAACGAGCCTCGGCCAAAAGCAAAAACGCGTTTTAGCAGGCGGGATAGCGCCACGTTGAAGGCGGAATTCCTCAATCGATGGTTTTATTCGTTCAACGCCCTGGCCCTGTCTCAATTTAGACACCAAAAGAGTTTGGACGGTATTCCAAAAATGCACCTTACGTCTAGAGGAATCTGGTTTCCTATCCCATCCAGTTCGTCATCGTGCCGCGGGATGGGCATTCCGTTGATCAGGCCTCACGAGTCATGCGAATACCATCGCGATCATGCAGAAGCAAGCACGGCTTAGTCCTTCTATTTACTAGGAGTGTCTATCTATAAAGTCCTTGTGAGCCACCTGCTGTTCATTTTCCAGACTTAATTACCCAATTATACCTGCATTTGATGCGCAACAAACTCATATATCAGACGCACCGCCACAACTTAGATCTGCCTGCAGTAATAATATCCCCACCACCCTCAGGGTACCTCGCTTCATCATTGCAATGTGATTCTACACAATTTTCTTGTATGCAAGTCGACCTCAGCTGGCAAAGACAATCCAACGGATTAATCACTCGCGCGATGCCCCAGCTTATTTAACAGCTAGGAGAGCGCTGACTAACTAGACCAAAATAGATTGCCAGTCTCACTAAAGTGTGGCTGTGCGTCAGGCTAGACGGCCGACTAGCGTGTTTGGTAGGACTCATCATCGCGTTACTCTCCTGCTTTCCCCCCCTTCCCTTTGAGAGATAAGCAATGTAATCCCGTTGACAAAACATCTTTTTGAAAGTTGGCTTCTAGTTATTCTTTCTCGGCTGGCTCGACAAAATCTCTCACTCGTTAATGCTGCTTCTCTCGCTGACAAGTTCGAATGGCGATCACAGCCCCGGACCCACCGAACGCGGTGGAAGATGAAACGAATCGCGTAGCGAAGGATGAGGCGATCATGGAAAAACAGCAGCCATTAAGCCGTCCAGACTGTCCGAATCCATTGCTTGTGGGAAAGTTAATATCTGACCTGGACAGCTCTCGCTGTTGGGTTGTTGAGCAAGTCACGTCCAAAGGCGATGTATTGGCTATTAAATATCCGGTTGACGAACGGGAGCTTGAAACGATCAAGTATGCCGCGGCTCGCGACATCCTCGTTCCCAAACCCCATTACTGTTGTGACATCGTCGAGGACAAGTCCAAACCCCGTGGTGTAGCCATGGTCATGGAACGTGTGCCGGGCAAGACTCTGTCCGAAGTCTGGGGTGCACTTGACGAGACTGAAAGATCCAGTGTTAAAGATCAACTCCGTACCCAAATTCAACACATGCGAGCTTGCACTCAGGACACCATTGGGCGTCTATCGAGTCTCCCTACCCACATTGTCTATCCGTTCGACGAATATGGGTTCTGTGGACCATTTTCTACAGAAAAGGATTTTGATAGATGGCGTCTGGGGCGAGTGGCTACTGGCTCCATTTCCCGTTTCAAATGGAAGATTATGCTAAATCGCCATCGACGCAAATCCTCTGGGAAATTCGTCTTCACTCATGGCAACCTTTCTCCGCGAAAAATCATCGTACAAGGCAGTACCATAACTGGAATAATTGGCTGGGAAGATAGCGGCTTCTTTCCTGAACATATTGAGTATGAGTTCGCTATGGCAAGACTTGGTAATGAAACGGAGTGGTGGGTTTCCGTACTACAAGATGTCTTGGAGCCCTGTGCAAATGGAATGATTGACTTCGCCAAAGCAGTGCGCAAAGGGCATCGGACTTCCAAAGGCCAAACATTTGCCAGTTTGTGGGTTATTCTTCCATTGACTTGCTGTTTTATTCTTACTTGTTGTTGTTGTGGCTATTACTCTGATGAAGTCTCCCCAAACGTTCAAGCAGAAAAGACAAGGGATAAAAAAACGCAAAAGAGGTTGAAAGTTCTGAGAAATAAATAGATATGTCTTTCCGATTATTATTAGTGTCTGGTGGAGGTCTTTTGTCGTTTTAATGTTATAAACTGGAAACCCACGGAGTACCGTGTACCGTATTAACTCAACGGATTGGAACTGCCTCGTGGTCTTGATACGCATGTCAAGCTAGTGAAATATACTCTTGCAGACTCAGAAATCGCCAAGTGGATTACCCGTCAGACATTGACCGACCATGCGACACATCCAGTTAGTCCGAACATGGGTCTTTGGCCCCACGAGGCAGTCCCAATCCATTCAGTAAATACAGTACCTACTGCATGGATATGTGCAATTGTGCTGCGAATGAATGGCTCACACGTAAGCATGCATTTCTGCCTGGCACCTGCCTAGATCCAATGAGGTTGCAGATTGTAACGCCAGGCAGTCTGCCAAATTAAAATAATCCCGCAATTATGTTTTCGAATTTTATAGAAAAGCCGGGATTAACCACTCGCCCCTCATCTAGTTGATTTTACATTGCTCAGTATTCTTGGGACATGACTACGTTGAAATCACTGCATAAAAACAATGAGCCTACAGTATCCCAGCGCCTTACAGTCAACTTCAGGAGAAAATGGCTGCTCAGCATGCTGCAACCTCGATTATAACTCTTATATGTCGGGCGAGAAATTTGGAGCAGCTGGCCATTCCTATCCTCTGCCACGATACCGGCTAATTTCTTTTGGACATATCAAGGCCGCCAAGTCGCAAAGTTGTTCCGTTTGTAGCATTTTATACGAGGGAATATTTCTTTTCTGGGTCAACAAATATCCGAATGATGAATCCAGTTCAGATGATGATGTCAGCGACTGCGATGATGCAGTATACTTAACCAGTTTTCCAATACAGGAGTTCTCCAAGATCTGGATAGAACTGAGGCCAGGAAGAAGTCTCAGGCTGGTCTGCAAGGGCTATCCTAATGAAGTTCGCTGTAGCCTTGAATTCTTCACATTTGAACGTAAGTATATGACATAATCTCTGAGGTAATTGTCCAAATAACATGTAATCAGACGATATACGTCCCCCGCTACATGTGGCTTTTGGGAGAGCAGCTGTGGTTTTAAAGTGCCTCGATCCTACCAGTACTACAACGTTATTGGCAAACTGGCTGAGGGCCTGTGATAGCCACAAAACATGTTCCCAGACCTCTAGATTTATTCCCAATCGTCTTTTGGATATTTCGACGGAAAGACCAAAGGTCGTAGAGACTAGTGCTTCTTGGGGGTATAGTACTACTTATATTACTCTCAGCCATTGCTGGGGCACTGAGGAAACTAGAAAACCACTCAAAGCTACTAAAGCATCATATCAAAACAGACTGCAAGGCATTGACTGGTTGGAATTTCCCCGTCTTTTTCGGGAAGTCATTACAATCGCTCGGATGCTCAGCTGCCAATACCTCTGGATTGACTCTCTATGTATTATCCAGGATAGTATTGAGGACTGGGCCGCCCAATCTGCACAGATGGCGGCAATTTACTCCAACGGATATTTGAACTTGGCGCCTGCCGCGGCAATTGACTCCTTCGGCACGGTTTTTGGTCCAAGGAGTCAATATTTCGATCACAGTCACGGGATTCCCTCTTATATTCCCCTAGAGACCCAAGTAATTCAGCCTTCAGCTATATCTTCAGCAGCCATAGGTGTGAGGCCATCTAACAGAATTGCCCACCAGTGTGTTTTGGGCGATGAATTACACACGCGGTATCTTGAGTGCCCTCTCCTTGACCGAGCATGGGTTTATCAAGAGCGACTACTAGCCCCGCGAACCGCGTTTTTTTCACGGACAGAATTGATTTGGCAATGCAGAGAATCGTTAAGTTGTGAATGCAAAGATGCAGATAATTATTCAAAGGTCTTATCACAGCTGAGTCAAATAATCTCAGAGGAACAAGTATACTCTCCAATCGACTCAGCGTCTCTAGTGGACTCGATGGGTCATAACAAATACAATTTTGAGCAGTCTCTGTTAAATCAAAGATCACCCGGGAAAGTTCTAGAACTATGGCTCGGTATTGTGCAGAAGTATAGCAGTATGAAATTGACAAAGGAATCAGACCGCCCATACGCGATTGCAGGAGTTGCCCAAAAACTATATGAGATAATCCAGGACACATACCTAGCTGGTATTTGGCTGCAAGACTTGCCTAGAGGGCTGCTATGGTCTGGGATCCCTCGGTCTAATGAAGCGGCTATCAGGCTTGGTGGAGGAATTCCGCGCTGGTCTTGGATGTCTCGGCTCTGGAATGGTTGCTCATATGTTGGCTATTTTCTACCTGAACCACAATGTTTCCAACCCGATTCTCGACTTCGAGTTATCGAAAACGGAACATGGTGCAAGGCCAGCGGTTTCCAATTTGGACCTGTTCTGCAAGGCCAAATAGAAATGGTTGTTGCTACCTTGCCCGCGACGGTCATATATGAGGAGGTGGTGGATTGGAGGCCGGAGTTCTATGGCGAAATATCCGGAGTTGATGATTCTAAGGTTTTGCTCTGGTTGGACTGCCCGTACGACCGTACAGAAAGAATCCAAAACGGAGACTCTGTTCTACTCCTTCTGATTGGAAGATCTCAGATTAAAAAAAGGACTCAACACCTGCTTGTGGTCAAACCAGTCTCGTCTACTCAAGATGTTTACAGAAGAATAGGCATTACTAAGTTGGAGGAACGAGAACTTGGTGATGATCAGTTATCAATTTCGAGATGTATTCTAGTTTAATTCCATCCATAACCAATATTCTTTATTGTCCAATGTGTTGCTAATGATTTGAAGAATCTTTTGGAAGATCGACTTGGACAGAAGTTCTTTTATCCTACCCCATGCCGGACACACTCACTCCAGATTGGCTCTAACTGTAATACAAACCCTTTCTATTCGACGGTTGCCATACACACACATGAGGGACAGGCGAGGGGCTAGTGATAAATGCTGAGACACGGTTGGTTTAAATGTCGATCGCATTTCTATCTTCCGCCAGAGCCGTTTACCAGCTCTAGATACTCCAGCATAACTTCATCATGGCAGCTCAGGTCCCCTGCTGGCCATCAGGATTCGATTCTGACCCCGTTTCCACGTCATCGTTTTTCTTTTTGCTCTGCTCCCAGTCCTCCTGACCCCCAATATATCTGAACATGGCCCTTACATCCAAGTCTTTGTACTCCGCTTCCTGGCTCAGCAGGCTGTACATTTCCAGCCCCTTCGTCCCCATGATTATCTTGGCACCGGCGCGCTCCGCCATCTCCGCGGCGAGCGTGAAGTCTTTGAGCATCAGGGCCATGCGGAAACCCCCCGCATACCCTTGGCTGCTCGGGCTGTTGGGGTCGATGTTGGGCACCGGGCAAAACTTGTCGCAGATTGTGTTTTGGGCGGAGCCAGCGCCCAGCACCTGGTACAGCTTCTTCGGGTCGAGGCCGGCGCGCATACCGATGTTGAAGGTCTCGGAGCACGCGATGGTGAGGATACCCGAGAGGTAGTTGTTGCAGAGCTTGGATGTCAAGCCCAGCGCCGGCCCGCCGCATGGGATGATTTGCTTACCCATGAGGCTCAGCACGGGGAGAATCTTGGTGGTGAAGTTGGAATCAGTGGCGTCGTCGCATCCAACAAAGAACGAAATAGTCCCATCGACCGCGCCAATGACGCCACCGCTGACGGGCGCATCGTAGAAGGAAGCAGTTGGAAAATGAGTTCTCAGGTGGTCCTTGATTCCGAGTGAGGTCGCCGTGTCGATTGTTGAGCAATCGAGCAGGAGCTTTTCGTGCAGGGGAACGGTGGTCAGCGCTTTTGGTCCGGATATGTAGACCGATTGTACATGGCAGCCTTCTGGCAGCATGGTTATGATGACCTCGGCACCATCAGCAACCTCTGCCGGCGAAAAGCATTTCGTAATCTGTTCGGGGTACTGGTTGTGTAGCTCATCCATAGCCGCCTCATTGAGGTCGAAGATTCGGACGCGCCCACCGGGAGCAATCTTGCTGGCAATGTTTTTGCACATGGGCAGCCCCATCATCCCGAGTCCAACGAAGCCATACGTGTTGGGGTTGTCTACAATCGGCATCCTGACTAGATATCCTAGAATCTGCGATAGACTGACGATGAAGCTAAAATGGTATTTAGCTTAGACTTGTGGCAAGTTGAACAGAATCACAAGATTACATTCGATTTCAATGTGAGGAAACTGCTTTTGGCCTTTTACTCGCAGTCGGGTATCACTCGGGAATATGCGTAACGTCGCGTGGTCTTGCCTCAGAGCGGAGGCGCGGATCGATACCAATACGGATGGCAGAGTTGGATAAACTCATGCGAATCCTACCCCACAAACCCCGCGTCAGCCAAACCGCGAAATGGTGATGTTACACAAGATTCAATAAATGGTGCCTAATATGCCTGATCTCCTCCTCGATGAATCACAGTCGCATTTTTCACACTCGGACATGTCAGGATTGAAGTTCATCGTTATCATTATTTCCCAACCCGCATACAATATTTGAGAGAAGAGTCGCCAGATATGTCAGCATGTGAACCGACATCCAGGATACAGGAGTATGTACACAGGAACTAATTTTGCACATGACTTTATTTTCAATTCCAGACGCTTTACCTCCAGGCTAAAGATGATTAAAGTTCAAGAGCGAACTAAATAGCGTATTGTTATAACAGACCTCGTCAATGAAACACTGGTCCAGCTCAGGCAGCAGGATCTCTTGTCCTTCTGTGCCGAGCGTGGTAGCATCTAGTCTATCCATAGGTCTGCTGAATTCGCCGGGTGTCGATTGATTCAACGAACCAGATTCGGGCAAGTTCCCACTATTGCATTTATCAATGGAGTCCCCAATCATAGCAGCAGCATGAGTTCGCAGTCTGTAGTAAGCTGACTCTGCGGAAGACCAAGTTCCATTCATGCTCTTCAAGCATCCCAAGGCTAGGGTGACACGGTTATAATGATGCTCAAAACAGTCGTCGGAATGACTGACAGATGTAGCTAGTTGAGCCAAGCCACAGAGCACTAGTACTGGAAGAATGAACGGCGAGTGCTTCTGAAGATTAGGACAAAGCGAGATATAATCCGACATTCTTCTTGAGGCCTCGGTTGCTTTTATGGATTGAACGAGACGCATGTGTGGTGTAGATGGGAAGCATTCGGACGCCTCGGACCAGTAGGGCTCGCTCATATCAGATACTATTGATGAAAAATTGCTTCGGGGAAGGTGCAGCAACATGCCAGCATAGGTGATTATAGTGTGTGCTTGAAACAACATCTCATCCATATGCCCGTGGGCATTGACAATCTCCAATTTCGCCGTCGGCAAATGGTTGGTCCAGCTCACTAACGTATTCTCGATGGACTGGAAATGGTCTCGGTGGTATTCACGCTGGCGATTCAGCATCAGCACACGGCCCAATATCCTCGTAGCCTCGATGCGGTAGCTGTAAGAGGAAAACCCGACACCGTCGTCAAACAAGATCCTGCGCTTAAAGTCGAACATGGTACGGGGTTTAGGAAGCTGGTTGTTGCTCGTATACGAGGTCTCCTCGCAGGGCAATGTCACTTCGAAGGGCAGTTTACTACAGCGAAACTCTACACCGCTGCACGAGGTTGAAATCAGAATTTCAGTGATGACGAGCTCCCACCATGTTCTCCTCAGGCTTTCGGCTTCAATGGATCGCTCCGGGTGGTGAGAAGACGCAAAATCAGCACGATTCATGCCAGCCTCGATGGCAATCTCTGCTCCCCGAGTGAAGGATGAATGCACCTCTCCAATCTCACCACGGGCGAACAAGATGATGGAATAAATTAGCCAAGCCTGCACCATGCAAGGTGAGCGGTCGAGATTGCGAGTCAACTCAGCAAAGACCTGCTCCTTCTGCTGCTGGCCGGGGATGGACTGGCTGTAGTGGGCCCCGGCAAAGTCGATTACAAGGCGGAGGAAGGCCGGATACGCGCGTTCTTTGTACATGGAGCTCGGGACCAGGATGGGATGTGCAATGTGGAAGTTTTCGTAGTATAGCCGAACAGATCGACTGACGCTATTCGTGGTGGCCAGGCCGGCCACGGGTAGAGGCCGGCTTTGGTTCACATGGCCTTTTCGCGGCAACGAGGCCCAAGGCAGCGGCTCAGAGGCCAGCGGTCCGGTGTAAGGAATTATATTTGCAGAAGCCGGACTTGGAGTCGTTGATTCTGATGCCGCGTCCGAGGTCAGGGACACGATGCTTGCTGTCGTGGGTTGAGGCGGACCGGGGACATGGGCCGGTTGAGCGGTGGCGGCCGACGAAGGGCGGTCAGGGGATGCGCCATCGTCCAGTGACGCGTCCATTGATACAGAGATAGAAGCAGATTGTTCCTCGCGTGATGAGCCATGGCGCAGATGCTCAGCCAGCGAGCGACGCCCTCGTCCACGGCGGGATGGCTGGTAGTGGCAGGCTTCGCAGCTCAGTGTGCACCGGCCGCACACGGGCCGTTTTCCGTCGCATTTGAGATGTTGTCTTCGACACTCAACGCATGCCAGCTTGGCCAGGCCTGCGTCCTTGTTGGACTTTTGGGGAGCCATGGTCTAAAAGTCAATCTGTCTTTGTTGGCGATGCTATGAATCAACGGCAGAATCGCCGATAAAGAAGTCCGAGCAGCGATAGACACCGAAAGAGACCTGATTGGCCAATATGGGTGAGTCAGCCGCTCGGGCTTTTAATCGCCGATAAAGAGCCCGATCAAGAACCCGATTTGTCGGCGAGGCCCGTTTGTGACAGATAAGGAATCAATCATGGCATCGCATGTTTCAATTGAACTTCGAGGTGCCTAAATACTCTTGGGGTTTCCCTTTTCCATTTTAGCTTTGCCCATCGATAACCATTGTCTTATTTTGCAAACACTCCAGCAACATCACCAAAAATGTCCGTCTCCACACTCTATGCTCCCGTGCCTCTTCCTCCCGGCCCACAATGCCACATTCATACCCATTGCCCCGTTGAGAGCAAGACCATTCCTTATACTCTTGAAGACCTGGTCAAAGACATCAAAGCCCATCTCGGCGACTCATCTGGCATTGGATTTGACAATGTGGATTCCGAATACTTGAAGTCTCTCGCCCAAAAATACGTATCAAACCCCAACGACTGGGCGCGCTACTACTACAACTGCAAGGGCAAGAACTATACCCGCAACGCAATTGAAAACATCAACTCCAAAGCCAATATTGTATGTTTCACTTTTTTAATGTTACAGTCCAATCGGAAGCTAACATAGTCAGCTCCTCCTCGTATGGAACCCCGGCAAGGGATCTCCCATCCATGACCATGCCAACGCACACTGCATCCTCAAAGTCCTGGCCGGAGAACTCACCGAAACCGTCTACCACACCCCGGATGAAAATGAAAAAGGACGTTGCCCTTTACGTCTAAAGAGCCAGGCGACGCACGGCGTCGACCAAGTCACATACATCTCGGACGACATCGGTCTCCACCGCGTGCACAACCCCAGCCCGAACCAGGTCGCCGTCTCACTGCATCGTGAGTACCCCGGAATGAGGATCATTTAAACAACTGCTCACATGACGCTAGTGTACACTCCCCCGAACGCAGCCGACATTGGATACAACATTTTCGATGAGTCCACCGGCAAGCCAAGTTTCGTGCCGCAGGTCAAGTCTCACTTGCCGCTTGCATCGCAAAAGACTGAAGTTTGATATTGTTTTGGCGGATGTATATCTTGTTGATGGTGTCACGATTTGCTTTATAGTGTGACGGGATGGATTGTAGTTCATGATTATTTGGCAAGCGTTTGTAGTTTATATCAGATACCTAAATACAAATCACACGCGTGGTTAAAATGCATTATTCGAGGATCAACTTGTTCAATATTAGTCAATTGCATTGATTCGAGTGGCTTCTACGATAAAACACATCTCCAACTGTGTCACCCAACTACGCCGAAGTCAGCAAAGAAAATGTCTAGGGTCTTAATTTTTAGAGGTATCACATAAGCCTTATGCGAGTTCGTTATCTCGGCGTTTGGTTGCTGCTATTGTTACCACTCTTGGATATTTCCATCTTCGGGAGAGTGCTTATTCTAGATGTTTCCAGTTACAGCAGGAGAGAGAATCGATTGAGGAAACGCAGTGTCAAAAACAATCGCTTACGTCACGGAGCCCGGCACGACCGATACAGCCTGCATGCAGCCTGCATTCGCATCCATAACTACATGCAGAATGGGCCAATACGCGTAAGCCATTCAGAGGTTGACCCCAAGAGCAGGGACTGTTCGGTGAACCGTGGACCTCATCGCACTTTCAGTCGCCGAATGAAAGTGGGCCCCACCTCAAGAAGTTCGTTCACAACACATGATGCTCCAGATCTCACCGCCTAATTAGGTAATCGCCTCTCATTCGCCGAACCAAGCATTCGGCATTCGGAGAGCGACAATGTAATCAACCAGCAAATGACTAACAATATTCGCCTTCAAGTTTGTAGGCCAATTCTTTCTTAAATTCATGGAGATTGTACGCAGATTTCTGGATGAAGGCATCATCGAGATTCGTTAATTGCGCGTTCTGAGCTATCCAAATCATCATGGCTGCAACGGTTCCTGAAGGAAACATGCCACCACCGTGCACGATGGAAATGCAACCCACTGCACAGTGCAAGCATAACCGCGGTTGGCGTCGCATCGTTCGAAACTTTACTCCGGCGTATGCGTTTCAAGCCTACAGAAAAGAAAGAGAAAAAAGAAACTATGCTAACAGATACTGCAGATGGTTTTCGGTAAACATGGGGACGGGAATCACGTCCATCCTGCTCAACACCCTACCCTACAACGGCCGGTGGCTGTACTACATCTCCCTGGTCATCTTTGGGCTCAACGTGTTATACTTTCTCGTCTTCTGCGCCATTGTAATCGTCCGCTACATTGTGTACCCCGAGATATTCGGCGTCATGGTCAGACACCCAGCCCAGTCTCTATTTTTGGGCACCTTTCCCATGGGGTTGGCCACCATCATCAACATGTTCTGCTTCGTCTGCGTCCCGCACTGGGGCCAGGGTGCCGCCTACTTTGCATGGGGCCTGTGGATCTTTGACGCGCTCGTGTCCATTTTGGTGGCGCTGGCAATCCCTTTCATTGTGTGAGTGGGCGCCCGGATGGTTGTTATGCAGGGGGACGGGGATTTCCAAAGCCAATCTTTTCCAGGGGGGCTAATTATTTTTGACAGCATGACGCGCCAATCCCACATGGGTTTAGACTCCATGACGGCGGCCTGGCTGCTTCCAGTCGTGTCGTGTGTCGTCGCGGCTGCCTCGGCCGGGGTCGTCGCCGAAGTCTTGCCCAATGTGCAGCACGCCCTGTGGACCATTATCCTGGGCTACATCCTCTGGGGAGTCGGGGTCCCTTTGGCCATGATGATTGTGGGCATCTATCTCCAGCGGCTGATGCTCCACAAGCTGCCGCCAAAGGGTGTCATCATCAGCGTCTTTCTCCCATTGGGTCCCCTCGGCCAAGGTGGATACGGGTAAGTTGCGCAGATACTCTACGGGCGCTTTTGGCTTGGGCTTGCTGCTAACATTGGAACTGCCAGGATCCAGAAGCTGGGCCAGGTGGCCAAATCCGTGTTTCCCCAGACTGGGTCAATAGATCCCATCGCTGGAGAGATCATGTACATAATTGGCTTCTTCATTGCATTGATAATGTGGGCGTTTGGCCTAGTATGGCTTGTATTTGCCGTTTCCACCGTTGGCAGATCCAGGCGCTTCCCGTTCAACTTGGGCTGGTGGGGACTCACATTCCCACTGGGAGTGTACGCCACATGCACATGCCAACTAGGTCGGGAGCTCCCATCTGTGGTTTTCTCTGTTATCGGGACGGTATGCTTCTTTCCAACCTGGGAAAAACTCTTCTTCCACGTGCTAATTAATGACAGATATTCTCCATCTGCGTCTTGTTATTATGGCTCATCGTGAGTTACTGCACTATAAAAGGAGTTTTTAAAGGAAATTTGTTCGTGGCACCTTGCCTGCAAGACCTTCCCCCGAAGGAAGAACCATAGAAATGGATACATAGCGCTTATTGGATTGAAACTCTGCTCACAAGGGTGGGTTAATGCGAGGGACATGGGTCATATAAAAGTAATTGTTGAGTTAGACGTTTAGAAAAGTCAAAATACGGCACAGGAGGCCACAGTGATATTGCACAGAAATTTTGATGATCAAAAACACTACCGGGAGGGTGTGATTTGCAATCTGCAGAGTGATGATGATGAACAGGGACCTACTGTATGTCTCTTGTTTTTCTTTTTGAGCCAAATCCCAACCTCCATGGTGGTGCGGCGATCTGCAGCATGGAGACACAAATTACCTACCATAATGAAATAAAATTTGGTGGATGAAACTGGCGTCCTGCGGGCTATAGAGAAGGATTTGGTATTACTTTGTGTAGAAGGTTGCTGGCCAGTGTCGTCCTACTGGTATGCCTGTGGCTGAACACACGATACGACTGGGATGAATTCCTTCAGTAATCTTGACAACTTGGAGTTGTCGGTCCCATTAGGCATTGACGTTATGCGGGGGCTGGGACTTAATAATTTGAAGAGTATCTCTTTATTCCGTATCGCGAGCTAGGCTCCGTCAACAGGATACCAGCTATGTCAAACTATCCACGTGATTGCTTCCGCTGAAACCATTTCCTTGAACTACCTTCGATCAGGTCATAAAGTTCATAAATTCGTACCCTTTAGCTTTAGGCGTTGGCTCTTTGATGGATTTTGGGACGTAGACGCTCTTCATCTTGCCGGAAAACCTAGCATTGACGAACTCCCCGTTTGTCTTTGCCAAAACTTTGGCATAGTCAGTCTTAGTCAGGCGACAAACAGTGGATGCACCAATCCTATCCTCCGTGCCGAACTTGAACATCATGGGATTGATGACTGGGAGTTGCTTTTCCTCCAGTTCGCAAGTTGTCACCAGGGAGTCGGGGTCCGCAAATGCGCTGTCCTCGCGGCCCACGGCAACGAGCGGCCGGTCCCATTCCTTTATCTTGCTCGGATCTTTGTAAGTTTTCTTTCCGATGCTAGTTGCAGATGGGTTCTTTGAAGAAGAAGCCTGGCTGTTTGAAGAGGAAGACATGTTGTTTGGAGAAGACGTGTTATCAACAGAGTTGCGTCTTGGTGAAAAGAGTGAAAGTAATCAAAGATGGTGGAGAGGATGTAAGAAAGCAGGACGAAGTCTGACAGGATGGCTGAGCTTTTTCAGAATGCGCTCCTTTAAGGTCACTTTATAGTCGGCCAATTGGTTTCGGATTAAAGATGGTGCATTCCATGTTTACAGTGAATGGGTGATTGACCATTGAGTTCAGTGAACAAGGTATCTCTAGAACAGAATACATGTACCGTGAATCACGAGAGAAAACATGCCAGGATTTACATATGGGCAGTGAATAGAACATTGAATTGGACCCAGGCTGTGTTGTTCTTTGGGATTATTGTGATACACTCCGATAATATTTGAATACGTCAATACTTTAATGATATTGCTTGGATTAGCCAAGAACAGGACTAGTTGAAATAAGGATAGCTTGTCGCCAAGCAGCTATGCAGTTGACAATGGCTGTGCCGTGACGAGCGAGGGGCCGACCGGTCGGGAAGTGGCGGCGCTTTGTCCACCCGTCGCATCACCGACTCACGGCTGGGCTTTTCTTGGCCGTCCTTGGCTCTTGGGTAGATGCAAAACCGACGAAGAGTTGTGACATCATGCATCATTTAAAAAGTTGCACTTATTCTAGCCCGTTTTCTCCTTTGACATGGGGGTATGGACTTAAGCGGCGCCTGCATCCCTGCATCCGATGCCCCTCGCTGGAAGTAGGATCTACATGGAGATACGAGAAACCTGCGGCGGGGAGGGTAAATGGGCTGAATCTAATCAGTGCTCCTTAAAGATTCATGGGCCGCACAGTCTCGTCCATTCGGCGCGTGCCTGTGCGCGGTGCTGCTCGTACGGGCAGGGCCTTTCAGCGGCAAGCAGGGAGGAGCGGGAGTCCTGCCAGGGGTATCCAATCCACAGCCACCTTGAAAATAGTAGCTTCCGATGCTTTTTGGCTCGTTTCTTCCGATTAGTCTTGGCGCTTAGCCCTGTGAAACCCAAACCACTGGTTGTGCAGGGGAGGGGGCTAACTGACCGCGCATAGAATATCGCCGGCCCTGTTCTACGGCCTGGCTGCTCCACAGCGAAGCCCCATAGCCAAGACAGCTGCTGCATCTAGCAAAGGTTTTCGAGCACAAACAGCCCGCCAAGATGTCCAGGCTGGTTGATGGAGAAGCGATGAAAGTATGGTGAATTTCTGTTCCAGACTAAGGTTGGATCATGGGAAATTGAAAGTCAACTCGGGGTAATTTATTCCACTGCGGACCCAACGGGCGTGGTTACCAATTAGAATAAACAACGACCATGAAAAGCGAAACCACGTTCGTATCATTCCTCCGTTGAGCTGTTTCGGTGCAATCAAGTTATCCCGACGATCAAGACGCCGTTATGTAAGCGGCAGATATTGAATGCTTCTGGCGCATCAACCCCAAAAGCTTATCATGCCATCCATGTCTGCCAAGCATCTACAGAAGAGTTAAAACTTGCTCGGAACTAGAGCACGGAGGTTATTTGCTGCTGGGGGGGCCAAGACCTGGGCGTCATCCCTAAATTTGAGTGGGCTTGTTTCCCGAGCGTTTTCGCACACGGGCAAGTCTGTCGTGGAAGGCGCATGATTGGCTGCTGTCGCCAACTCCAACTGCTTCCACCTTTGCTTCAACACGTACCCACACGTCTCCCGGGACTCTTCCCCTCAGCCACAGTGAACACGCATGGTCGGCAGATGTTCCGGATGGGACGCTCTGTATATCCGCGGGCGCAGGCGGGCTAGCCCCGGCCCATACGCGAACCTGGCTGGCGGCGTCTTCCTAATTTTAGTCTCCTCAGCAAATATTCGGTCGAGAAACGGCAAAGATTGGCTTGTCTTCGTGTTAAGCGCGTGCCGCAAAGCACTGAGATGCGCCAAGGCCTTGGAAGAAATTAATTTTATCTGTAGAAGGTGTCGAACAACTCACCCTGAGTGTGTATATGTACTGGCGTCATCTCGCTGTTTGAGAAGGAGAGAACAATTCGACAGAGCAAGAAACATTCGAACCCTAACCCTTTCTACTCTCATTTAAACGACATCAACTTGATATACATTATTATCCTTGTCTACTCCTAATTATCTCAAAGCCGGTTTTTGTTTCACTTACTTTCTTTATTCTGTTTTCAACATGTGTTCTCCTCGCATATTAACCATTCTCTTCACCGTCCTCGCAACGACTGCAGCCAGCAAGGAATGTTTTGTTGAAGTCGATACCAGGCTCTCCATGTCTGACTGCGCAAACAAAGACACCTTGGCCATTTGTCTTTCTCAAGTTCGACGCCACGAGATGGAAGACCTCATGAGTTGCTATGAGGAAGCCGGTTGCACCTCCGAAGACGCGGAAAAGGAGATTGAACGCACAATCGAGTTGTGCGAGGAGACGTCTGAGCACTATGATCTCAAGAGACAGGATTCCCAGACCTCTGATGAAGGGAATGCACAAGCCTCGACAGCACAAGTTGTGTCCGAGGCGGCATCGACTGGCGAGGCAACGAATTCCCAGGTATCGAACACGGACGATGGGAATACTGCTGCTTCATCTATCGAGTCCGCAACCCAGGCCGTTTCATCATCACAGGTCGCAGTTACCGACGCATCCACTGCCGCTACATCTGCCGTAATTGCTTCAACCACCCTGGTTTCGTCGACCGTTTTCTCGTCGACGACCGCTTCCTCTACCATCATCTCCTCCACCTCCACGACATCCACCACTACGCAAACCGGCGAGCTTAAATCGGACGAGGCTTGTTTCGAGACGACCAAGAGCTGGAAAAGCGTCTGCGACCTCGACGTCACTGGAATATACACTAGTACTGTCACCTGTGTCTGGGCCGAGGTTACATCGAGCACGTGCTCTGCCAACATGATCTGCACCACCAATGCCAGGGGAGACATTTGCATGGAGATGCGCGGCATCGACACCGACGGTATTGTCATTGCCGTGGTTCTCGCCGTGCTATTTGTCGCCTTGTTCGGCGGAGTGTGCTTGGCTAGCGCGCTGGAGAACAGGAGGCATAAGCGACGTTTGGCTAAGGCAGAGGCTGCAGCTTTGGCTCGTTCGGCATCGGCCAAGACGGCCATGCTGGATGACTACTAAGGAGCCCACATGTATGAGTAGTGGGTTAAGAATTTCCTATTGTCCTGGGTTACAAACATGAACGATTTAGACGGCGTTACTAGACGATCACAATTGAAGGCATCAACTCTTGATAAACCCTGCGTTCTCTATTTGATACATCACCATGGAGCTTTGACGTCCAACTAAAGAGCGCCTTTCGCGATACTCTAGAATTTTATATCGTAAAAGACCCTCGTGCACATAACCTTTGAGAATCAGGCGCTGGTGGTGAACTTCGTTGACCTATTGGTTTGATCCGACGCTATATCCATGTTTGGTACAGGTCTAGGTGAAGCAAGCTTTTCATAGGACTTCATAAACTCGAGTAAGGTCTGTTCCTGATGCTCTTGGGCCATTAGGCACAGCCCGAACGGCCTTCCATTATAACTCAATGTGCCAAGGGGGACGGTCGCAATGGGGTATCCTGTACGGGTTAGCATTTGTGCCATGTCACCTCTTCTCGTTGACAGACCTGCTATCGCCGCATAAACACACAAAGGTGAATCTGCAGGAGCTGCAATGATTTCGACTTCCTGATTTGCAAACATATTGCTGAGAAGACGACGCGCGTTGCTGCGAGATTCTTCTTTCAGCTTGTCGATGCGTTCCTTGTCATCATCATTATTAGCTGCTTTAATTAGGTCATCCTGGGTTGGATGAGCTTGACAAAAGTTAGCGAGGAAGTTAACTTCCAAGATAAACACTTCTCTCACATGGAGGGAGAGCTCTTTCTCGTTCCTTCTCATTATATTCAACGATGCCATCAAGAGACCTGGCAGGGCATTGATCGAAACTCTTTAAAAACTGAGGAATGCTGACATTTTTGAAGTCCCAAACTGTAGCGTGTTAGTATAGGAATCAGATCGTCGGTCTAAATGACCCTCACAAGCGATTGGCATAATCACATCTTCACCCTCCACCGCAAATTGCGAGAGATTGGGGACATTGACGGGATATTTTACGATCCAGCTTTCCTGTTTGAGCATCCAAGAAACACATGTATCATATTTACGCATCTGCGGCTATTAGATAGTATGCTAGTCAAATGTTTAAGAGTTACTTACCATTTCATCTCGTGTCCCGTTGTGATGGCGACACATGGGCTCATCCGTAATCCAATCCTTTGGGTCCACAAAACCGATGGAGTGTCGATTGCCTGTCTTCTGCGATGGCTGCAATGAACGGTTCAATAAAATCTCTAAAATGAGGATTAAATCTTGAGGGGCTTTTGCCATAGGTCCTGGGCTGTCGAAAAATGGGCTGAGTGTAAAGACGCCATCGACATTTACCGACCCAACAGTAGGTTTGATAGCATACAGAGCTGCTCGGGCTGCAGGTGTGATAATGGATCCAACTGTCTCTGAGCCTATGGCAAGTGGAGCGAACCCGGCCGCCACGGCCACGGCCGAACCTGTCGATGAGCCCCCTGGTGACTAATGATATCAACATCTGTCTGATCAACAAATTCTGGCAACATACAGAATGGCCTAGCAGAGACTCTCCATCTTCAAGTTTTCCCACATAGGGTGATACCGTCTGCCCTTTAAACGAGGACCAACCTGGTGTAATATTTGTCCCCTTGAGCCCGCAAAATTCCTGGCAAAGTTAATTACAACATTGCGGATGCCAGTCATATGTCCATTTTCTCACAGTCAAATTTGCCTTGCCCAGAATAATGAGTCCAGCATCCGTGAGCCTCTGGACCAAGTCCGAATTCCCCTTTGCTCGAGATTCAGCGAATAGCCAAGACCCAACAGTCGTGGCCATCCCAAGATCAGGGGGGGTCACGATGTTATCCTGAGGCTTTTAGTCTACGTGTGATTGGGGGAATGTTTTGGCTAGTCACCTTCAAAATGATGGGGATACCGTGTAGTGGGCTGCGTTGGTGTCCAGAAATTCGTTCACTGTCCATTTCAGACGCATATTTGAGTAGCTCAACCTGCGGTCTGATTGAAATGAGTGCATTGAGATCGCCATTGAACCTTTTTACTTGTTCAAGATACCTGGTGACAATTTGCACGCTTGTGATCTGGTCATCCTGTAGCAACTTCTGCAGGTCAGCTGCATCGGCGGTAAAAACATCAAAATCGGAAGTAGACATTGCAATTAAGCGTTAGTTGTTGCCATGAAGCTCGGTCGTAGGCACGGTAATTAATATGATAGGAATTCAGGCGGCCATTTTTCCTATACAGGAAGGCAGATGATCCAGCTTAGCGAGCATGGTGGCAGTGAATTAGGCGACTGTCAATTACGGAAATGCTGACTTGCTTTGGTTTAGGCAACAAATTCGAGCTGTCCTTATTCGCTGGGTTCTTATCTTGCATATATCCCATACTTGCTTGCTCGCTTGGAAATTTGTCAGACCTGTTCCAACCTCGAAATTCTGAAATCCCCAGTTGTTCAATCCAATCTCACTGCAAGTTTTCTGTGAATAGTAACTTTAAGTTCTTGAGTTTCACTGAGACCAGCAGAATAGATATTGGACAAGATCTGGCAACGGAAGAGACCCGATATAGCCCCGACAGTCATTCGGGTTGCCCCTGTTCTAATTGGGGTGGGGCAGCATTCTTGTGGGGATGGCATATCGCCGCTTAGTCATCGGCCTTGGACGGAGGCTGTACACTCTGGCGTTGAGAACCTCGCTGGAAACTTAATTTCTCTCCGAATTTGAAGAGCTAGGCTCCTTGGTGAGGTTTAATTTTCAGGCATCTTGATTGCAGTAAGCGGCCATGCTTGATGGAGGAAATACAGTCTGGATCCCATATTCGCAAGGCAGCGAGGAAACAGGGATTTAGATGGCATCACTGGGCAGAAAATCGCGCCTTTGGGAGCTTATTAAGTTCATAGTTATTGCTGGTTTGTGGTGTACTCTTGAAATTTTTATCTCTTTGAAAAAACCACCCTTCCATTCATTAGGTTCGTATAAATGATTTGTAGCAGTCATACCTGCATCCCTTGAAGGACTTCGCGCCGGGATTTTTATTTTATTTTGGTGCTCAGGAGGATAAGAACTCTTTTTGGATATCCCCCTTCGAAATTACTGTGCCTCGGATAATCTTTCCCTACTCACTCCACACATGAAGGCTGTGGCTTACACATAGCTCAGCACTCAGCCAATCCACGGCTCGGCGTTTAGAGTAGCTACAGTTAGGATTTTGAAATGTAAAAGAGGCGGAACCCCGCAGTTCAGGCTCCGTAAGCCCATTCAGCAATAGTTAAGACAAGGGCGATCAAGTCGTGTGCATAATTTTGAGTTTGTGCAACCAGACCTTGACTACGATCTCCAATGTCGGCATCCACTGGAAAAGAGAGGAAATACAACCTGACACTCTTTTTGGTTTCTTTACTGGCACAATCAAGACAATGATGTCTCTGATCTGCTCACTCACATCGACAAAGTTCAACCTCGTTATCTAACTATGTTATCCTCGCCACTATACACACGTTGTTTATGGCATGTGAATATTTACGCAAAAGTCGATTGATTAATTTCATAACTGTCTGAACCCTAACCTGAATCATCCCTTAGAAAAACCAGAATTTTTACCACATTTCTCGGCCAAAGCCACTTCGGCCCGTACCTTTAGGGATTTTTGTAGACGGGCCGCCGGATCGGCGCGCTTTGAGAACTTTAATTCTTCTGACAAGAATATGCGCGTGCGCCATGAGGCAATGTGTGGCGTGGCCACGGAAGTTGTTGAAAAACCTTGCATTTCCAAGATTTGTTAGACTCTCACATGTATCGTCCTCCACATAATCTATTAGCTCAGCAATGTCCATTGATTTAGTCAAGGCCGTCCCGCGAGGATCGTTTATTATAGATGGTGGGACATTTCAAAAGAAGCCAGACGCGGCCCGAATAATCAAAAGATTAAGCCCGGCTATATAATTACTCGACGAAAAAAATATACATGACACATGTCGTCGTGCAAGTTCCTGACTGAAGCAAGAATTTAGGTTCCCGCAATGTCTATCAATGTATGATTACAAGACAAGAAAACGCCTGCCTAAGGCACTGCCAACCGCAGATCTTCTCCATTTGGGCCCATTTGAACCTCTGTTGCTGTATTTGAAGCTTCCTGTTGCGGTTAATACCAAATGTGCTGTTTCCATCATGAATTCTCATCGCGATTTTCTCACCCTCTCATATTCAAAGTACCATTCAGAGTTTTCTTCGCTCAATGGTCTAATATTGCCAGGTTGCAGTGTTGCTGGTTAGTTTCTTTTTTTTTTTTTTTGTTGGAATCGCCCCCAGCTGGCGTCTCTGGCTAAACGTAAATTTCAATCTGAAGGTGAAGTGTGGAATGTGATTATTTGTATCAACATATCAAAAGGGCTTAATTGAATTTGAGTGACAGACTAAATCTAATTCTTGGATGCATATGTATGCCCCAAATGAGGAATTCCATTAGTGACAATATGCGTTTCTTAGCTAGACCACGTCTGAAGTCAAAAGGGTCAAGTGTCAAGCCCATGTTGGCGGGAATAACATGGCTAATTTGGATACTGACCGAACTCCAAAGTTTTCATCGACTTTGGGATTTTTGGATTTAGTGAGTCTGATCGACCAAAGTCAGTTAATAAATTTGATTTGCGCCACGATACTATAGCTGGATGCAAGAGGCTCCATACTTTACTTGTCGTATTTACGTGGCGTTTCATAGCATGGCATTCCAAACAAACCGTATTAGTTTTCAGACCTCGAAGTTGATTACTCGAGTATCATCAGCCGTCTATAAAAGTCAAGCGTTCCTCCTTTTAAATCCTGAAATTAGAGATTCACTACACTCTTCAACCAACTCTATCAACTTTACCAACTGTTTTAATTTCCATAAAAGGACAGCCATTTTGACAATGGAAGCCAGTACCAAGACCTCTTCTCCAGTCCTTTCCTGGGAGGCTCAGCTCGCCCGACGAGTTAACATTGTCAAACTTTGCTTGAAAACACGCGACTCAAGCCTCCTTAACACTCTTCTTGTTCAGGATCTTTCCGAAGGCATAGACCATGTAGCCGCTCTTCGTGCTCATCGCTTTTCGACAAAGTCTCCACCTGTTCCTCCAGTCTTGGAAGAGGTTCTCTCGATGGCACTTGACATCATCGAAAACCTGAAAACAACATTTGAAAGCTATCTGAGCGATATTGCGGAACTTCTGAACGACGGAGATGCCCACCAGATCCAAGAATACGTGCAAAAAATCGATGCGGACATCAGCGTGAATACAATCCGTGCGCTTGGAAATTTGAAAGACCTCGCCCATCAAAAGATCGGACCTTTGCCGTATCCAGATCATGTTCACGCCCAACGCATCTTTATGTATCTCCTCGGCATCGTCGTGAAATTCGCCTTGGAAATGAACGTCATTCTGGACAAGCTCGTCAATAAAATCCTGGCCATATACCCCAATGACTACAACCGCTCGGTCCTTGCTGCACTTAAAGAGGCATCTCGCTCTCTTGAGGATGCGGCCGAGGCATATTCAACTCTAATCAGAGATATGTTTGATGAATCCCCGGTGGTAGGTAAGGCAACCACTCATCCAGAACGCATCGCTTTCAAGAAAACCGCGAATGGTTGGGAGATGTGCGAGGCTGCAAAGTAGTCTGCAGCCTTTAGGGATAGGTTATTAAAAGAAATGAACAGAAAATGAGAAGTATGGAATAAGGGGGGTTCGCCATCATGCTAGAGGCCATGTGCATAGTCAGTTTGCCAGTCAGTCCAGTCGCAACACTGGCCTTGATGAAAACTCTTTGGTCACAACACCAAGACGTTACAGCACTTTCGTTTCAATTTATAAGATTGGCCCGAATTCCCGAGATATCACGCTAAATCTATTGTGACTCCAAGCGCTGTTTTTGTACTACTGAGCATTGCAGTATTTATTTAGCTTGGCTCGATTGCCATGGCCGCATTGTCCCAGGTGGATGTTTTGTCTGCATCGTGTGGAGGGGGCATTAGCTGCGCGGCTCAAAGACCCGCTAATATCCCCCGACCTTGAGCAATTAGTCCTAGTTATCGGTTGCGGTGCTAGGCATGGTTCTTGTAGCAGGAAGCCCAGGTTGATTGCTCGGCGTCAACTGCGTAGAAGGAAAATTGGCTGAGATTAGCTCCTATTAACCGAAAATTGGGGTCCCTTCGATGCTAGTGCGGCCAGACGCGACTGGTTCGTGTCGCGCTTGTCATGGTGGGCCCTTTGTGAAATGTTAGACATCCTCAGAAGGTTCCATGATATCTTAGCACATTAGCAATAAATATCAATGCCAGCTAACTAGTAGGAGATTCAAAGAGTGTGAATAACCTAAAGTACTCTTCCCTTTGTCCTCTGCCCTGGATGGTTCGATGCACTGTGTAATAGAACCAATCACGCCACCACGCTATTGCGCCATCGCTCCTCCATTGCTCCACTACTCCACCACTCCACTCCACCACTTTGAAGCCTCATACGCCATCTTCAATCCGGAGGACAGTGATGCCATGAGAGGTGGGAACTGAAAAGCGTTGGTATAGTCAGGTTCCGACTCTTTGTGAAATTCCGCTTGGGCTCATTTCGCTTCTTCTTCTACGGCCGGATTTACCGTCCGAAAGTCAGGGTAAATTTTCAAGGTATGGTATGATGTGCGTGGTACAGGGTAGCGCTTGAGATAAAGTCATCCAACCCCATTCTCTTATGCATTGATGCTTCTCCATGTAAGAAAATACATTCAGTGCGTTTTATGGCGATTTTTGAAATGGTATAAATTTAAAGAAATCAATCAGTCTTTTTCTGTTGGGAATATACTGATATGAAAGGTATGAAACTTGCTACATTGTAGGCGTATTGGAGGCATGATAGCTGCAATGTTTTGGTCTGAACTCAAACCCTCTATTTTATTCTTCAGTTATACCCCAGGTGACTGAATTCAGATCATAGATGGCAACTACCTAGTCTTCTTGATATCAGTGGTACATGTAAGATCAAACACCGCGAGCTGCAATTCGTGACAGTTCTCTATGAAGTTCTCCACTGGCATCTGGGTGCATTGAATGTAATGAGGATTAAGTCCAGTGATCAATAACCAATGAAAGGGCGTTTGGCCGAGCGGTCTAAGGCGCTGTGTTCAGGTTAAGCAATTAACCATTACAAATTTCGCAGTCTCGTAAGAGGCGCAGGTTCGAGTCCTGCAGCGCTCATTCTTTTTGCCCCCGCTTCCTGCGCCCCCTCCCGGTGGAGATGCACGCCCACTAAAGCAGGACAAAATCACCTTCACGATATTCAGCTTGCGATTTGGAGGTGGATTTTTGTCACACTCCACTAACTCTCCGTTTGGTGAGTAGGGTCCAAGTCTCTTGTGTGACCTTTCGGCGGACCTGGAGATCCCTCCGCAGGCTGCCGGGTTGGATGGAGAAGCTATTGTTCTGTTGCATTGAGGGGGCCATCTATGCGGTCCAGACTTTTTAGCTCGTGCTTCCGGTTCACTCAATAAGGTTAGCTGCAAATGAGCTCTGCTGGAGCGAGGCCCGTGAGAACCAGCTGGTCCGCCTAGCGCACCAAGTAGCTTGTTTAGTATAGTGTTTTCGGACCTCTTGTGGCTAGAAGGTCCATCCGCTAGCTACCCTAATTGTCTCGCCAGTCATCCCATGCATCTGACCTCGGCTCTGGGGGCCTGTTCAGGTAGCTGTTGCAATCTGGCTATCTGCCTTAAGGGTCAAGACTATTGAAACCACCTGACAACGTTACGGGCTTTCGGCTACGTCAAATCTTAGTCTCACGCCTTCACTTCAGGGCTGAGATGTGGCGCACATGAAAAAAAGAACAAAGCGCTCCAGCAGGTCCAGCGGGCTCATTAGGCACCGCAATGGACCTACGGACGCGGAGGAAATTGCTCCATAGAATGGGAACCAGCCCTCCCTCCCCCTTTAGCGAAGGCTCAGCGGCGGTGTAGTGCAGAGAATGGAATCTGCCAGATAGAGGGCATCGCCGATTATTAGAGATATTCACGCGGTGCTGTTTGCACTTGTCAAAGGGGTACAGAATTCACTGACAAAGAAAAGATGTGGCATTGTGGAAGTGATTAGTATTTGAATATTAAGACTATCTAAGCGTCATGGTTTTCCGCTGGGAGGACCCAAGCGAGGATCGATTCAGCGAAAGTGAAGGTAAAAGAAAACCGCCGAGAACTTGAATGTGGTCTCAAAAATATGCGGCCGGGTTACAAGTCGTTATGAGTCATTCGAAAATCACATCCTTAGCATTGTTCCAAAACATTGATCAATGATGTCTCAATTCGCTACGGTCCCGCAGAACCCTACGTGCACAGATTATAGCAGTCGTAGTCGTATGACCAGAGGGTCTTTCCACTTCCAGAGCCGGTAATCTTTATGCTCGAAGTGCGGGCGTTGTACAGCTGGCATTCGTTGTTGCTGGTGAAGCCGTTGAGAATGAGACCGAAGCTCAGGCAAGTCTTGGTCTTGCGGCAGAGGTAAGCGCATTCAGCGACAGTCTTGATTGGGACTCCGATGCTAGCGAAATACTTGCTGGATATGGAAGAGGAGGTCCAAGAGGTGAAGACCTTTTTGCAGACCGAAGAGGAGGGAATCTTGGGGTTGACGACGGCAAATGACGGCGTGCAGGTAGATTTGGCTAAGCTTGTTGTGGTGCTCGTCGTCTTCTTGGTGGTAGTTGTGGGCTTGGCCGTAGTTGTGGGCTTGGCAGTAGTGGTAACCTTGGCAGTGGTCTTGGCAGTAGTGGTCTTCGCCGTGGTCTTAGCAGTGGTCTTCGCGGTAGGCTTCGCAGTAGTGGTAGGCTTCTTGGTGCTAGTGGACTTCTTGGTGCTTGTGGCCTTCTTGGTGGTCGCAGCCTTCTTGGTGGTCACGGCCTTCTTGCCCGAGCTATCACTACCCTCGTCACCGCCAGACATGCCATTTCCACCACTGGACATGCCGTTGCCGGTTGCGCCGGTGGACGATCCGTCGTTGGTCGGGTTGTTGGGGTCGTCATCATCTGTGCCGTCCTTGACATAGCCGATGCAGCCCTGGAAGATGGGCTTGCTCACCTGCGGGGGGATAAGGTCGAAGTCCTTTGTGCCAATGTAATCTGCGTGAAGGTGGCACTGGAGGGTGTTCTCAAAGTGGATGTCCCAAGCGATGCCGTAGCAGTCACCCTCAACAGACACGTTGATCGTGCCGTCGTCGTTAACCACGGCGGCCACGGAGAAGGAACCTTCGAAAACGATCTTGGGCGTATCGACGATGGAGGCATCAGCCTCCCACAAGCCGCCAAGGACCGAAACACCGACACCGACACCGATCGGCAGACCCAACCACGCCTCAATTTTCAGCTCTCCCTGAGCTTCGGCTTTTTTGGTAAACACGGGAACCAAGCCGTTCGCGTAGGTCTTGGAGGAATCACTTGGATGAAGGAAATCAAGTTGGATCTCGATGTCGGGCCACTCGACCGAGGCGCCGATGAGTAGCTGGCCAGTGGCCTCGATGCCCGCATGAGCCTCGACTCCCACACTGATGAAGGGGCCAATGCTTAACAGAAGGGGAATTTTGATGCCTCCAATATAGAGCTTGGCCAGTGTCTTTTCCCAATCCTTCTCATACTTGACAAAGGCGTTGGCTCCGAGGAAGAGTCCGGCCTTGAAGTTGGCCGAGAGTCCACATCCGATTGTGTCAATGGAGAAGTGGAATGTCCAGAAATCGAAGCTTGCCTCGACTATACCATAGAGTTCCATGGAGCCTCCAAAACCACACTCGACACAGTAGAGAGCAAGGCCGTAGTCGAGATCACGCTCTGCAAGATCGGACCCGTCCCAGCGCTGGTCCCAGCGCTTGTGGTGACCAGTCGTCTTATTGGAAGCGACCTCGCCCTTCTTGTAAGAATCGTCTTCCTCGCCACCCTCTTTGCCCCATTTGAAAAGCGGCGCGGCTGATGGCCATGGCGCATCCTCATCAGTGCCAAGGTACTTGTCGTCATTGAGCCAGTAATCCCAGCTGGCGCTGATACCTTTCTTGGCACGTTTTTCGAGATCATGGGATTCAAACATCTGATGGACCGGATGAGATTAGCCAACTTCTTTCAGCGATGGAATAGACATTCACTTACCGATCTCTTATTAAGAGAGCGTTTCAAGTTCATTTCGCCAATATCGCCGTATTGTAAGCTGATGTTTAATGCAATGTCGGGGTACTGGACAGCACCTCCCCTGATTGTGATGGTCCTGCCAGTAGTGCTGAAGCTGATGACACTGGAGACGAAGTAGTGATTCTCTTGGTTAGAACCGCATCCATCCACGGACGTGATGAAAATGACCTTGTCACTGGTCTGCCATCGGTTTTTGGCATACACAAAAGCGGCATCGCTCAGTGTGGCAGTGAGAGTGCTGGCATCCGAACAGGCAATGTTGGAGACGTAGGAAGAATGATCAAGCGGCACGGCAGGAAATCTGAAGGTAAAGTTGGCTTGGGTGAAGTATCCAGTGTCACGCTTCATCAGACCGGATGTGGCGTTCACATCGGGTGAGCCTGCCCATGCTAAAATCAATTGAGTACCGAGACCGAGATTTTCAAGGTCACCCTCGTCGACGCTGGGAGGGATAACGGGCTCAAGGAGAACCTCTGACGAATTTGAGGTGGAATTTGTGTTGCCTACCTGATCACGACGAAGAACGGGAGGCTCGTCGATGATCCGAGGCTCATCGATGACTCTAGTGGGCTGGTTGATGTCCCGAGGCTCCTTCACGTCCACCCTGATTACAGGTGTAGCAGAAGAGGAGCCTAAGAGGAGGAGGGTGGTCAAGGCAATGGATGCCAGACCTTTGGTGGGTAACATGTTGGGCAATAGGATGTGAGGCACTGGAAACCAGTGAGCCTGTGAAAGAGTGCAAACAAAAGAGTGAACGAGTGCTATGCAAGCACGGTAAAGGAGGAACGAGGACGCAGATTAAACCACAAAACGAGAGTCGGCCACCCTTTATTCCGGTGTGCCCCGTGTTGATACACGATGATGAACAGTGAGAGAGAGGGCGGGACGTCTGAAGAATATATCGAGATGCCTTCAGAGCCACATGGCCTGCAGAGTATCGCTAGAACGCACTGGCCTGCGCACTATTCGCGCCTCTGCTAATAGCGCCATGAGCTTAGAGTTAGTTTCTCACTCAAAAGGAGCTGAGGGCCTCTGTGGGTTGTCATGTCAGGTCCAGGCCTCGTTGGCCTTGCGAAAGCGCGGCACTTGCTGTTAGTTGCTTGGTCGCTCAGCATGGTTTCAGGGGTCCATGATGATGCTAGCCCCAGTCTGGCTCAATTTCCGCCGTATCGGTTCCAGGGCGCTCGGCTAGCCCTACACACACGCGTGGAAAAGCTGAAAGAAAGGCTCCGCTGGCGGTTGGGCCATGGCCGAACTAGCGTGAGTCGTTCAAACGGCGCTCACTAAATGTCTCCCCGCGTTCTCCGATGGTGGCTTCTACACCCGAACAGGCAACGCCGCCACCAAGATTGCCAAGCTAGTTGACCCATTCAGACAAGGAACTGGCCTACGACCTGGCCCCCCTGAAAAAAGTTGTACCCGCCTGGGACTTTGCCCACCCATAGAAAACGAGTTGATCGTCAACAGAGCTATCGTCTCCTCCTAGGTACTCTCAGACTTGAGTTAAGCTAAATGCAAAAGCTTAGATATTAAAGATGAATTTAACTTCCCACTCTAATATTGGCGCAAGTGTCTGTGTTCCAGTAATGATTGATATGCAATCCTAATGCGTGCGGCGGAGCATCTTGACACAAAGTCGTCTGCGTCCCTTATTCAGCATGCGCACCGCCGGGATGTGGATCGCGCCACTCGTCCGCTTTCTGGGCTGACAGATTCGTACCCTTGAGCATTCAGAACTTGCATCCGAAGTCGAGCATGATTGCACACAGCTTGTTTCACCAAGTGTATTATAGATATCGTAGTGGCATAGAAAATAAGAATCTATCAAGCTGTCATAGGCAGACATCCCAACATTCACTCCTCTTGTTTGGAACGGCATGCGAACTCTACCGGAAAATGATCTGCAGCATAGTGCAGCGTAGGGCTCTCACGCCGGCGCCACAGCTTGCGCATTGGCCGAAGTTCTACGATGGTGGAGCGTGTGGCTTTTTTGACGGGTGGCGCAATCACTCAGGGGTTGTATTTTAAGTTGACTCAGTGTCTCACTCACGGCATTGTCGCCTGTGTTTTGTGTTCCAGATCCAACGTGAGAGACATCAAGATTAGACAGGGCCAGCGAGAATGCGCAATGTAGAATATACATGGACGGCTGAGGGCTCCTTTGCCTATATTAAGTACGCGATAGTGTGATTGCACAGTGTGATTTGTGTTAGGAACCCTGCAATGTGGCACAGCTTTTTCAGCACACTGTTCGCGAGGACATCATGTTTGACTATGGAGTCTTGGCAAGAAGGGGGGCCATCAATGATATAGAACCTGCGTGCTCTTCAATTTCGTTTAGCTGCTTTCATGAAAGGGGCACTCATTCACAAAAGGAGACAGCAATCCCCTGGTGTCTGCTCACTTGTACCAAATAGGTTTCGTCCTCCGCCACAGTTCGTAGGGCTGCAGGCAGTGCCTGGTTTTTCGCCGTGTTATCCAGTCTCTAATCGTGGCTTTCAATAGCCTGAACGAGTTCTAGAACCATCACGAGCTGGGTTAATATTAAACGTCTCTACCAAGAAGAACCAAGGGGCAATAATAATACCCCTGATGCCCTCCCTGGGTCTAATGAGTGAGGTCCGGCCTTCTGCTACACCAGGCGGACCTGAAGGCGGTGCTTGATCTAGTGAATTTCAGTGCACTATTGAAAGGTGGCTGTCTCTTGGTCGCCTTTTGAGTTTCAGAGGCATCGCAGGGTTGGTCAAAGGAAACATGGCTAGCCACAACGGGAAGTCATGGCCATAGTACTACCCCTGGTCCGTTTCCCTGGGCCCTGCGAGGTCTGGCCCTCACCAGATCACCTGGTGGAGCCCATAACGGTGCTCGATCTGGTAATTCTCATGGCGCTATCGAAAGTGGCTGTCTTCAACGGGCGGTTAGTGGGACCTGGGCTGACTCGCGTCTGCAGCCGAGACACACAAGCATCGTGCTCTTCCGCAAGGGGCCTAGGGCCGCTCAGGTACACCCGGCCTGCCGGACCCGCGCCACGACCAGCAGCTCGGAACTTGGCGCCAGGGGAATGCGGCAAGCACCAGGAACCGGGAAGATTTGCCGCGTCTAATACAGGTCGTCGTCTGTAGAGGAAGACCTGTATAAATCAACCCTCGCCAAGCTGCCCATTCCCATCCAGCTCATCCAGCAGCGCAACGTTCTTTTGCTTTTCGCCCCCTCACACTCATTATTGGTTAGCAGCTCACTACCCATTCGCTCTTTTCACCACCCACCACCGTAATCATGAAGGTTACTCTCCAGTCTGTGGCGCTTCTGCCCCTCCTGGCTTCTTCTGCCTTTGCTGCCAACCCAGTCACCGTCACTTGCCGAACCGACTTGGCCACCAAGTACACCAAGAATGTGCCAACCACCACTGTGACCTCGACCAGCACCCGTCAGCCCACAGTCACCAAGACTGTCAAGCCGACCGTCACTGTGTCGGTCAAGAACTGGATCACAAACACTGAGTTCACCACCGACGTCGAGACTGTTACCGACACCACCGTGACGGACACTTTCAGCACCACCACCACAGTGTACCAGGTTGAGACAGAGACCTTCACCTCCACCGTCACAACTGAGGCCACAAAGACCAGCAGCACATCGTCTGTGTCTACCACCGTCTACCCAACCACTGCTGGCTTCATGGCCATCAGCGACACCATCAACAACCCTCAGGCCGTCCAAAAGCGAGATGCCGTCGCCCACCCCCACGCTGTCCGCGGTGCCACTAAGAAGGGCTTCAAGGAGTCCAGCTACCCTGCCAAGGTGACTTGTAAGTGTCCTATCCCAGCCGATATCGAAAGCACCGTCCCACTGACCGTTTGATGCAGGTACTAGACAGCTCCCCAACACCAAGACCAAGACCATCACAAAGACCCTTCCCGCGGTCACCAAGACGGTCCAGCTCTTCAAGACGGTGACCGAGACCGACACCATCTCCTCCACCTCCACCGTCGTTCCTGCCGACGTTTCCAGCACCATCACTGACACTTCCACCTCCATTGTGACCACCTCCACCACCGTCATTGACACTGCCACCACCTACGTCACCACCACCACCACCAGTGTCCTGCCCGGACCTACCCTCTGGGATGCCTGCAAGTCCAACAACGTCTGGGGGCCCAACTTCTACAACTCTGACACTGGCACCCGAACCGAGTACTACGCTGTCAACGTTGCCAACAACGGTCCCGGCGTCGGCTCCGACTTCAAGACTGTTGCCGACGGTGCCCGCACTGCCACTGACTGCTGCAATGCTTGCCAGATGTACTCCACTTGCGAGACCTGGATCTTCCGCGCCCTCAACCGCAACTGCTTCCTCCTTTCTCACACTGGTGCCACCTGCAGCTCGCAGGCCAACCACCCCAACTTCATCCTCTCCAAGAAGGGTGCCGACACCGGTGCCGGATACGTTGTTGGCAACGGAAACTGCGGTTTCACCTACAGCGGAAACAGCGATGGTACCCCATTCAATGCTGGATCGTAAAATGACACAGGGCGACCCGTGTCAGGAGGAGAGGGGGAGAAATGCTCTTTATGACATGTCACGAATCCCGGCGGATCTCGGTTCTGCACACAAATATCATTCAGTAGTCAATGCCATCGCCTTGTTTGCAGTACAGTTCTCTAATGAGAGGCATGGTTCGACTCTGCTTATTTGAGTCATAATTCAGATTCCGTCCATTTTACAGAGCCGGGGGACTCTCTTCTATGTTTCTAATATTCTTGGTTTTACGGTAGTGATAGAACTATCATTTGATTTATAATATATTTACTGCTGGAGCTGTCTGAAAAAAAATAATTGGCAATTAAATCCTCTATCCCTTCCGAACGTGCATTAACGTCTGAGGTTCTTTGAATTTTTTGATTGCTTCCACTGTGCTGATTACCTCAGAGCAAGCATGTGACTCGCCAACCAGCTTCAGGGGTAAGAAGACGTGCGACGTCGCGTAGCCTGCTTTTTTAGGGCAGAGGCGGAGTGTAGCCAGCTGAACTAAAGAACTTCTGACTTTTGCTGGACAGAAACCCATACTAACTTGATAGTTTTGACACTATTGTGGGGTCTTGGCTTGCAGTAGCCTCTATGGTGTGCAGAAAGCGTTCGCACTAGACCATAATAGGGAACCGGCGCTTCGGATGTTTCCCTTTCTCATTTTGTAAGCCGACAGACAGCGCGATGGGTTTGCCGATAGGCCTTAGCCAGGGGGCTTAGTATGCCTGGTGTACTTTGTTCCTGGGTGACGGCTTGCACGCCATGCAATTTCACCGAGCCATTGCTAGACATGTAGCCTCTTCAGCTGAAGTTTGGCAGTATTCAGATTAACTTTCACTATTCTGGCTCCACGTCTGGGACAATTCATCATATCTCCTTCTCAAGGTAGTGCTCTCACCAGAGGGCGTTTTTTGCCTGGCTTCCAAAATGATCCCGCCCTCTCCCCTCTGTAACAGCAAAACATGGACATTCGAAAGCCGTTGTAGCCTAGGCAGTGCACAACATGTATCGATTTCAGGAGGAGCTTGATATGCAGTGTTTTGATGAGGACTTTTCGCTTCTTCCAACCGCACTACTTCTGAAGCAACCAACCCCGCTGTCGCTCCATCCCAGATTCCTTCTTGGTAGATGGCCATCGCCAACAAGGCGATGGCCTCGCGCCTTATATGGCTAATGCGGCATTTCAAAGCAGTGTAGTATAAAGGAAAGACCACTCCGATATCGCCAATGAACCTTGAGGCAAACATGCGTGGGGAAAGCAAATCTCTGGCAGGCGAATTGCAGCCAAATTTGAAGAGGTCTTTTGTGGATGAGACAATGCTTTCAAACTGAGCCGTGTATTGATCAAAGGCTAATTCGCCCTCGGGATGCATGATCGCGGCTGTCATGATGGACGCCACCTGCTGATATATGATTAATAAATCAAGGCCGAGGCGTTGCAATATTGGCCAGGACGACCAGCCCCCCTGATAACCTTTATATGTATGCAGCCAAGAAGCAAGATCCTGGCGAAGGCGGCGTTGAGAGACTGTGCATTGCATCAAGGTTTCGATATCCCCACTCAATTCAGCCTCACGGCTCGCGTTCTGTAAGCCATAGCATCGTGACAACAAATGATCAAGCTGTGCCCTGGCTCCATGCAGCGATCTTTCGTGTACGTGGCCGCATCGATCCAAATAGCCGTGGGTCATTAATCGATTGCACACTGGGTTGTTGGAAAGCATCATATCCTGAATGCCAAGCCGTCCAAAAGCTTCGATAAGCCAGTCGTCTGTACAATTGCTTGATGAATAGTGAGAATCGCCATACAGTTCTTGTGCGACTATCCTTAAACCATTGCTGAGGTGCAACCGGCCATTATCTTGACGCTGCATCAAATTTTCAATGTTGATGAAGATTAAACATGACATTAGTACAATACGAACTGATGATTTTCGCGCATTTAGCTCTGTGATCGCCTTATTGTAGTGCTGTAAGGTTCGTAATTGAAGATTTCTAATGGTACTGTCTTTGTTTCCGGAACTGGTATTGACGTATTTCAAAGCAGCTCTCCGGTGCGCCCATGCAAGAGCCAGGCAAGACTGTAGAATGACTGGCTCATATTGGCATGCTTGAGGAATTAAATATTCCCAGAATGGAGTAGGAAATAAACCGCGAAGCCTTGCGACATTGATCTTGAAAAACCAATCAAATATTTGCCCGTCTTCAGGAGTGAGCCGAGAAGTAGCATTTGCGTAGCTGATGGCGTTGAGGCTGCTAGATTGGACTAGGAAAGGAAGATGCCCATTTCCACTTGAAGCACCATATCCCTCACATTGATAGTTGGAAGAGATGCACCGTCTACAAATTGGATACGTTTCATCACACTTAACCCTCCGGTATCTAATTCACAACCATTTCCTTAGTTTAAAAGACTCACAAGGCTAGGCATGTAATATACTCACTTGCAAGTACGGCACCCTGTTTTGACGCGTCTGATTCTGCCTGTTCGGTCTATTTGGGCACACTGTGCTTGGGTTTCAGCATAAGGCAACATGTTGAGAAGCGTCATCTTGGCTTGTGTATCACGCTGTCCCCAAAGGGCGTAAATATCTTGAAGAGAGGTTGGTGGGAAGTATCTGGATGAAATAGTCAGGAGCAGCAAGAGTCGTCATTTCACGATCAATGTTGAAATGCTGACAAGAACAAAAAGCACCCAGTCTGTACTGTGGGAACAACAGGGGTGTTGAAACGTATTGTAAACTTTCTAAAACGCTGATTCACAAACGAAAAAGCCCAGACCTTTTGCCAGTACCCACAGCACCCAGAAAATAAACATCAAAATACGCATTTTAGGTTACATAGCTTCTCGATTCTCCACTTTTAACCTTTGATTGTTGTTATGCAAGGCCAAATTCTGAGATTAATAATGATCTGGAAAGAGTTAAATTCTTGGCTAGTCTTATCTAACTCGCAATGGCTGTTTTTTGTCTTGTTTAATCACTCGTGCGCTTTGGTGGGCTCTTAACAATTCTCGTATACGGGTACGGGTTGTCCCGAATCCGACCCTGAATAATATTCCTTCCCCGTTGGACGTATCCCTGTTAGTGTCGTAAACAACAGACTAGGAACGGAGTAATGAGTCTCTGCTAATGGCAACATAATACAAAGTAGCGAACTGCATATGAGGATAAGCTTTTCGGAGCGGCTTGGTTCAATTCATTGGGTATATTCGGAGTCTAATAATGTGGAAAGGAAAGAGGGGACCGCCAAGACTCCCTGATACTGACCTGAACGCTTACTTTGGCAAGAGCGTTTGAGTGAGTGGTGTATTTATTAGCCCTATAAGCCAGACCATCAAACGCCTCGTAAAATGTAGCTGCGATCATGTGTATTGAGGCGACTATGGACTGTACCATCGCTGACGGATATTGCATATTAATTAGATAGTCAAAAGAGTCAAAATGTTGTCCCTAAAATCTGGACCCTGAATAAATCCAGGAAATTGGGAAATGAATGAGTGGGTGGCGTGGTGCCCGAGTGAATATTCAGACAGAGTTTAACGCTTGGATACCTCTCAGCCTCGTTCATGGCTGTTCCCTGTCGCGGCTTCTCTTCCGATCCTACCATGACCTACAAGGCCGCTCCTGTTTAGAAAGAAAAGGCCACCTTATCGAAAGGGGAAATCATGAATACAAAGAATGTCTTGGAGAAGAACTGGTAATTAATATATCTCACAAACGTGGCCAGTTTTGAGTGGGCGAAAGGAGTTGCCAGGAGGCTGCTTGGGTATTAAGGTACAGGGATGAACCTAGCGAGTATTTAGGGAGTTGCAATCGCGTTTGAGTGTATGGAAAGGGGGACGGAAGACCAGCACCATGACTGTGTCGTCCCTTGGAGATCTTTGCAATGTCTAGCCGGCGATGATGATGGAACTGAGAAGAGGCAAAGAATTAGTGAAAGCCTATTGGAAGTGTTACAAGATGTCAGTGTTATTTATTCGTGCAATTAAGTGTATCGCCGAGGGCAGTCAGCTTATCAAATCTGGGTGTTTTGCTATTGCACTGGCGTTTTACAGTGCTATCTGGTGTACCTCCCAATGCTTGTACTGTATGTAGGCTTTGTGAGTTATCTATTCATCAAATAGATATTTGCATGTCTGACTGAGATAAGCCAATCGTCAAATTCATTCAAAGAAAATACCAGTTTCCAGACGATCGAAAACTTGAAACTTGGAGCGAGTTTAATAGTGTTGTCGGCAGACGCACACTGATTTGTCAGCAGTTCCGTCCAATTGCGGGGTATGGAAATTGTGTCATCAAGTTTCAAATTGTTTGTTCGTATGCAAACTCTTCTTCTGAAAGCACAGCAGCGTCTTCTACGATCAAACTTGAAAATGCAAAGAATTCAGCCAGGTACAACGACCCTTGTAGACGTCGGATCCTACAAGCTGGAGGTTACCATTCACGGTCCGCCCCGAAGAGCGCATAACCCAGTTGTCATAATTATCCCCGGCATATCTGGGAGCGTCAAGGAATGGGCCGCCGTCACCAGGAGCTTGGCCGAGTCCATTAGCGTCGTCAATTACGAACGTGCGGGATTTGGCCAAAGCGACCCGGCACCCGACAGCGATGCCCGGACGGCGACGGATTTGGCTACTGAATTGCACACTCTTTTACGTGTCACAAAGATCGCGCCGCCTTATATTGTGCTCTGTCATTCCTACGGAGCTATTATTGCGCGGGAGTTCGTGGAATTAAGAAATTTGGCCCAGTTCAAAGGCTTTGTATTTGTGGAGGCGGATACGGCCGAGACGACTTCGACAGCTCCCAATCAATTTACTCAAGCCTTACAGAACGGGATAGACACTCTAAATCTTTGCTACCAAGATCATCATCAGTTGAAAAGTACCGAATGGGAGGCTTTACAGAAGGAGCGAGCCCAAGACAGCCACCAAACAGCCGCGGACCGGGAAATGTCGCAATATCACACGAGTAGAAAAGCGCTCACGTCGAAATACGATGCAGGCCATGCTGAATTTGAATGGGGTGGTCTCCCTCTTGTAGTTCTCCATGCTGATTCTACGATGGACCTTCAAAAGATTTACGACGAGGGAGTGCGCTTAGGGAATGGAACGAGCAACGATAGAGCTGAGGTGCAAAACCTGATTTCTCATGCTAATGCAAATGAAGAGGCGACGCAAAAGAGGCTTCTAAAGCTGTCCACGAGATCTTCATTCAGATATATCACGGGTGCCGGGAACAGTATTCACTTGGCCGCTCCTGAAGCCGTGGTTGATGCCGTGATATGGATTCTTCAACAGTACCGCTGCTAGTTGGTGAATTCAACCAGGTGGCCGCGGAGGGATTGTTGAATCAGTATGGATGATCAGGTGGCGCCAAATCTTTTCTCAATATTGCTCTCCTGCACGACAACGTGATGGCCACGATTCGGGCGAAAATCAAAACTGAGGACCCCTGTTACCCAGTGACTAAAGCCAACGGTCGGTGTCCACTGTCCCTTTGGTTTTGGCTAGCCTTACCTTCCAATTATCGTTCATTCTCTGGACCATGGTCAGTATTCAAATGTCGCAATTTGATGAGAGCTTCGCGTATAACTGAAGGAAATAAACGATTTCAGGCAGTTTAGTGGTGCATAAGGAAGGATGTGGATAGGTGGGTAAAGCAGCCAAATATACGGCAGTGTCGGTCAATCTTAAACCACAACTGTTGATTCATATTCGATTCCATTTCCTTAATCCCTTGCTTCGCCATCACAACAATTCCATCATACAAATAACCCAAAGATTTCCCGGTCTCATGGTGATTTGAACGCTTCCGACACGTTCAATGCCAAAGAGTACCGTATATGCAGGTTTCATCTATTAAAGGGCAGCAGTGGCTGCTATTCGCATTTCTCTCGCGTTTCGGTATCCTCTTCTACCTTTTGGCCGAAGGTGACATGGCTAGATTAAACGGTCAGCAATATGGTCAAAAGCATTTTCGTAGAAGATCATCCTACAAATCTAATATAGCGTGGATTTGACCGCTCTCCAGCTCATTCCGCACATCTTGCAACAGCGCGTGGACATCATCCGCACCCCACCCTAAAACCGAGCAAAAAAGGCGAAGGGTGAATGCTTCAAGGCCGTTGAGGGTTTGGACAAGGTTCATCAAGCCAACCTCCTTCAATACCGGGTCTTTTGCCCATGCCCCAACAGGAAGCTTGAAGACAAGATGCTTAATATTTTTAAAGCCGGCTTTCTTCATCCATTCCTCGTGGAAGAGGCCAGGGGACGGTTCCCGGTCTATGCTGCGCGACGCCTCGAGAATCTGTAAGATCCAAGTACGCATCCTGTGCTGCTCCGTTAGGCTTCCATCTTCTGAATAGTATTCCAGATTGTAGTCTTGGAATTCGGCCCAACCTCCGGGCGCGAGATTGCTAGCACAACCAATGGTAAGCTTTATAAAATATCGATAGGTCGGATAAACTCAACTCGTAAGTTTCGCTCATGAGCTTAGGCCAGTCCGTGATACAACATGTCATATATCGGCAGAAGATAAAGTCCAAAGGTACTGGTTGGACCCATTCGCTTTCTGCATCATCGATTTCAAAATTGACATTTGGCGGAGGCCTATTCCAAACATTTAAGATGAGATACAGATCGATATATCTAGGGCCAAATATTCCACTCACATTTGAGGCTGAATAGGACTCAGATCGTTGCCGATGATCTGCCAGAGGGCCCATTTAGATGTTGTGGAACATAAAAACACAGCATTGCACTTACCTCGGCATCGGGAAAGAATTCTGCCATCTCTATGGCCCCTGTCAAACAGAATTAATCGAACATCCCCGTAAAAACCAATTATCTTATCGCACAAATTCCATTTCCGGTCCCTACATCGAGAATGCGCTTGACCTTGTCTTTGGAGATTGGTGCATGGTAAAGTTTGTCCCCGATGGCCTTCTTTATCATATTGTGGTGCATCCCAAGTCTTTCAACCTCTGACTACGAAACAAAAGTTAAGGATTAGTTACAAACTGATCCGAAGAAATATGGGCCATCGCACATCGTCGTTTGGAAGAGGGTATTGACCTATGACAGAAAATGGGGTCAGTGGAGACGGAAAGCAGTAGTGGCAGGGAACCCATACTGGTGTCACGATAGGAATGGTAGCGGCGTCCATTCTCGAAATTGTAGCTGGACGCATTGGATACTAGGGATAGCGTATAAAAAGATCTGCAGGTCGGATTGAACCAGCCATCAGTCGGATGCAAAATGGCGTTTCAGGCTGGACCTTACATTTGATCCGGCAGGGCTAGGCGTGGCCTTCCTGGTTCACGCTCCTGACTCGTTGGTTAGAATAATGCCAAGCATGGTGGAACACAAATACAGAACGCAGAAACTTACTGGGGAGTCGACCTCAATTGAGGCCCATGGGTCTGTATATCCGTTCATCGCCAGGCAAGCCAACTGAGATAAGTGGAAGAATGCGATGGCTGGGAATGACAAGAGGAAAAGAGGGGTAATTCATTACTTCGAGGGATCGCTCAAGGTTTTTAGTCATCCCCGTGCGCCCATTGCGATGATTCATGTGATTATTGTTGATCCGATGTCTCTCTTGACGGAGATGGATTGGTCAACCTCCTAGCGCCACTCGGCTAGCCCAACAACTACTAGTGTCAACCGCCACCGAAGTTTGGGTGGGAAGTTGAAAGCCTGATGATGCAAATGGAAATTGGAAGATTGGCGTTGTGAAATGTTTGGACTTGGTTAGCGTATCGAGCGTTTTGGAGGATGACGTGACAATCATACTTTCAAAGCAACTCGCCTAGTGGGGCGATTGTGTCAACGGATCGGTCCGTCAACCCTTGCAGCAGATCAAGAATTGAGATTTTTCGTATTTCTCAAGGGTTGGTTTTTTGAAAGTCCAATTGACAAAGTTATAGTATTCTAGAGTATCCTGGCCCGGATCAAGATGTCCTGATGGAAATATGGTTGATATCATTAGCCTTTAAACCAGCAGAAAGCTGACCCTCAATCAAGCACTCTAGATAGGAGCATTTCCTGTTTGAAGAAGCCGCAACCTATGTGTCAGTGAATTATGTTGATGGTGCTAGCAGAGCCTTGCTTGACAATAAATCAGCAGTAACACGCCAGGCGGAAGTAGCCTTGCTTTCAATTGAGCAAAGCTTAGTATATTTAACCTTGGATTTTCCTCATTCGGGACTATGAACAGAAACGTCCCGTCCCTCCCAATTCACTCGTCTCCATCACATTATACTTTTCTTCGTCTTGGTGTGGAGAGCAGTAATGGATTCCGATAAAAGGTCTAAAATCATTGATATAATTGCCCATATCCAGTACCGTTCCCGCGCAATACGTCAATTTGAATGGTTTCTTTTAGAGGTGCACCGTTCGTATAGAATTCCGCTCTCTCTGGGAATGGAATATTGTGCCAAGTATCCTGTGCCCATTTGGCAGTCTCTAGGAAGCGGACCTGCACATTGGGGTAGTTTTTGTTCACCAGCCGAAAGTTGCGCTTGACAAACTTTCCGTCCACGAGAACATGTTCTACGTCGCCTCCGTTGGAGTGGAGCATTACTGCAGCAACGGGATCGGCCCAACCGAGCATCCCGGGGCTTGTGCCATCCCATACGACTATATCAGCCTTGGCTCCGACACTCAAAACGCCAAGGTCAGTGCGGCGGAGTGCAAGACCTCCACTGCGTGTAGCTAGCAGAAAAGCCTGGACGACGCTCATGGGGCTAGTGGATGGAAGTTGCCACGCTTGCAATACCATCCTGTACAGCTTTGCCCGGGTGGTTTGAAGTAGCATGCGCGCCTGGGTGACAATGTCCGTCGAGAAAGTCGAATGCGTGTCGACTCCGAGGGCTGCTTGGTCAAGATAAAAGTCTGTATGCGGATGTTCAAGACCCAGGTGCATTTCCGACTCGGGCGTAACTGAGATGTATTGGTTCGTGTCCCTAAGCAAAGTCATTTCGTCATGTGCCATATATGTCGCATGCGAGAAGACTACTGGAATGCTGGTATTAAGAGTGCCCAGCCTATGAAGAGCAGAAGGATCATTGGCATCTGTGAACAATTTAGCATGAGAGGTTTGAAGCCGCTCATTCAACCGGAATAAACCAGAAGAGAGTTGATTGAGTGGCAGGTGCTGTTTTATGAACTTACAACCATACGCGCCCCCAACATTATGTGCGGTAATAACGGATACATTGAATTCCCTTTCCAGTTAGTGCAAGGCCCAAACCCAACTTCAAGTGCCAATGTGTGCGCACTTACCGAGCTAGGTTGAACACTGCATTTGCGTCATCAACCAAATCAGAGATGCCAAAGAAATCGCAAGCAATGCCAAGGCTCACGGGCGTATTGTTTTGCGGCGCGGCTTCTGCTATGGCTCGAAAGTTGATGAGCTGTTCTGATACGGTATAATTAGTAACATTTCGAAAGGCATGAGCCCAAAAGACGCGGGCGCCGCTATCAATACTGGCGTTTAGGCCAGCAACCGATGTTTCATCAGACCAAGTGTGGTGCGCATGATCCAGCAAGGTTGTTACACCGACGTTGAGAGCTTCATAAAGACCCGCGAGCTGGCTGATATAGACCTGTTCAGCGTTTAGACGTCCGGCCACGAAATATTCCCCATAACGCCCAAAGTAGTCAATCATGGTCAAATTAGACAAAAGAGTCTTGAAGAGTGTCTGCCATCCATGCCGATGCGTGTCAACAAACCCTGGCGTAATAATCTTGCCTGTCGAGTCAATGACCTCAATGTCTTCACCGTCTTCGGACACTGGAGGAAGCTCGCCTGCCGCCCAGATGCCGACGACACGATCATCTTCAACCAGCAAGGACCCATTTCGAACGATGCGAAGTTCTTCCACAGTGTTGTTGAAAGCAATTATGGTTCCGCCTCTAAAAAGTATTGAGGAAGCATTGGTCAAACAGGCCGATGCAACTATTGTTAGGAAATAACAATATGGGGAGCGAAGTGAACGCATGTCTCCGAGTATAATAATTCTTGTTAAAAAGTTGTTTAGGGAATACTTAATCCACAAACATCTCTGTGGCTGCAATCCATATTTGTAGACAGCATGAAGACTAAATGGTGAGAAAAAAATCTTTGATCTTGGCATAGTGCATGGGTCGGTCCCAAACTTCGGAACACGAATTGCTCTGTTTCGTCATTTGTCACCTTGAAGCCAAGCCTGCTCTTCTCCGATATCGCGTCATTAAATTTCATTCATTCAGGATCAGATTCAAATTTCTAGACCGTCAGATTCCCGGAGCTTCCGCGGCCGGCACATGCGATTATAAATGCGCAACTACAAGAGGGATCATGGCGTGGTGAAGTCGGAGGCCGAAAATGTGGAGCCTGGGATCGCGGAGGACGGGAATCGCGAAGCACGAGCTCCCTCGGAAATTACCATAAGATGAGATCTATCGCCCCGTAAAATTAGAAACTATAAAACCATTTTTTTACCCTCTTTGCACGATCATGATCTCCCCTTGGGATTCCCGCCTGGATCCGCTGGAAGGGGAATGGAGCAAAATTGTTGCTAGCGTGACCTGACCATCACGATGCGTCTATTTCGGCAATAGTAGAGGCCCAGTCGGACGGAAGGCAGCTAAATTTTATTTTTTGCGTTCCACCAGTGTTGCCCTACGCTGATTTTCATCAAGTTTCCAGAAACGTTGACTTGATGAAGCCTCAAGTCCATTTGAATCACTAATGATGTTTTTCTTTCCAACATCTGCGCCCAGTGACTTCCATTGGGCCACTTTGCCAGTTATAATGATACGACGAGAGGGTAGCCCAATCAAAATTAGGAGCAATCCCCAAAATATAATACAACCGACTGCGAGGTAGTGCATCGTGGGAATGTACAGAACTCCTGCAGCTCTTTTATCAACCCTTGATCTTGGATAACACTGGAGTTCTCCATCAACTTTGCCATCCTTTTCGCCTATTGTTGAATTGGATCCGTTCATGATGAGAACTTGTGTCTTGAGCGTCGCGTCCCTGATAGCCGAATGAGAATCGGGGTTGATGCGTTCCATATAACCCCCTCACTAAAAACGCCTGGTCAGCTCCCATGTGGTGTGGCTGAGCCCGGCTGTGGTCTGGATATCAATAGCGTCTGGTAGTTTCGACCACTAGCCAAATATCGACATTGACTAGGCAGATTCAAGAAAGCGGGAGTTCTTTTTACGCGTCTTGTAGCATTTGCCGCGCCACTAATAAAACAAGCATGATTGCCACATGTGACCATACTGTCATGGAGTTAGTTTGACGGCAGCGCCCGAAGCTCTTGCACAGATTTATTCCACCATCCGGAGTTGGCCTTGCTTAGATGCATTCTTCAAGGAGCGACCAATGTGTTAACGGCAAGTGTAATGAATCGTTTCTATCAGATGCAAACGAAAAACTGAAAATAAAAGTGGACTGGAGGAGAGGTAGCAGCAATCCAAGTATTTTCTGAAGGCCACTCAGGACATGCCAACAAATAAAGTTATAAGTTGGAATATTAGCACCACCAAGACAAAGAAGAAGAAAAAAAGCAGAAAAATACCAGGTTGAACAGATCTGATAAGGCTAGGTCCGTGGAATCTTTCGTGTCAGTGGGCTTTAATTGTCATAGCTGAGGTGCAGCTAAAAAGCGGTTAGGGAGGAGGCTAAAAAAGGAGTATAACTTTATTCTTCTAGGGTAACGTGCATCAGGGCAATTTGATCAATTTCAAGGGAGAAGGGCATAAAGTTTGTATTGGTACAAGAAATGAAATTTTGATATTATATGTTAATGAGAGTCCGAGATTTATTTTTAAGTTGCCTTGTCTATTTATAATTTTTTTTCCTTCCTATTATTTTTTCCCTTTCCTTTTTTCGTAAGATCTGTCTAGTCATGTCGGACCGCCCAATGCGTTTGAACTCTAATCTCGTCATTGTGTTCTGGCATCGCAGTCAAGTTCCTCTCCGATCCGGATTCGTCGTCGAGCCTGGAAACGTCCACGTCGGTTTTTCCTTGGCCGCGGGGAACGTAGGTGTTGAGCTCCCAGTTGGACAAGTTGCCCGAGTTGGGGTTGGAAGCCAGCTTTTTGCTGTTGGTGCCGCGGCTTGCGTATCCACTCGAGTGCTCGTACGAGTTTTCTTCGAGTCTTGAGCCGCCCATCCTCTTTCTGTACTTGGCAAACACCGGCCGCAACATTGGTATACTGACGCAGAGGATTGCCAGGTTCGGCTCGAGGATGAAGAGCAAAATCGTGGTTGGCATGGTGCCGGTGACGTTGCTGGTGAGGTCGACGGTGGAAAGGTAAATGAATCTGAAGATGGCGCAAACCACACAGCTGCCGTTTGTTTAGTAAATTCTCAGGGTCGGTGGCTTGACAGTACTCACGCTGTTCCCAGTCCGAAGCATGACATGATTGCCAGTTTCTCGGTGGTTCGCTTCTGTAGCTGCCATAGGGATTTCATCGGCAGAGCCATGATGAACAAATCACCGACGGCGTTGGTCGCAATAACGGATTGGATGAAAGGGATGTAGGCGCCGCATTTTCCCTGTCCAGTCCATTGGGCTGAGACCGGGTTGCAAAGGAAAATAGATGCAAAGACACAGGCAATATTCCAACTGAAGACCAAGCCCAGCGAGATCTTGGAGGCGTACTGCATAAATCGGCTCGGGAAAATTCGAAGAAAGAAGCAAAGCATGCTGGCTTTGCACAGGGCCAAGAGGGTGATGTAGACCGGCTGCATCCCGAACGAGACCTGGAACGTATGTTAGTTGAAGAGGCTCGGATCGGCTATTTCGTGCGTCGTACCTGTAGAATCCATGGAACATTTGCAGCCACTTTATTGTTGTTAGCAGAGGTTCATCAGATAAAAAGAGGATGGTTGAAGAGTAGTAGGCGTATTTCGGATATTCGAGTCGAGGTAATCAAGTATCTGACAAGTGTACATACGTTCTTGATGTTCGCTGAGGTTGTAACCACTGCCAGTCGTTGTGACTATTGAATAATATATTAGCGACCGGTCAACTGATTGTTCGCAGTGGCGTAACTTACAAACACCTTGGCAAATCAACATGGCAACACCCATTGGCTGTAAACTTGTAAGTGACTGCGTTTCTTTTTCTCATGTTTCGTGTTGAGTACGAACCGTTGCCAGGATGATAAAGACATCGTCGAGACCTAGGCCCGGACCCCAAAGACGGCCCAGGACTCTCAGGAAGACGACGATGAGGACGATGAGGACGACGATGCAGTTGACAATCAGCTCAGCCAGCACGGTGGGCGTGACGGGCATGCGCTGTTCCGGTAGCCACATGATGTGCAACTGCCGCGCATAGAGAGAGGTTCGCGAGCTGGGCGTGCATCATCCCGCTTTTTTTTTTCTTTTCCCCCGTGAGTGTTTATGTATGCCGGCGTGCGTGTCCCGGCTGTCGGCCACAGCCGTTTGGTCGAACCACGAAGGACCTAGTCTCGAAACATCGCCAGGGGCCGGCATTGCGAAAAACACCCAGCAGCCCCAGAATCCGGGATGCCGGGTCGCAGCCCCCGGGACAATCGCAACCCCCCACTATTAACGAACCAACAGGTGACGAGTACGAGAACCGAAAGGAATCCTGGGAATCCCAGGAACCCAGGAAACCCAGGAAATCCAGGAATGTAACTCCCGCCTGCGGGTGCGGGTCTTGTCCCAACCTACGCCAGACCCTGGCCACTGCCCTGCGTCGCTGCCCTGCGTCGCTATCCTGCTTCGAGTAAGTGTTTCGTTGCACTCCCGTGTCCCTTGAACAGCGTCTGAACAGTGCTTGAGATAATTGCGCATCAAGTGGGCCCACCCTCCGTGCGGTGATGCATTGGACGAAAAAACGGTGTCCAATGCCTCTGCCTGCCAGGCCAACTCCAGGACATGGCAACTAGAAAATCGATTATACTCGCCAATCCCCGCCGCGCCGTTGTACAAGGCAGACCTAACGGAGGGAGTATTAGGGTGACGGCTAAGGCTTCCTTGATGGGCCGGACGTATCCTTAATTTTACCACGAAGGATTCTTAGCCCCAGGGCATGTCCACACTGCCACTCCACTCGGTCTCCTCAGCCCGGAGCCGGACCAACAGCGTTAATCTCCAGAAACCAATGCAACCGTTCGCTGGCCTGACAAGGTCAACGGCGGCCAGCCTCGCAAACTGTCTTGTCCCCTTTCCTCTCCTCCCCCCACAGCCAAAGTCGTGTGAGAGTGGTCGGCCAACTCAACTTGCACCACAATTCTGGCAGGCCCACCAGGGGAGCAAGGATCTTGTTGGTGATGCGACTTGACTTGGCGCTTTTTCCGCCACTCCCATTCCCTCGCGCCGCTGGAAGGAATTATAAATATATGCAGGGTGCAGACTTGGTAAATGAAACGCCAGACAAACCAGTCCAGTCACAAACTTGTTTCTTCCCTACTTTGGACTTTTGTCGTTGCCTATTTTTTCTTTTTCTCCCTCACACTAAGCGAAAATGGCTGCTCCACACACCACCAAGCAATGGATTCTCTCCTCCAGGCCAATCGGCACTCCCACTCTGTCGGGGCCTGATCCCACCTTCACGCTCCAAACCGTGGAGCTTCCCTCTCTCAAGGAGAACCAGATCCTTGTCCAGGTCCAGTATTTCTCCAACGACGCAGGCATCCGCACCTTTATCGGCTGCTCTGTCGATGCCGATCGCATGTATCTTCCCCCTGTGCCCACCGGAGCCCCAATGCGCTCCGGCATCATTGGCGAGGTTTTGGAGTCCACTTCGCCAAAGTTTAAGGTTGGCGACATTGTCATGGACTTCCATCTTGGATCGTGGAGCGAGAAGGTCGTCTTGGACGACGCCCTCGCCCAGCCCGTGGCCCCGCTGCCCGCGGGTCTCTCCATGACACACTACTGCGGCGCCTTTGGCGGCTCTGGCCTCGCCGGTTACATTGGTCTCCTCGACGTCGCGGAGGCCAAACCCGAGCACACCATCGTCGTCTCGGCTGCCGCAGGAGCCACCGGATCCATGGTGATCCAGGTTGCTGTGAAGCTCCTTGGAGCTAAGCGGGTTGTGGGTATCGCCGGAAGCGAGGAGAAGTGCGCCTGGGTCCGAGATTATCTCGGAGCCCATGCTTGCGTCAACTACAAGAGCCCGACCTTTGTCCAGGATCTCAAGGCCGCTACGCCCGATGAGGTTGACGTCTTCTTTGACAACGTCGGTGGCGCTGTTTTGGACGGCGTCCTGACCCGCATGAAGAAGCACAGCGTCATCGCCGTCTGTGGAGCCGTCAGCACATACAACTCTAAGGAGCCCACCACTCTCTACAACTGGTTCGAGATTGTGTCCCAGAGAATCGTCATCAAGGGATTCTTCATGTTCGACTACATGGACAAGGTGCCCGCGGCCATGGAGAAGCTTATCGCCGCCGCCGTTGAGGGACGCATCAAGGTCGACATCGAGGACCTGGTCCCTGCCACCATCGAGGATGTGCCCAAGGTGTGGCTGAATGTGTACAACGGTGCCAACAAGGGCAAGTCGGTCACCAAGCTGATTGTTTAGAAGACCTAGAGACGAATAATGATAATTTCTAAAAATGACAAGCAAACTTTCAACGCATCAACGCGTACTGTCCATAACCAATAAAGCGTGATTAATGAAGGCCGCCAACACATCGCCGGGTTGTGGGTGCATTACCCGCACCAACCCTGTTGCTGGCGCATTTGCTATTAATTTTCCGTCCGTTTCCCGCTCACCAAATCTCGTGGCCATTTTTTTCCGGTTCCACAAGGATCCGTGATAGGCTTTTGGAAATCGATCTCGCCGCGATCCCAGTAAACTCAAGTGACCTGTTCCTGCATTGGGCAACTCTGGGCCCTAGCCACACATTCACCCTGCACATGCCGCCACACTAGGCGCGTGACGGGCTCCAGAATGGTTGTCGTATAGCGCATCCAATAGCGCGAAGAGCCGCAGCCCCGTGGCGCCATATGGTGGTGTTGTTCTGACCACTCGATGAAAAAAAAATGGCACGCCGCGTACTGGTCGCAAGGGTTTGCGGTGGACAACGATGGATCCATCCACTGTGGGCCGATGAGCTGAGGATTAACAAATGATCCTCATCCTAATAGGTAGAGATCGGCATTTTGATTGCCACAGGATCATTAAGGTGATGATGAAAAGATGAAAAAGGGAAAAAAAAGAAAAAAGCTCAAATTTGCCATATGCAGTCACTAAGGGATGAAATGAATTCAATTACAAGGTTCTATTTGGCTGGGAAACTCTGGTATTGCACCACGAAAGGAGGACAGTCTCTCCTAGACGCCCAGAATCCTTCAACGTTGGCTTTGGCGCCCTACCAGCCAATCTGGAGATTCTTCAATTGGGCAGGAAAGCTCAATGCGTTCGATGCCGCGAATGTATATGCTCAGATCAGTAGCCTCAGTTTTCATCACCCCTAATGATTACCGTGCTTCTTCTGGCACGTATGAGAAAATCACTCTGGTGCAGAAGAATCTCATTGGCATTTCCACAACACTGATGCAAATTTTTCGAGCCAAGCTCAAGCAACCCATATCAAGCTTGGTCAAGCAGATTGCTGGTAACGGCCTATTATTCATGTGACGGGAATCAACCCGAGTCGGAGCAAGGAAATCCAGTCCTCAAGCCCATGCTTTCAGCTTGTGAGAATGCAACGCAGTGCTTCTAGTATTTCGACTGGTTCCCGATGTCTCCCTAAGCCTGCAAAGCTCCGTGTGTGTTGAATGTCATGTTTGAAGCTTCTAACCCCTCTGATGAATCTGAAATCTTTCGTGCTTCTGATGCTTTGGACAATGAAACCTCGGTACAGCCTTTGCCAAAAATACGACCTACGAAGCGGAGGAGAGGACGCAACCCAGGCAAATAAGCTATTATATTTTCAACAAATATTCCGACAACTGCAAGAATGGCTATCACGTGTCAATATAACTTCAGGAAACCTAAAAATTGCTTCAAATCAACAAGATACATACCAGTAAAATATGAGCGTTCATCTTGAATATTTATTGTAAATCGGACCACGCTGCAGATAATTGTTATGCTGCCCATGGGAAAAGCCAGGTTAATGCAATTTTCTTGTTCTTCGGTAGAGCTTTCAATGTTGGAAGCATTCCAAACGGCAAGGTAAACACTGAATAGATAACTTGCATCAATATACCGCCATCATATCCGAGCTGCGTTTCTCGCCTAATAGCTCTGCGAGTATATTGACGGGCCAGTTGATGTAGAACAAGATCCATGTAGTTAAAATTAAACATGTAGAAGTAGAATTCTCTGCCCTTTTGCTCAAATTTAGATGCACTCGATCAAGAACGGGGGTAATCAAGTGGCTTACCAGTTGTCCGAAAAGTTGGTCCCGCGCCAGAACACGTCTAAGAAAAGTGTAGCAAGAAATGCTGCCACGTTGTAAGCGATGAAAATCTTGAGACACAAACGGAGCCTTTCCTCCGTGATTCAAAATAGTTGGTAATAGAAGACAAGCAAACTAAAGCTCGGAAAATACAGATTCACATCGAAAATGATAAAGGATGCGAATATCCACTGAAAAGCTTACTATACGATATGGTTCAAGGAATAGACAGCAAAATACCTTTGCATATGTAGCATTATAAGGAGCTGAATCACTATCTAAGCCAGTCGATGCCGCAATTTGATCCGAAACGCACAGGGAGAGGCAGAAAAAGGGGGTGATGCCCAAGAACACGTCCGATATCCAAAAGGTTGAGATTCGTCCCCATCCGAGCACCGCGACTCTAGCAATAAAAATAAGCAAAGAAAGGGCTGAGATAGTTTTACACATCCTCTGGACTAGTCCCGAAAGTTTTCATGTTCATTCCTAACCCACGAAGCAATCGGTTAAATTCCACTCCACAATTACCGTCAATGGTTGGAGGGCTGCAACTATGCTCACACGTGAGACAAGACATCAAAAATGCAGCACTTAGTGTAAGAGACTCAATTCAATGTTTCATTTTAGCTAGAGAAGTTGCCCTCTATAGGGGATTATACATTAAATAATATATACTAAATTCCTAAAAAACATCAAGAAAAAAAACCCGATGAGCATACGTGGATTCTAACTTTGTTCCACCACACGCACCACACCACAAATGTTACTGTATAGGGTAGTAGCAGGGTGACGCGAACTTCAAAACAAACACCTTAGTCAGCGGCACGTTCGCCTCCAGCCAATCAATGCCGGTAGGCTAAAATCTGACATTTCTGGGCCTCAGTGGATTTTGCCAGCTCACGCACGCACAGCGTAGAGCAACCGCATGTCTAGGCTTCCATTGAGTTCGCGGTGTCCTGGATCCCGGAACTCGCGTTGTGACATCATCATGGCCTTTGGGATTGCTTAATTCGCGTTAGCCGCCCTCAACACAGGCCGTATCTGTATCCCCTCGCAACCGAGATGGCCAGTTTCGAATTTGTCGTCACTAGCGGCGGCCCACAGCCAGCTAATAAGGCCGCGCGGAGCCATGCCATCAAAACAGCCCTGCAATTTCGTTCCAAATCGTCGACCGCAGAAAACCCACCAGATGGTGCAGCCGAATCAAGGCGAACTGAAAAATCCAAAAATGCCCTCAACGGCAAATTTCGCCTGGCAGCAGCTCCTATGAAAGGCCATAGTGACAAACGAAACACACCGCCGCAAACAAGAGCATGCCGTCCAAGCTCAATGGCCTGTAAAAAATCTTCCGGTAACCGGAACCGTCAGACTATATCTCACTCCCTGGTCCATAGTGGTCAAAATTATCCTGGCAGTAACAGGGAGCCGGGGGTTGAATGGCTAGGACTGGGGTTCCTTGACCCATTTGGAACATTTCCAATACCATCAAATCCGAGAATCGATTCACTTATCAAACATTGTATGACACCTGTATTGTTGTGGTGGAATTCACTTCAACTGAACCCTCCTAGGCATAGTTTTCTTTGACTACTTGACCACAACGGTCACCAGCAACCAGACATGGCTTGCTCTGGCCATGCATGATTCGCTCCTCATGTGCGTAACTCTGAGCATGACGGCGGCTTATGGATCAACACAAACCTTTTCATTCAGCGATATTCTCCAGAGGGAGGGACTGGAATTAAAAGGCCGAGTAATCCACGACGTTAACCGTATGATACAAAATGACCACCCTCCTGAGAATACATTGGCTGCCATTGCACATTTGGGCCGTATTGCGGTAGGCTTTGAAACGTCTTTGGACTACAAAGGCTCCCCGATAACCCAGCCACCTTGCTAAAAATTGGTGCTTCAGAGTTTAGAAGGCTCCCACGATGTAGCAGACGTCCACATGCGAGGACTGCAAAAACTAGTTGCCCTCAGAGGGGGCATCCAGGCCATTGATAACTATCAAGTTGGCCGTTTTATTAATTCGTAAGAGCCATGTATTCTGTAATTACGTTGATGATAGCAGCTGCTGAATTCGCTTCGCGCTAGAATTGATCTTGAATTGGCGACCCACAAGGGGCGGCGGCCTTATTTTCCCCTCAATTACGACTTGAGTAGAGCTCGCCTTCCACAGTGTATCACCGTCGGAAGCGAGAATGCAGATCTATACCGTTTCCAAACCCTCGGCCCGGGAAGCGAAACACTTGTAACGGTTATTGGCCTTCTCCGACAATTAATACAGGCCAAAAAATGCAACATGGATCAAACGTTGCGAGACGTTCGTGTGTTGTCGTTTTCCGCAGCCCACCTTGCCCTGGACCGCTTGGCAGAAACCCCAAGCACCTCAGAAGGACGGTGTCTTCACGCCTTACTCTTAGCCACGCACCTGTTTGGGTGTGCGGCCCTTGCGCAGCCTCATCATTGGACTAACACCATTCCACCACGGATGGCACAGCGCCTCAAGGAGTCACTAAAAGCCTGGCCAACCGATTTCATAATTTGGAATAGCTATTTGCCTGAATTACTGTGGGCATTATTCATCGGCACCATAGTCGATCAGGCCACCAAGGAGAAGGATTTGTGGTTCTTGTCGCAGCTCGAAGTTAGTTGGCAAATCCTTCAAGGTAGAAACAAGGAACAGTTTGAGACCTGCCTCTCTTCTATGGTTTGGGATGATAGGTTTGGGGCAGAATTTCTTGATAGTTGGTGTTATTCCTGTTATGGCAATAACGAGTAAGAATTTGCACATCTTAAAGCCTCTTTCCTGGGCATCTACTTAGGACCAAGCATTATCGCCTGTGGCATTTGTCTCTAAGATGGATCAGGGCACTTCATCGGAGCATATGTGATGTCTATTCCACAAGCCCGTGATTGTAAAAGCGAGGCTGAATATCTAGAAAAACCAACCGAGCGATAGTCTCGGCAGCTACACTGTCCACTCAACCGCCCTTGAAGTGACACAGTTTCGAGACCAGTTTGTTGTAGGCCTACTTTTAAGAAAGTCATCCTCACGCATGCATGATATGAGAATAGTGGCAAGGCTGGTTGTGTGGCCTACTTGACTGCCAGGAAGCTCAGTAAGTTCAGTTCTGTTCAGCTTGTTTAAAAACCACACGCCAGATGGACATTTGCAAAGGAATGGAGAGGAAGAATAATAGAAGAAGAAAGGCATATAGATACAATCGACGAAATCAACTCATATAGATTATGACGTTATTTCGTCTCGCTAACGGCCAGCCTTTACTTGCGCGCTCGCTGACCGACAAAACGGTGCTGTTTCTTGAGCCTTAGAGTGGGCATTTACAATTGGTTCCGAGCCCGTTATTTTAGTAGTCCTTTTCTAGTAGAAGAAGGGAAAGCAGGGTATTAACGCCCCCGCTGCTAGTAATTTATTGGTAGGATTCAGGTATTCAGTGAATCTTATAATCTGAAAACCTTCAAGGTCGATTTTGATCACCTTTCTTTTAGTATCAGCCAGTGTTATAACCATAAAGTACGGCATTGACATACGTAATCTTGAAAGTAGCCTGATGTGGATGTGTTGGGATCCCACTTCACCGTTCCAAAACACCCATTGACTTCCACGATGCAAATATCAGGGTCAAGAAATTCATCCTTGTGGAAATTTGTCATCTGCTATATCCAAAAATATTAGCCTCAGTCATGCTATTCACAGTATTGAACAGTAATTTTCCAAGCATTAAGTAACACAAGAGAAAGAAATATATATACCTGAGACCATTGGATCAGAGTTCTGCCAACCCACTCCTTTGTTGATTCGAAGAAATCCTTATCGAATTCTCTCTGCATCCCCTTGGGCATGAAAGGTAGGCGAACTTGGTGATCCGGGTGGAAATAATGCGCCTGTTTCGGGCCATCTCTTTCTGGATCTAAATAATCTGGTCTGAGGTAATGGTTGAACAGAAGCTCGCGCTATAAGCCTAGTGTGAGAATCATGCAAGAATTTATTTCACAGCAACTTACCTTCGCGTTCATTTCTTCTTCACTTCTTGGAGGCTTTGGATCTTTGGCTTCTGTGATCTCAGGCGCAAGGATCCCCGTTTTGCCTTCATAGTTGAAGACTGGCATGTTCATACCTGCTGCTTCATAGTAGGCAAGAGGATCGCTCCATATTCTTGACACTGCTATTTTGCCATGATTGATCACGACAAGCTCGACATGAGCGCAGTCGAATGGTCGAGGTGTAGATCCACCCCAGGTAACAGTTGCCTTGGTTCTAGACTCAACCCAGTAGCGAGAGGGGTCTTTAGTGGGATACTTAGCAATGTTGTACCGGCGCCAATCTTTCATCGTGCGACGGAGCCAATCAACATAGACGGCGCGCCTGGGACTGTCAAAGAACGTAGGCATCCCTGGAGGTGCGTATGGAAACTCCAAAGAACAATCATCCGATAGGATTGATGAGAGAAGTTCATCATCCTCCCAGTATGCGATGGACAAGAAGCGATCGAGTATCTTGTCATTTTCGGATCGGACAATCTCGGTTGACTTGGTCATGATTGAATCGTCGTTTCCTTTTATTTTTCTTTTTAGGACAGGGAGGAGATAGGGAACAGGAATCAGGTGGTAATATGGGCCGGAATGGGAGAAAACATTAGTGGTACCTTGGACTTGCTGGAAGACAGCGAACTCATATTTGTACGTGGGTTTTGGATGTTCGTATACTCGTTCAAATTACTTGATTACACACCGTTGAATTCGCCACCGGAGCGCTTCACAGATATCCACTACGCTTATTGGAGGAGCCTACCTGTAGCCCTTGATCTACCCCAATGCTGACCTAAAGAGTCGAATGAATCCCCCATTTCCCGACGGCTGCGGAGATACGGAATACATTCCCCACTTCCCGACGTTTAGTTCTCAGACGACCCTTGATCTCACCGTCGGTCTTAAAAGAATCCGATCGATTCCTGATCGACGTATAAGATAGCAATAGGCTGATTGGGCAAATATGGACTGTCCCCTGACCCCGATACTCAGGCCATACTCAAAGTGGAAAATTGATTGCCCACCCAAGTCAAGGCTTGCAGAAGCCGGCAATCTGTAGCCGTCGTAAAATATTGACTTAGTTTAACACGCGTCTGCGGGGTCTTCGGCCCCACTATTTAACTAATCCTTGTCCTCAGCAGCCGGCCGGAAAAGGACAGGCAGCTTGTACAACGTCGTTTCAAGAAAGAACAACAGCCTTCAAGGGTCCAGGTTCGCCGCCACTCATGATGTTGATGCACTCCGCGGTACAGAATCAAAGGCAACGCAATGCCTGATTATTGTAGATATGACCCTCATCCAAGTTATGTTTCTGGTGTTAATGCTCTATCAGTTCTGTTTACTTCGCGCAATTTTACCAAAGCGATTCGAAGGCGGCTGTTTTACGTCTAATTGGATCCAGGACATAATATCTGATGCTCCCAAGTACAACACAGGCATTGCATAGGTGCATCGATTGAAATATAATTGAGAGCATTAGTTGATCGGAAGTATGCCCGGCCCAGAGCCACTTCCCGAAGAGGCTTCGCCTTTGAAATCAAATGCCTTTGACCATTTAAAGTGGCCGACCCCTCCATCGGCTTTGTTTAACTTTCCACAGAAGCCATTTTATCTTACTTCTCAACAATTGCCGTAGCTTTCTCTTTTATTACTGGCCTCAGCGAACATGATGCCTTCGAATGAGTCTCCTATTGTTAAGCCACCCAAGGACATCCAGCCTCCAAAAAGGTCCTCCTTTGATACAGGTAAGACTCGCTATTTTCACATGGCGGGACAGGGCGACGAATAGATTTAATACTCTTTCGTAGCGGAAATCTCAAAGATCACTGGCCCTGTTGAAGATGTGCTTGTTGACGAATCCGGGAATGTCAATCTTATTCCACAGCCGTCCCGTGATCCCGCCGACCCCTTGAACTGGAGCCCAACAAGAAAGTGGAGTATCATCACACTGCTTATCTTATGGAGTGCTACTGCATTATCAACTCAAACGGTACTCAATAATTATCAGCCGTCTCTGGTTTCCAAGTACCCGGACCACAACAGTGAGCAAATCAACCTGCTCCTCACCATTATTACACCTATGATTGCCCCGGGACAGCTCATATTCACCACAATTGCGATTGCATATGGCCGTCGCTTCTCTCTTCTGTTATCTATCGCAGTACTCGTCGCATCTGCAGTATGGGGCGCATGTGCTAACTCCTATACATCGCTCCTTGGATCCCGGGTTATTCAAGGTTTGGCCGGGGGGCCGACGGATGTTTTGGCCTACACTATTATTCAAGAATTCACTTTTCTACATGAACGAGGGGTTATGCTAGGCTCTGTCATGATGGGGCAACTTGGCTTGCAGCTCGCATTTGCTATTGTCACTAATTATATGGCTGTAGGCTTGGGTTTCAAGTGGCCGTTTGTTTTATTTGCTTGTATTGCCTTGGCTTCATTTGTTGGTCTCTTTTTTGCAATGCCTGAATCTCGTTACACTCGGATAGGAGATTCATCAGGCCATGTCATCAGAATCGACGAACATCAGCGGTTTCGACGGGGTCTACGCGGAAATGGCGGCGACGGGCATTCTTCCATCAAGAGACGTCTCAGATTAATAAGTACCCCTGCAAACCAAACTCCCTGGGGAGCGGTTTATCAATTTTGGCAATCGATGAGAGTCTGCCTCCTGGACCCGACCATCTGGTGGGTTGCATGCATAAACTCGATTTCAACAGGGTGAGTTTGTTTCTCTGTCAATATTTATTGTTCGACTAACAAACAACTTGCTCGTTTATTTAGATCTCTCATAGCCGCCAGCACGATGTATGCTTCAATGTTAACCAGTCCTCCATGGAGCTGGGACTCTGCGAATGTGGGGTTAATCAATATTGGTCCAACCCTGAGCGCATTGGGTGAGTCTGACCACAAACTTGCTTTATACTCAATTACGTTCATTGACAATTATTTGATAGTCAACTGGTTCATAATAGGTTGGGGAAGTGACAAAATCATGTTACATCTCGCTAAACGCCAAAACGGAATCAGCATGTCGGAACATCGACTTTTCTTACTTATCATACCTGTGTCGGTTGGGATCATCGCCAACATGGCATTTGGAGGACTAGCTCAGCGATATTTTGTACACCAACACAAGTCGCAACCACATTGGTTCAGTCTTGTCTTCATCATGTCCCTCTATTACATGATGTTCGGAGGCGTACTGGAGGTTACCTTCACATATCTTGCAACTCAAACAGACCCGGAGAAATCTTTGGCGGCAATGAGCTGTGTAGCTGTTATCAGGGACCTGACTGCATTCGGTATGAGTTACGGAGTAACCTCTTTTTCAGCCAATTGTGGATACCTGACAAGCTATGGAGTATATGCAATGCTTATTGGTGTATTTGGCTTACTGGCTGTCCCAATTTATAATCTTCAACGCAAGCATCAAATGCTAGGTAAGTTGGGATTAATATGATCAAGATTAGGAATTGAATGATATTAGAAATCTCAAATGAGGAAGCTCATTGCGACTGCGGTGACCCACGAAGTGGAGGATTCAATGGCAAGCAACGGCAACCCTGCAGAATTTTGTTTTCAGAGATTTGAGACTAATGCTCAATGTATCACATACGGCATTTTATATCACTTTGAGCTTGGGAATATATTTCTATTATTTCAGATCTTAACTGTACATATCATCGCAGCATAATAAAAAGAATATCCTCCGAAAACTGTTGTACATGGGGTTGTAGATAGGTCGACGCCAAACCAAGGTCAAAACACGCTATCATCACATCACGTAAATTCATTATCAACTGAACGAAGATCGTTGTTTAGCCAGTTAAGCGATGGCTGAGTTTGTAGCAACTGCCACATAAGCCCATTGTCCCATATGGGGGCAGCTTCCACAGGGGCATCACCGGCCCTTGTTGAACCTGCATTCCCCATACTCAGGAGTGTCGGCGTCCAGGGACCATTTTCGCCGTGGATGGGGGCCCGAAATGGGTTGTTAGTATGAGGGCCGCCTTGACTAGCCATTGGCGCGTCCAAACTTGCAGCGATGTCTGTGTTATTGCTCTTCAAAGGTATGAGCCCACTGTTCTGATGGCCAGATGACTGAGGCAGCTCTCGAATGTAACCCGTCAATTGACTTCCCTTGTTTACCAGAGGCATGCACAGGCTGATGAAAGTGGAGAATAGCTTGTGGAGACGAGCGACGGAAGCTTTAACGTGAACAACGGGAGATAGGATATCCACGATATCTTGCATCAGTTGGAAGTCATGACAGTCCGAGGTCGCAACAACATTGCAGAACAGGACAAAATACGGGCTAAGCGGGTATATCATCAAACTCCTAAACCAAGTCAGTAATCTCTTCTTTACCGCAAATCAAGTTGGCGACGGCATATGTATGTCAAGGCCTTCATACCAAGTGATGATGATCGAATACAGGTCGAAAGAACTCTCGGGAGCTCCCACGTTCTCCTTTACTCGCTTCAAGGAAAGAAGAGCCTCCCGTGCGCTGATCAGGCAATCTTCTCGCAGCTTGGCATCTTGGCTGATGCGAGGGTCATAGCGAAGGACAACGGTGAGAATCGAATGGTAGACAAAGTCTGACATTAAAAACTCGCGCATCATTGGCCCATCCTCGCTAACATCTGATCGAGATCTGGCCTTGGAGTCTAGATGTGAGTATGGAAATATACATACGGATAGTGTTATACAGAGATTACGTACATTGTCGGACCTGGATTTGAATTGCACCATCTGTTCCGTAATTGAGCTCACAATCATGGAACGCTCCGGCTCGTTGGCATGTGGAGGTTGCGTCTGTAGTTTCTCTATCATCGTTTCCTGAGCGCGTGCAAAGATGTATACGCCCTCGATGATGGTGGAGAAAGGCCCCTCAATGAGACGATCGAGAGGCAGATGTGAGAGAAATTCCAGCCCTGAGAGATTAGGGGGACGGTTAAGATTCATGGAGAGTGACTTGTCGAGGGAATAACACATCAACACGGCCAAGAGGACTTCAGTGTCAGTTTCGTTATCAAAGTCAAATGAGAAACTGTTGGAGAGATGCCAGCCTAGAGATTTAATAACAGTGCAAGCTTGGGCAACAAGGTTCCAGCATCTAGCTGAGTTGCCTTGATGTTGTAGCAGAGATGCCTAGTGATTAATTCAAGGGTTTGGTCAGCTAGGGTTGTCTCAAATGCGCTAGGCATGGGTACCGCTTACACCGGCCAGTAATGTCTGCACTAAGGCCAAGTTCGGGGCTGCTGTGACGCTGACACGGTCCAGAGCAGCCAATGCAATATCCATATGATGTTTTGTTTGCTGCCGCATGTGCTTCTGCATTGAAGAGCTCTGCCCGTCAAGCGACAAGCAAGATAAATACCAGCAAGCTTTGTAGTGCACACATACTGTGTATTGGAGGAGCGTCTGCGTGCTACCTTTCTTGTCCAATAGGGCCAGACCCATGCGCTCCACGGATTTGGGCCTGATCCAAAAGGTGAATTCATATGTGCATGCCCTCCTTGGCGCAATGGCCTTGGTATCTAATAATGTGAGCGTTATCCCATCTGCAGGTACGGGGCCCATTTACCACTGATTATTCGGTGTACAAGGTCCGCCGCGATGGACTCTGGAACGGCGGGAGGGCTTGTGTCGACAGCAGCGGCGTCATCAACGTGTGGCTCAGTGGGAGCACAAGCCCAGTGGGACATCTGGCTCACAAGAGAGAGGGCGGATTCCAGAATTATGCGACGATTAACGCCAAGGTGGGCACCGCTGCTTAGCTCCCGCAGGATGAATGACTGGGCCTCGGAGCATTGTGGGGTCTGCTCCGAGACGACGCTGGATGCATCGCCGGATGCCAAGCCGGCGTCCTCATTGCGCGGCCGCTTGTTAAAACGGGGAATGGACGATTCATCGGCATAAACATCTGCCGTGCCAGCAGCCCCTGGGGTGTTCGGGCTCGGTAACCGGTCTCCCTCTCCATCTGCAGCTCCACTGGTGGGGCTGGTAGATTGCAGCGCCGAGTCCTTGGACGAAGCGACCTTGCTTAGCGAGTCTTGGAGTTGCGAGAGCCTCTCCATGACGTGCTGTATATTGGAGTCACTGGCAAGATGACAAATCAGCCACATCAGCAACGCGAAAGCCGGGTTTGCAGACTCACTGGTGGAATGCCTTGCGCCGGGGAACGCGCATTGGGCGAGCCCGGATGCATTGCGCGTTTGCAGCGATGCAATTCCTGCATGGGTCTCCTCGGTCGCATCTCACCTGGAAAGCAACAAATGTGAGCACGCGAATGCAAAATACAGCAGCCGCCAATGGGCACAGAGTCATGGTACCTTTCTTGCGTAGCACTGGTCGCACTGGTGGTATTGGCCGAGTTAGCGACGATTCATTCATTGGAGGATGGGACGCAGGCGACGTACAGCAGCAGCGGCAGGCTGGTCGGAACCCGATCGTCCGGACATACTCATGATGCGCGTATAGGCAATGGAATGAAGGTGATTTTACCATGATGTTTGTGGCGTCCTGTTCTTTTTGGCGGAAGCCGAGCTCTCGGACAGTCGCCGGCTCCCGAATCCGAGACCGAGTCCGAAAACCTTGCACTACTGCTCCACTGCACGCGTGGCCCCGAGCGTTGAACTATTCCCGCTAAGCCTTGTTGTCATTATCTCCATTAGGCCGACTCTCTCCACATGCGTTGGACGCGGTTACTGAGGAACTCGAGGTGCGTAGATATTTGACATGTGTTTGTCTGAGATAATCACGGCTTATAAAAGAACAACTAGTCCTATTTATCCACTCACATTGGGATCCTACATTTCCTATATTCTTTTCCCTACAAGTGCCGTGCACGGCGCAATATAGATGTTCCTGCAGGTTTGAACGCTATGACTTAGAACAAGGATGAGTGCGGACAAAAGAGGAAAAATTTGCCCGGATCGCGCCGTAAGGTAGCCAGATCGGGCAGTGCTGGTCTCTGTGAGTGCTGAGATAAAGATCATTTTTGGGGTCTGTGGAGCAGCGACCAATTTAGCAGTCATGGTATATCGTATAGAAAATATCTGGTTTAATGACACAAAACAAGAAAGCAAATTAACTATACCCTGCCCTTGACCTCTATCAGAGGGCTGTTCTTCCGCCGTGGACTAGACCGTGACACTACGGCCAATACCCAAAGTAACCCGTTCACAATAGAGAAAAGAAACCACTCTGAAATGAAGAGAATTGAAACTGGACAATGGTCATATGGTACCGGCGGGGCCAAGTTGGACGGTCCAGTCTCTGATGATTGGACTGGAAACAGCGCCGAACAAGAGTTCGGATGTCCCCCAGCTCGTTCAATCTAGTTGCATTTCAGGAGGTATCAAATAGGCCCTATATGATGTGATTAGTAAGGTGATATTCAACGACACCTTACATGGAGGTGAACCTACCAGCGCTGTACCCAAAGCAATGCAATTCCAGTGATCCCCGCAAGACAGCTGAATGTAAACATGATCCATCCGATCGTCACAAAGTATGTGGCCAATGCAAGGCTCAGAGATGCAAATGCCGTCGCCACGAGAATATTCAGAATGATAGATGTTGCGTAGCCTATAGGCTCACTTGGCACTCCGTAGATCATCTCCAGGTGGCTATTGGGGTTTCGGTGCGGAACCGCCAAGTCGCTGGCACAGTACACAACAGTGGACATGGCAAAGCTGAAGCATACCCAAGCAACTGCAATACAATCTTTTACTGCAGGTAGGGTAAAAGGCGGATCCTTTGGTGCCCAGACAATGGCCGGATCGGGGATCTCACTTGTTATCCCTGAATACGTGAAAGTGCCAAGAGCAACAATAGTAAAGATGGTCAAGCCGAAAGCAATGTAGCTATGGATGGATCTTTTAGCTTTAGTGGCATGACCCCGTAAGCAAGCCTCGGCGTCGCCTTTGGAAGTAATGTTGCGCTGGGGGTTGGTACTTGTTGGACTCTGGGTTGTCGTACCGGTGGAGCCACCTTGGCTTGAAGAAGAGGATTCCATCGGGCCACTAGCGCTTCGCAAATTCAATGATTATCGTATTTTGTACAGATTCTGGGAAGATGGCCTCAGCATTGTGAAAGAGGACTTTTGAAGGCCGAGACGGCTGATGCCTGATGAAATAGGTGCTGAGGTCACGCCTCGTCTTACCACCCGATTATGTCAGAATATAATTGTACCTGACCCCATTTGAATAGTACCCTCCGAAGGAATCGGCATTATCCTAATCTGACGTAGCCTAATTCTGATGCGCTGGCAATACCGCTTTAGGCTAATTATGGGAGCAGAAAATAAGCCTTCTAGATCTTGATGTCTAAACTAAAGTGTCGCATTTAGGTTTTTAAGCAGCATTCGCGTTCACTATAATTAATGAATAGGCCCTCTGAACGCCTATAATTCATCTTACAGATAAGCTCAAAGGAAACACCGCAACATTATTTACCTCACTCCTGACCGGGATTGGCGCCTGATGTTGCTGTACCCCAACTACAATTTGACCAACTGACATCGCAATCCCCCCTCGCGTTAGACTAAAGACAGGTAGAAATCTTCAGAGCGAAAATGAATCCCAATGGGTGCATGAGTTGAGAAGCACAAGGATCCCTTCCTAACACATTCCGCAACAAATGGCTTGGCGTGCATGTTTGGGACATGTCCGTTACAAATAACATGGTATTATCGTCATTGTCTCAAATGACGGCGATGGAACTTCAAACTATGCTGTAAGTGGTATTAAAAGCGCAGTTGCTATTGTATTGGGCTGCTTTCATGCTTTGGCACCTTTCGGATCGTCTGAAGTAAGTACACTTTATGGTGCTATATTTGCATATGCTACTATATCTTCCGTAATGGCTATGCAGGATTAGCTATTCCTTTTGAGCAAAACGAAATAACTGCGGATACCATACCATAAAATTATTCCCGATCTTTGTCAGCATTTCATTAATGTCTCACTTCAACACGTGGTATGTAATTACAAGCACGATGATATATACCCTAACAGCCACTCACAAGATGTCGGAAAACGTGAGCGGGTCTATTGCGGGGTTGGAGACGACTCGTGTTTTTTTGCCTCATCGCACAGTCTATAGTGATTGTAGTGGCCGAAGATCGAGGCTTGCGGACCGCGATTTGATTTGTCCTCTGTGCACCTTGGAAGCTGAACAAACATTCTTATCCGTACATTCAACAATATGGCGATAATTACCGTTCTTTACCCAACTGGACCTGATTTTAACATCGAATATTATGTCACTCATCACATGTCGCTTGTTGACTCGTCAGTGCCCCAACGAGACAGAACCAGTTTCCATGGCTTAATTTTGAACAGAAAATGGAAACCGTTAGGCTTACAGAGCTGGGAGGTGATTCGTTTTGAAACGGGTTCTCCTTATCAAATTCAAACGGTCATGAAGTGGGAGTCTGTCGAGGCCTTTGACATAGCATCTAGACATGCAGCCTCTGAAGAAGTTTTTGGTGATGTTAAAAATTACACCACATGCGAGCCTCAATTTATCAAAGGCTCAGTAGTGCGACAGAGTCTGTAATCGAGATCTAACGGTGGAACGGTCTTGAGTACCCGCCTTTCTTAAAGAGGAAGCAGTCTTAGTATAGAGAGAAATTTATGAGATACAAAATGGCTTTTGTGATTTTAACACTAACCCTAAACATTTTGAAGCCGAAGTCTTATCGCTGTTAAAGAATGTGGGATTGCGAATTTAGGTAATTACTAGATAAATAGTGGCGGTATCCATCTCCCCCGATTGAATTGTAAAGCCTTGCTCATACCCCTCTAGTGTGTAGTGTTCTGGAGACATGTTCTATCCATTGCCTTCTCCTAGTCTCCCCAGATAAGGTATGTAGTTAAAATAAATAAGATTTAAGTCTATATTATACAATAACATTTAGCACTAGAAGAGAGATTAAAACTTTTATGAAAAGATTTATACCAATAAGCAAGATCACAAAAAGAGCCTGCTCACAGCCAGTATCAACAATTATTTGGGGACAGAAAGCAGTTTTGCATCTTCATCCTTCCCCGCAATAAGTACAAGTACACGCAAGAGATGTCTCCAGCTAGCCACTGCTAGTAGGACAGTAAGCGCTTTGGCTATGTTCCAGTTCTCCAGCCAGCCTCCGGACATGAAGGCGCACAATAGCGTGGGGTCTTGGCTAACAGGTCCCTTGACCCAGCCAATCTCACGCTCAGTGGAAGCGAATACGCGCAAGAGTGGGGGCTGTCGTAGCGGCATTGCTGTCTTCAGCCCGCCACCAAACAAAATGCCAAGTCTTTAGTTTCAGATGAAATGCAAGGCGTCCAATACTCTTATTTCTAGAGCAGCGGGTTTCACCGTGACCTGGTCTCGAACTGTCGGCTGGCTCAGGTCCTGGTTGCGAGAATCAAACACCGAGCCCGCTGATTGCCGGCGCTATGCCTTTTAGGGGGAAATGCTGGGCCAAGTCCAGCCCGTGTGCGATGGCGCGGCTTGGCATTCTGGCATACGTCCCTACACATCATCAAATGTATTGTTGAGAAGACGTATTTTACGATATATAAGGTCGGCCACATCTCTTCAACTAATGAAACTAAGCAGAACCCCAAAGAGTTTCAATTGAAACCATTTTACATCACATTCACCCATTTCCAACATCTATTTCACGTCATACCCTACATCATCATGTCGCCCCCCGCCGTCGAGGGATGGATGCAGGAGCATCTGAAAGTATTTGGCAAGCGCAAACTCAGCCAAATTTGCTTACCAAACTCGCATGATGCTGGATGCTACAAGCTGAGGTTCGGAACTGTTCCCGGAGGCACGGAAGCTACCGTTTTGACCCAGACCAAAACCATACTTGAGCAACTCCAGCTTGGTGTTCGACGCTTTGACATTCGTCCAACATTTACCTTCAGTTCCAATGAGGACAAATCCAAGGCACTTGCCCGTGATGAGTCTTGGCAGTGTGGACATTACACTGCCGCTGCGGCAAACATGGTCGGATGGCAGGGTGGAAGTTGCGCCTTACTTGCCGAGGTCATCTCCGACATCAACAAGTTTACAAAGGATCATGCCGAATTAATTGTCCTTGACATTAGCCACATGTATGCTCTGTTGATGGGTAAATTATCTGCCTCCGAGGAACGATTTGAAGATGCTGAATGGGACAACCTCTTGCGAATCTTGTCCAGAATCAACAACTTATTCACAATGGAACGTGTGTCTGGTGATAACGGAAAGCCTCTGCAAGATTATGATCTGGAAAAGTTCATCGGCAACAAGCAGGCTGCAGTCATTGTTTTGATTGATTCAGACAAACGCCGTGAAAAGATCATCCAACAGGGCTTCTGGCCAAAGCAGACACTCGCTAGGCAGGACTATCTGTCGTTGCCAGAAGTATCCATCACACACACTCAAACTGATAGCGAGGCGGTCGGTTCCTTGGTCCCAATTTTGGGCTCCTCGCTCAGTGTGCTATCCCTAGCAACCGAGGAACAGAAAAAGAGGTTCCCATGGCTCTTGCAAGATATAGCCGCCAATGGAAACTTCCCTTCTATGATAACGATGGACAAGATTGAGAATGGTGACCTGCTCACTTTCTGCCTTGCAGTCAGCTACCAGCGATATTATCAAGATACTGGAAAGCAAGATCCCGTCATTGTGTATGGAGCCCAACTCATCACAACCCCCAAGGCCATAGCTGGAGTCAAGTCAGGTATTTCTCAGGGGACTAGTGTCATGGCCAACAACGACCTCCTGGGTGACCCCTGGCCATTCATGGTGAAATCTTGCGCAATATTCTACCAAGACAAGGGTCTACTCAAAGGGCGCTGGGCCAAGGAGTCGTCGGTTCTTGCCACTCATTTTGATGTTGTTTCTCTTAATTATGGAGACAAGGAGGTGCTCGACAAGAGCTCCTATGTGCGGCTCGTGAAGGTTATTGAGGCGAGAGGTTCTATCAAGGTTACCAACGACAGCATAGTCGGAGGCGACCGAAATGATCCAAAGGTGGGAGTCCGCAAGACGTGTGTTATTCGCTACCGAGCACCGAATAGCCGGGACATTCAGGAAAAGAGGACCCTGGAGTTTAACGATATCCAGTTTTAGTAGTTAGCGACTCAAAATTTGTGTAGATGTCTATCTAATAAATCTACACTCGGTAATCGATATTAACTGGGACGTGGTCTTTATCTTCAGTGGATTTAAAAATATAACCAACAATGCCGAAATCGATAGCAAAGTTCCGACACGAATTGGGAAATTAGTGGCGCAGGATTTCAAGCGCGAACCCGGGATCCATTTGCAAGACGTGTAGAACTTTCGGCTGGTGACAACATCGGATGTGCGAGATTTAACACGGCTGAGACGGTGCAGGACCCAACCTACGATCTCGCATGAGAGGCCAGCGATCGACCTCATGGCAACCCCAATCATGTGTCGATAATTCGCATGATGCTGAAGCTTTGTGTGATCGCAGCACTGGGTGGGGCTTTAGGCTGTAGTGTTGGACGTAGTCTAAAATGTCGCTTGCATGAGGTAGTTTTCTAACCTAGAGTATTTCAGGCACTCCTTTTATTTTGAGAATTTATGGACAGGAGGAAATACTGTTGGATGACACAACAAAAACACGGACGAGGAGTAAAATTTGAGGGACATTGTCTGAGACCAAAAACATTTTTACGAAGGCTGTGGAATGCAATGTTTCAAGCTTCTTACCGCAACACGGAGTGATACGTATGTGAGAAGGGAACTATCTAGATATTGAAATGGAATGTTAAAATCTAACAGGGAATGTGCGTTTGTACTAATTTAGGGTACGCGGGTCCATTCATGTCTCTGGGTAGATTTCATGCATGCTGTTTGTCAAAACAGGGGTTCATTAGTTATCCTCCTTGATGGAATGAGACACGTGGAGTAGTCTCAAAAAAAGATCCTGACTCGGTCTGCAAAATCAACTTCTATTCTTAATCCTAGTCTCCAAGTCCCAGGTTTTCGTCAAAGTTAGGTTATTTTGGTTGAGTGGAGCGCTCCCATCTCTGAAGGGGAACCTGGTATTAGATCAGAGCATGGTAAATTCCACTAGAAGATGCATGCTGTCCTTTACAGCATGCATATTATTACTTGCAGTCCTGGTATCAGCTAGCTCACCCGACTACAGCCTAGCGGGTTGGGACTACATTGGATGTTATGAGGACTCGCCTGTTGGATTCTCCACTTACGTTTCAGAAGACAATACCCCAAGCCAATGCAGCTCAACGTGTGCTGGGAGCCACTTTTTTGCCCTTATTGAAGAGTAAGCCCTAGTTGATATGCATTATGGTAGCTTTGACTAACCATATTCTTAGGAATTGTTCCTGCGGCGATCAATACACAGCCACAACGATCGACGAGAGCAAGTGTAATAATGACTGTCCGGGTGACGATACCAAATCATGTGGTAGCTCTCAAGGCTTTCGCCTGAACCGTCGTATTGCTGTGGTAGGAAGGGTGCCATATGTTAGCATGTACCAGGCGAAGCCCGTAATTCTTCAGACAACTCCAGGATGGTCCTACGTGGATACCTTGTGGAACCTCGCCAATATGATAGATGCTCCCATCAACGAGAAAAATACACCCATAACATGTGCCACCAGCTGTTCCGGATATCAATACTTTGCTATCGTCGACACGTTAGTACAAATATGATTTGGAACAGAATACAGAAACTGATTGATATTCAGGGGGTGTTCTTGTACGAACAGCATAACTGGTAGCCAACAACAGCCAGGACAAACAACAGACATCAGATGCCCAGGTGATCCATACGTGGTTTGTGGCACCCAAGATAAAGACCAGGCTTACTACGTCGTATACCAAGCGGATTCTCAAACAACAAGTACAACCATCACCACCTTGAGTACCGCAATCACTGTTACGTCCAACAGCATCACATCAACTGATGTGACAACTATTTCAGCGACTTTTAGTAGCACGGTATTAACTGAAACGACATCTTTCGCTCCAACGACTAGTACCACTGAAACAACTGTCTCATCCGGCAGTATCACATCAAGTGATATGACAAGTATTTCGTTGACTGTCAGTACCTCTGATAGCACGGCATTATCGGATATGACATCTAGCGCTTCGACGACTAGTGCCACTGAAACCACTTTCATATCCAGTAGCACAACATGGAGTGAAACAACACCCACTCTTTCGACTACTACCACTTCTAGTACAATCACGTCAAGTGATACAATATTTATCACCTCAAGTTCTAGCACTTCTGGCAGCACAGATTCTGACACAACATCTGTTACTGCGACCACTGACACTTCCAGTATCATCATATCGAGCGATATGGCATCTTTTGCTTCCACTACCAGCACCTACAGCATCTCGACATCAAGTGACACGAAGTTCGTCACCTTGACTACTAGTACCTCTAGTACTATGCCTCTGAGTGATACAGTATCTACTACTTTGACTGCCAGTACCTCCAGCAGCGCCACATTGACTGGTACGACATCCATTACTTCGACGGCAGCAGTCTCTATTGTTATCACATCAAGTGGTACAACATCGAGCCCTTCACCAACTGGGACAATTAGTAATAGCATTATAAGCACAGTAACTTCGGGTGCAATAACTTCGCCTAGCAGTGCCCAACAAGCTACAACTTCCAGTTTTGTATTATCAAGCATAATCGCATCAAGCACTCCTACGATGGATTTGAGTAGTCTAACTACGAGCACTATCACGTCGACCACAACTACTGCGGATACTAGTACAAAAGCTGGAACTAGTCCAAGTGCATCATTAGTCGGCACGAGCACATTGAATACTATGACAACAGATGATTTGACCAGTATGAGCACAAGTACTTTTACTTTGGATACAAGCACTTCGGATATCAGCACTTCGGATACCAGGACACATAGCTTCACTGGTTTGACTTTTTCTTCGTTGAGTTTAAGCACATTGAGTACCACGACCACAAATGGTTTAAGCGAGCTAAGTACCAGCGCCATGACCTCGGAGACAGCTGCTTCGGACATAGCTACTTCAGACACAACGACTTCGGATACTAGTATGCAAGGTTTTACTAGTTCAACTATTTTATCGTTAAGCACGAGCACTTTGGGCGCCTCGACCACAAATGATTTAAGCACGACCTATATGAGCGCTAGTAACTTGGACACAACTACCTTGCATACCATCACGCAAACTGCCACTAGCTCAGACCTCTCAACATCTGCGACAATCACACCAAGCACTTCTACCACGGCTGGTTTGAGTATCGCAACTACAAGCGCGACTACTTCGGAAACTATTACAACAAGCACCTCCAGCACCTTAGATTCAAGTTTTGGAACGACAAGTCCATTGGGATCAGACACTTCAACAACACGTAGTGGCTCCAGAAGCCCTCCTAGTATCGATACTTCAGCAACCGCTGCCTTGAGTAATACCACACCGGATACTTTGACAACCTCAACCGCAAGTGATACAAGATTGTCCAGTTCTGAAAAAACGGGGGCTGCGTCTGATTCTACAAAAGTATCACAAACGGTAAGGCTCTTGGAAAACACTATTTGGTGCTACGAATCTGACAACATAGTAATGCAGACTGCCCGAACTTCTTCTTTGTCGTCTGATTTTACAAGCTCCATTGCAATGGCAACAAACCTGCCATTGATTTCGCAGTATACGTTCCTGGGATGCCTAGGTTCCAGGGAGGGCTACCCCAGCTTCAATAAAATAGGCAGCGATTATAAAATGACTCCCACATTATGTCTGACAATGGCCTCTGGCCAAAGGTATATTGGCGTTGCGAATGAGTTAGTTTCTCTCCTATCTTCTTTCGACACAGACGACTAATGGTGGCAGCACTTGCTATGCGGGAGATTCTCTGGATGATATAAGTCAGGTTGGCACTGGGGAGTGTGATATTCTCTGCCCAGGAGACCACACCTATTATTGCGGCGGGCGACTTGACCCCTCGAGCCAACTGAAACGCCGCAGTGCCCCTGCAGACATACTCTTGACCATATACATTCGGGTGGAGGATTATACAATGACAACAACAGAGCTTATCACAGAGAAAGATGCCACCCATACAGCGACGGTATTTGTCTCAGATCGGGTTGTTTCCGTTACAGTCACAGAAATAGTGGTAACCCAAATTACAACAACGGTTACCTATACTGCAATAAACACCGCCGAGCCCTATGACCTGGTTACTGTCGAATACTGTACCACATTTAGCTATTCGCCATGCCCAGTCTGTTCTTCGCCATCAGTAGAAATGACGACATATCTTGCATCATGCCACTCATGTGGAGAACTTGGAGGAAATAATATCTGGCTTACTGTCCCGGTTGCGGCTTTGGCGAATCCAACTATGATATATGAAGAAATACCAGAAGCATACGAGAGCCCGAATTTACAAACAGATGGGCCCGATATTCAGGTCTCGCAAGGTGGTGAAGGAGGCCAGCATGTGGCGCAGACCGACTTGAAGCAAAAGCACGAAGGTTCCGCTTTAGCAAACACAGTCCAATCATCATCGCCAGCAGTGTACCCTATCTCTAGACCAAATTCTCATTTTCAGGTCGAAAACAATCACATTGAGAATCTTTTAAACGACAAGGTTGTCCCACCTAGTACTGGTTCAGAACAGTCATGGTTAAGCGGAGAATCTTCTCATGTGAAGGGCAGTGAAGATGCATCTCCCTTCAATACCAAGGAATATCCTTCAAAAACTCAAATTGGTTCGGAAGCCAATGTCTCTGAGCCTCAGAGAGAAAAAGTCAATTTGTCTGAGGAATTTGCTTCTGGGGCGTTCAGTGCAGTGTCGTCACATTTTAACTCGATCGCCGACCCCCCTTCAGCAATTGTGAATGGATCCCAACGCTGTAACATGATGACTCTTGAATTCATAATAGTATTTATTCTCGCAGCTATGGTTTTGACTTCCTAAATGATATTTATTCCATTTGTTAGCCATTTTTCCTATTTTCCTTTTTTTTTTTGTGTTATTCAATTATCATTTATTCATGGATGGGTATTTCTAGCACAATAGAGCAATAGAATTAATGAGATATGAATTGACCCAGTGGCGGCAAAGTATAAGTTGCAAAAATGATGCAATCTCGTCTCCTTTTCTGTCGGATGGATGGAGCGATCCAACATTTGGTCACGTACCGCTGAGCATTTTTGCTTATGAGACTTAATGGAGAAAATGGCCAAAGACTACAGCGGCAAGTGGGGATTTTCGGTGGTAGGCCGAGGTGAAGTGTCCTGTGTCACATGGCATGCCTATTCGTGTCCCCCTGCCCCTCCCCCCATCCCAGCACAAGCACCATCAACTATGGATCAGTAGTATCGCTCCCACGGTACCTCTGGAAATTCCATACTACAGAAAGATCATATTCCTTGTACAAATTTTTTCGCAACTAGTACCTATATTAGAGGACATCCAAATGAGGTAAGGTCTGCGTATGAAGCAAAACCACACAAAGGACAGAACAACGCAAGGTCTGGCGGTCCGTCGGCAACTGCAAGAGGGAGGAAGTAAGATATATCTCCTATTGACGGGGAGGCGGTCCTGATAGCTTAGTATCGCAAGTCCCTTGCTTACTTTGGTTTCTGATGTTGTCCTATGCTACCTGTCTGAGTGCCCTATGGTCAGAACATGGCTCAACATCGATGGGAAGGTCCGAGGTCGATCTGGCCGTCGAGCGCAGACTCTTAAATCTGGCTATCTTGCGTGAGTTGAAAAAGTCGAATGGGCTTATCTGGCTCTACGTAATACGTAAAAACGAAGGATAATAAAGCCATGTGTTACGGAAACTGGGGCAGCTGTTGAATTGACAAAAGGACACCGCTGATTCTGCGGTTCTGCTGCAGTTTGGTCTAGCCTGTCAGAGTGATTCCAGTACGAAATAATCCTTGATCATCTCAAACGTCATGCCGGGCATTCCGGACATCTAATCTGTGCAATAGAGTTTTGGCAAATCAGCTATGACTTCGATGTCATTACGGGCCCCGCCGGGCATAGCTGCCGCATGGGCGGGTAGAGCTGCCCCCATTTGTTGGGTGATCCAAGCGATATCCACTAAATTACAGACATTACAGCACTGTAGTGCACTGATTGAACTACTGAACTTGGCGAATTAATTTTGCGGGGTTACGCGGAGCCTTGGCTAAGTTTATTCTGGTGGGATTCTGAGTTGGGCTAATTGGCACGCGACTTAAATGACGATCGGCGCCATGTAACTCTGAACCCCGCTACGAGGACAATGTCTGCGGCGCTTTGATTCGGACTGAATCAGATCAGTACAATGGAGAGTTTTGGCATAGGTTGTAGCCTGCAGGTTAAATATGATATGACGATAAGGTAGTTCTGTCGCGGTAAATTGATGCATGTAAAATTATGTACTCTATCTCATCGTGGCTATGCCAGTCCTAAATGAGCCGGGCCCACCAGGAAAATGCCAAGTTGGCGTTGAGGCTGAGCAGTCTTGAATGTGGCACGGCGCATTGATCGAACCATAAGTAGGTTTCTTGGCCATGTTATTCCATTAATTAACCAAGGTATACGAACCTTGGTTCATGAAGTTGCGGGGCACATGACTTCAGGACGTCACCTTGATGAGCGAGGTCGTGTCAGATTTTCGCATTTTACCGGCTCCCGTGTTATATTATAATGAAGCATAAATTCATCAAATATCCCAATTGTTATCCTTATTGCCCAAGTATTGGTTTTTAAAAATCTCCCTGGAACACTCCGCGACTACTTTTACTGCACGCACATGATTGCGGGGTCACTAGCACACGCTGTCTTTTTCCAATAATCTGGCACCATGGCGATCTCTATAAGCGACAACCGGTTTGAGAGTATATCTCCCAAGACAGCAAGCACTCTAAATGCATTCACGAGGAAAGAAAGGATTGGACCATGGACGACGCCAGGATTGATTCTTTCTGGGTTGGGCACAATGTACATGGTCAACCGCCTTCTTAGCCAACGCGCCACTAGCAATTGCACGCCCACTTCCTTTGACTGGGACAAAGAGATTATCGTCGTTACTGGGGGGTCTAGTGGAACCGGAGGCGCAATTGTAAGGAGGCTAGCCGAACGGGGTACTACAATCGTAGTGCTCGACAAAAGCCCCTTGACATACGCTGCACGTAAGTAACGTCAGTCGCCAAAATTGACCGCATTTCTAAACCCGGATAGCGCACAACGTACATTGTTATAAATGCAATTTGAACGACTATGATGAACTCAAAAGAGTAGCGGAAGCTGTTAAACGGTGAGTCTACAGCGAGATTTATCCAGTTCTCGATATAAAGATGGCCACTGCCACCCGATTCAAACGCTTACTTAGAAAATCTAGCAAGATAGGAGAGCCTACCATCGCTGTTATTAATACAGACAATCCATCTCAAAAGGATGGCACACAAAATACTGAGTGGTTCGTCTTATCTTTTTTTTTTTCAAATTGACATGTGCAAAAGACTTACACATTTGCAGGACACTAAGTCTACTCTGGGCCATTCAGGCCTTTCTTCCGTCCCTTATAACCCAGAACCACGGCCATCTTCTCATTCTTGGCTCACATGACGGTTACGTCCCACCGGCTAATGCCAAAGATTATTGTATCCGCAAGTCAACAGCCATGGCCATTTTCGAAGGTCTTCAATCGGAATTCCAAGGTCTTTCCCAGGCACCTGCAGTACGGGTCTCGTGTATTTCACCGCCTCATACCCAAACCACCATGCTCATGGGCATTGATAGCGTGCCGGAAATGCAACAGGTGATGCCAGAACACCTTGCCGACACCGTTGCTGCGACTTTGTACAACGATCAGGCCATAATCTCTTCATCCCGGCCAGAGCCCCCGCGTCGCCAAGGGCTAGAAGCATGTCGAAATAGTTGTATGTAAATCTTCGAAATACAGGGCAAGGCAACTGGTTGCCTCGATGTAACGAAGTCTGATGATGTTATGACCAACCCGCGATGAAGCGTCTTCTAGTTAGACTTGCTAGCAATATAATCGAGTATTTCTTTTTTGACATAGATGCACATACCAAACACAGAACTGGGTGACTAATTTTTCTCCGATGAAGACCCATGACATCTCCAGGGGTAAAAGCAGAAAAATGATAAACTTGACGCGGTAAATAGCTACTGTAGAGCAGATCCAATATGAGAAGATGTTACTGAGATTAAATCTGGGACATCTCCAGTCAGTGGGTGGATATTTCCGCCAGGGGCTAGACTAACCTGCACAGGCCCGCAACTTTGCAAATGCAATCACCAACAAACACGGTGCCATTACAATTTAATATTGGCGACTACAATTTTTGGAATAATATTTCCCTAGTCATGCTAGTCATGCTTGCAGTTTTATGCAATTTAATGTGAAATTGACCAACGCTTCAGTAAATCGAAGAGCCTTCAAGCATAATTTTAAGAGGTCTCAGGTAATGCAGGCTGAGGCTGAAAGGACACGCTATTAGTTTGTGCATGACAGCAACCAATTGCATTGTCGTGTATCTGGACGTGAAACAAACGTGGCGTTCATGATCTCACTCAATTTTTCAAGCCCAATAAATATTAAGACTTCGATTTCTGCCCCTCTCGACTTTCGCCACTTTGGATTTCCCTCACCGCTGCTGTCTCAAAGGTCCTTCCCTTGCTAAGCTATTGGGACCGCAGGCAATTGTGCCGTTGCCCCCTCATCATGGAGAGCTCAACCGAAAATACTGACCTCAAGGTAATTAGTGATGTCAATACCACGAGCAATGACGAGGACACGGTCGCTCTCAAGCCCCGATTCGGCTTTTGGTCGCTGCTGTGCTACCAAGTTGCTTTTGCGGGATCCTGGACCGCCTACCTCTTCTCGATCGGCGTCGCTGTGGATGTTGGTGGCCCTGTAGGCTACCTTTACGGAACCTTGGTAGTCGGCTTTTTTCAAATTCTCACGACAATATCTCTTGCAGAGATGGCCTCAGCCTGGCCACACCCCGGAGGCGCCTTGTACTGGATAATAAAGCTTTCACCCGACGGCAAAGGCCCGCTTCTTTCCTTTTTTATGGGTTGGACGAACGCCATAGCCTACATCGCAGCCCTCGCCTCAAATGGCTTTGCCACAACTCAAGGAGTTACAGCCCTCATCACGATTCTGTATGGATACGAGTGGCACCGCTGGCAGCTTTGCCTTGTGTATTGGGCCTTCTCCCTTACCTTTATACCAATTACGCTCAAACCGGCGTGGTTACCAGCGTGGAGCTTTATGGGAGCTATATTTCTGATAGTCGTGCTTGTTGTCACAGTTGGCCTCTGGGGCTCACACATCCAACCCCAATCCCAAAAGTTTGTCTTCACTGAATTTACGAATAATTCCGGCTGGTCTAGCTCTGGATTTGTGTTCATACTGTCTCTTGTTCAGACGACGTACGCCCTGACGGGTATCGAGGCTGCCGTTCATATGTCGGCCGAGACAACCAAACCTCATCGCAACATTCCTCTCGTGTTGATATTGTCGGTTTCCTTTTCAATAATCAGTTGTTTCTGTTTCGCAATCTTACTACTATTCTCCCTTGGCCACCTGGATGACCTGGTGAACTCGTCGCTTGGGGAGATCTATCTCCAACTCTACGTCAACTCAGCTGGCCGTGCAGGTGGCCTGGCATTCGCTACCATTTTATTGGTGCTCGTGGATCTATTTGCTGGGTCGCAAACTCTTGTTGCAGCTTCTCGTATCGTGTGGGCACTTGCCCGGATAGGATGGGTCCCCCATGCGCCCACCTTTGCGGCGCTGAACCCAAATACAGATGCACCGGTAAACGCCACGCTTCTTACGGTGTTTATCAGTATGCTTGCCGGGCTTTTGTACATTGCCAGCAATACTGCGTGGAATGCCATCGTCAGCTGCACCGTTGGTGCGTACCAGATTACATACTTTACCCCAATAATCTTCCTGTTAATCCGGGGCCGTTCAGCCTTACCGCCGAGATTCTTCAAACTTGACAAGATTCCAGGCCTCGGCTATGTTATCAACATCACCGCTGTTCTATGGGGGGCTTTGATATTTGTTGTTTCGCTGTTCCCTGTTTATCTGCCTGTTACGAGTGCAACAATGAACTACTGCATAGTTGTGTTTGGTGCGTGCGGTCTATGTTTAGTCATTTTTTGGGTGTTTTACGCTCGAAGTAGGGGTGATATTGCGGGCGCAGAGATGCGGTTCGTTGATATGCTTCATTAGGCATTGGACCCCGGGCCTAATCACTCAGCGCCCATCCATGGCTCGGTATGCTCACCTCGCCCTGCCCTAGTGTGCACAGTGCGCGATGAGCAACGAAATCGCCAAGGATGTATCACCCGTGAAGACCAGCGGGACCTGTGAACCGGGCGTGCAGAAATTAGCCCTTGTCGAAAGACCAGTTATTGACCAATGAATAATAAAATGTTAGTATTTAAAGGGTCGGGGTGGGGTACGTTGAAATGTGATTATCATGTATTGCCACCTTGAATAAATTTGATGGGGAATAACGGATATGTTCTTGCGAAAGTAACTGCATATTTTTTCAGCTCTGTAATGACCCTAACTTTAAAATATCATGCGAACTGACTACATCTTACTACCTATACCCCCAAGTCTATCTTTTGCATGGTTGATTGCAGAGGAAGGTCTGGAAACTCAACCAACCAATTGATAATGTCTCCCAGGCAATCGACAATCTTCTCTGCCGTACCAGCAGATAATATGGACGTGTTGGCAAGCACCTCGAATCGTATCTGATCCGCTTCTGGATATGATATCATGGATAGACAATCTGGCATAATATTGGGGTTCATAAAATAGCCCACCCGGGCTGTGCGTTGAGAAAACGCGAATTCAGGATGCTCATCAACGTTTTGGTGCTGAATAATTGTGTCAAAGTTCGAGTTAGCGGGCCAATCGGTGCAGTTTTCCATAATGTCCCGAAACCCAATGCAATCTAATTCTCCAATACGAAGGAACTGATCTTGAACAGAAAGCAGCAGCTCAGTTGGTGTTCGAAGAGTCCCCAGGTTGACCCGAACAGGGATGACATTGAGCACCGGCCCGACCATGTCTTCTATTCCTTCAAGAGCTAAATTGCGACCACTGACTGTCTGGCCGTAAATGATATCCTGGGAGTCGGTAATGTGCGATAGAAGAATAGCCCATGCAGCACTTGCCATAGTCGCGGTGGTGATATTTCCAGGAAGAATCGGCAATCTTACTCGAGCTGTGGCGTGAACACGCTCTGGGGGTGAGTTGGGAATGAACCCTCGTGAGAGCAAACTTGAGTTAATTTTGGTCAGAGAGGACCCTTGTAAAACTCCTTTCCAGTACTCCACTGCTTTTGGCCGTTGGCGAGCGGCATAAGAGAGAAACGCTGGGAACTGCGGACCGGGAGAAAATTCCGTTTTGTTGTAGTCATTGAGCAGAGATTGAAAGATGACAGGGAGGCAAACACCATCGTACTGTGCATGCGAGATTCGCAAGCTCAATCGTGTGCCTTGTAGCTTGTTTGTCAAAAGTGCAAACTCAATAGGCGGCTTATTTGGCAAAGCATGGCCCAACTCTCTCATACAAAATTTGTCGAAAGCCTCAGCGAGATCCTCGTCTACATCGAGTATGCGTAGAAGCAAATCAAATTTGCGAGGAACAACCTGCCAATACTTTCCGAGAAGAGACGGAAAAGCGGAGCGAAGAATAGGGTATCGCTCTAGAGTGGCGATGCAACCTGCCTTGAAGCGTTCGAGGTCTAAGCTCAGCCCTAAGTCAAGATAGAAGTAGTTGGCAAACTGCCCGTGGTTAATTCCATCAATAATCGATTGAACTTGATTGTCGGTGACGGGGAAGATGTCGGCGACGTTCTCAGAGCGTATGCCAATATCGATGGAGTCGATCTCTTGGACAAGAGCTGCCCTGGTGGCCGGGTCAATGAGCTCACGCTGTTCGACTTCCTCCTTGACCTTTGTGGCGGTGACTGTCAGGTTGGCCAGGTCCTCAAGCGTGGCAGACCTGAAGATGTCTGCCACTACGAGCCCAAGACCAACCTTGCGCGCCTCTCCGACAACCTTCATTGCGATAATGGAGTTTCCACCAGCTTGGAAGAAGTTATCATCCAATCCAATGTTTTTCGGATACTTATTGAGCAGGTTGGCCCAGATAGTTTGCATTTTCCTCTCTGTTTCCGTGGTTGGTTGCCGTATGAATTTACGTCTGGATGTCTGTGGTTGGGCGATATCTGCGAGAGCCGTGCGATCAATCTTGCCGTTGATGTTTACCGGCATCCTGTCTAGAATAGTAATGGCACTTGGAATCATATATGATGGAAGTTGAGCCAACAACGTGTTTTGAAGCTGTTCTACGATTTTTCGCCTGTTTCTTTGTCGCAGTGGCTGGCTGCAGAACGCATCTGATTGTCGATTCTGATGATCAGTGGGGAAGCAGAACAGGGTTTTATTGGACCCTGCAGCTGTCGGCTCATATCGATGGAATATTGCATCAAGGCCACCGCGTTGGGTGTATTGTCGAGCCCAGCTAATTTCGACCCGGTATCCGGCTAGCTTGGCTACATCAACCAGCTCAAGCGGTGAGAGTGAAGAGCAGGACTGAGCTGTCTTACTAATGGACGAAAGCCAATCTCCATGATTATCCTCATCTGCTTTTCTGTCCAGCGCATCGATAATGTGTCTCTCAAGGATAGCTTTTTTATTGGGAATATTGCACACCGCCGTTATTGATGAACGTGATGAGTGCCGAAGAAGTTGTAGTAGCGACTGGCGGTCCAACCCCTGCGACTGAAAGTCGATCCAGTCTGTGTCCTGAACAGCGTGGATCTGTCGGGCTGTCTCTCGTTTTGCATGTAAAATGGCGGCATAACGATAGCAGCTTAGCTCGTTAGTCGCCTGCATCTTCTTTGGGATGATTTCGATATGTTCGACGAGGTGGCCAAGTCGTTCGATGAGGCTGGTAAAAAAGCCAGGATCGACTAACAGTTCGTCATCCTCTTGTTGCATTTCTTCCACCTGTTGCTGGAGCTCAGCCTTATCAACGTTTAGTCCCAGTGGATTTAAGCACTTTGTGGCTAGGAATTCCTTGTAAAGCGCATGAGACCGTATATCGCCGATGATAAATCTTTCAACCCCTGGTAGTTGAAGGACATCTCTAATCATGTTGAATAGATAGTTTTGGCTGGGGAAATACTGAGACACAGAGTTCATAATGACAACCCTCGGAGAAAACATATCTCGGATTCGATCAATGTCCGCCGCAGAGCCCTCGTACATATGAACCTTGTCTGCAAGGCCTGGAATTAACTGAGCGGTGCTGCTTATGAAGTTAACGGCCTCTGCAGATGGATCAATACCAACATAGGTGTCCAGTTCCTTGTTGTTGAGGTTAAAAAGAATCATTCCAGGTCCCGAACCAAGCTCTAGGACGTTACCGAGGGGGCCGCCGTCGTGGATCATCTCCATGGTGTCGTCGAGCCATTCATTCATCTCCCACTTGTCAATGTAATTTCCATCGTACATTGAGAGCCAGCCGCCAAAGTCTCTTCCTAATCTCTCCGGCTTATCTTTGTCAAAGGTGGCGTACGTGTCGTGGTTGAACTTACCCGATCGAGCTTTAAGTAGCTTTTCTCGATAGTTATCTGCATCGCCATCCTCGGTCTCGTAGATGGTGACGAAACCGATGATTTCACCCTCTTGTCCTGCACCATTTTGCAATATGACGGCGCTATTGCTGACTGCGTCATGATTCCTGAGGATTTGCTCCACCTCTCCCAGTTCTAAACGCTGACCTCGGACTTTGACCTGCCCATCCATTCGGCCGAAAAGATCCAGTTCACCATCTGGGCGATACCGAGCATAGTCACCTGTTCGATAGGCTCTAACCTCTTGGCCGTCAATATTAACCGACACAAACCGGCCAATGTTCTTTTTGGGATCGGTATATCCCCTAGCAAGTCCGTCCCCTGTTACGACAAGCTCCCCGACTACTCCAAGTGGGACAAGGCGCATCTGTGGATCCATTACATAAGCGCCCGAATTGCTAATGGGTATGCCAATGGGTATTCTGTTTTTATAAGAATCGTCATCTGGAACGCAGTACATAGTACTGGCAGCCGTGTTCTCGGTAGGTCCGTAAATATGCACGAGCTTGCCCGTCATGTATTTGCGCACCGCAAGCATGTCTTGCGGGTCACAGTAGTCACCTCCTACAAGCAAAGTACTTAGGGAACTGAAGATATTAGGAGACCCTTGAAGGTATTGTTTAAATAGGACTGGGGTTAGACCAGCGGCCTGGATCCTCTCCCGGATAAAAAGCTCTGCAAGAGTCTTATGATCTAAAGCAGTCATCGCATCAATGCAGATTAACGTTCCCCTGTTGAGGATGGTGGCGTAAATCTCCCAGGTAGAGGCATCAAAAGCAAGGTTTGACATTTGGGCCATAATCACCGATGCAGGCAGCTGTTGGGCAACATTGCTCTGTTTCACTAGCCGAAGAATACTGCGATGTTCGATCATGACTCCTTTTGGCTTTCCTGTGGAGCCAGATGTGTACATAACGTAAGCAAGGCTAGTAGCCGAGGGCATAGGCAAAGGAGGATTGCCATGGACTCGTCCTTGTAAGGTATGTGAGATTGGAACAAACTCCACATCCTTCAAGGGAATAGCTGGCGGTGGTTGCACCTCAGACCCAACTAGGACAAGCTGGCATTTTTTTGCAGACGATAATATTGTCTCCAATCTTCCAGAAGGGGTTTTGACATCTAGTGGAAGATAGGCGAGATTAGCTTTGAGTATGCCGAGGATAGCAACAATGGCTTGGCAAGATCGAGCAGAAAAGACACCGACAAGGGTTTCAGGTTCCAGGGCTTTGCCCGCGAGCCAATGAGCAGTTCTATCGGAATGCTCATCCAGCTGCGCATATGTTAATTGCATTGATGAATCTTTGACGGCAATGTCATTGGGGCAGATGGTGACTTGTTGGGAGAAGACATCAATAATACTTGATTCCCGAGGATAATTGGTTGTGTGAATCTCGATAAGCCCTTTTTCTTTCAGTGCAGAATAACTGCTTCCATTCATGAGATGCAACGCTGACAGTATTACATTAGGTTCATGCAACGCTCGCTCCAGCACCGTATGGAAAACCGATACCATGTTGCTAATAGTGTCCGAGTTGAAAAGATCCGTGGAAAATACGAAGTGCCCATCAAAGGCCCCATCTCCCTGAAAGAAATGAACTTCAAGGTCAAACCGCGAGGTTGTTTCAATCGCGATGGAGTCCGTCTTGATACCTTCCAATGTAAAGTTTCCCTGTATCTTTTGAGAATGGACAGCGAATATAGTCTGTACAAGGGGATGACGAGAGAGATCTCGCGGCTTCCCAAGCTTAGACACGACATCCTCAAACGGAACATCCTGATTGGAAAATGACTCCACTGTCGTTGCATGAACGTGTCGGACTAAGTCTTCAAAGGTGTCGTTGTTTTGGTCAACCTTCAGCCGCAGGCATTGCATATTGACGAAGAACCCTATCAGGTCCCTCAATTCCCAAACAGTTCTATTCGCATTGACAGTACCAAATGTTGCATCGGTCACGCCTGTGAGTCGATAATGCGTGGTTTTAAACGCGGCAAGCAATACAGTGAAGGGTGTGACTTCGTGCTTCTTGCAAAATTCCATTAGTTTGTTGTAGAGTGGACCTTCAACTGCAAGCTCTTGGATGCTAGCCCTTCCAGATACGGAAGGCGGTCGAGGCTTGTCGCAGAAGAACTCGGCAGCCCGACTTGTTCGCAATTGCCTGACCCAGTAATCCAGCTGTTGTTGGTGCTTTGCTGCTTGATCAGGCTGCCTTTGCCACGTTGAATAGTCGCGGTATTGAATAGGAAGAGGAGCCAACGGCGCATCGTTACCCTGAATCGCGGCAGAGTAAAGTATGGCTAGTTCTTTCCTAAGGATATCACTAGACCAACCGTCTGAAATAATATGATGCATTACAATAGACAACACAAAGTGATCCTGTGCTAGTTGATATAGCGTCACTCTCCACCCAGTTTCTAATGTCAAGTCAAATGGAGTTGTGTGGTCTTTTTGTAATGCACGCCTGAGGGTCTCTGGATGATCTGATTGAAGGTGGATCAGTTTCAACTCCTTTCGTTCCCATGGCAGCACCTCTTGCAGGTTGACATTATCATTCGTGAAAAACCTTGTACGGAGTATTTCGTGTCGGTTTTCCAATGCCGAAATTGCATTGTTCAGCGCATTGAGCTGAAGTCGTCCTCGAAGCCGTATGGCCCACGGCATGAGATACCATGTCGATCCAGGGTAGAGCTGATCTAGGAACCATAGTCGGCCTTGGGCAAATGACTGCTCAACGGGGCCGGATAATGTTGTACATGGAATATCCTTGGGCATATTTTCAAGGAATTTAATGCCTTGGCCGGAAACATCATGCAGCTTGGGATGTTTAAAAATGTTAACAACTTGAATATCGAGGCCGATCTTGCGAGCTTGGCTGACAACTTTCATTGCGGCGATAGAATCACCTCCTAATTGAAAGAAGCTGTCATCCATACTTATTGTGGTTTGATCAATATGGAGAACCTCTGCCCAGATTCTCAGCATTTGTCGCTCCACTTCGCAGGTTGGTTGTCTTGCCACTCCTGGTGTCACAGTACTTATTTGAACGCTTTCGGTCAGCTGGCGACGATCAACCTTGCCATTGCTGTTCACTGGCATTTTCTCCAAGATGTTGATGGCACGCGGAATCATGTATGAAGGAAGTTGAGTCCTGAGATTTTCATATAGTTCCTCTCGAATAGCCTGTCTTACCTGTCTGCGCAGAGGGTGGCTGCTCATGGAATTGGCTTCTCGATCCGAAGATTCGATGGGGAAGCGGAACATGACTCTGTCCCCGTTGACTGGCTTGTATCGATGGAATACGGCATCCAGCCCACCACATTGGGAGTACTGTCTGGCCCAGCTGATTTCAACATAACAATTAGCTATTTCAGCCACTTCGGCCAGGTCCATAGCAGATAGCGACGGACAACGCCTGGACCGTTCGTGAATATTCAAAAGCCAATCATCCTCATCAGGGGATTGCTCCCCACTATCAAATGAATCGATAATGTGCCTCTCTAAAATTGTCTTCCGGTAGGGAATATTGCTAACAGCGACAATTGATGAGTTCAAGGAGTTTTGAATAAACTGGGTTAGGGATTTCTTATCCAGTTTCTCCGACACGAAGTTGATCCATTGGCCATCAGAGACGTTATGGATCTTCTGTTGCTGCACACCTTGCTGCTTTATGTGGACGACCGCCGCGTACCTATAACAGCTAAGCTCGTTCGTTGCGACCATCCTTTTCGGCAAGATCTCAACATGTTCAATTGCATCCGGAAAGCGATTTGGAAGCGATGTGAAAAAGGCCGGGTCAACAAGTAGCTCCAATTCTCCTTGTTTGATTTCGGACATTTTTCGACGAAGATCAGACTGGGTCATTTTCCTATCGAGCATTGCTGTAGCTTTGGAGACTAGGAATTGCTCATAAAGGGCATAAGATCGTACATCACCAAAGAAGATGGTTTTCGTGCTTTTTAATAATACCAAGTTCTCGATGACCCCTAGTAGGTATTCTTGACTAGGGAAGTACTGAATCACCGAATTAATGATAGCTAGCGTGGGAGATGACCGCAAAGACAGATGTCTGATATCCATAGCTGAAGCTGTGTGCATGTGGACTTTATCCTTGAGAGCATCAATCGCATCTGCTGTACGCGAGACAAATTTGACGGCCTTGTTGGAGGGTTCGAGTCCCACATAGCTTTGCAGCCCATGTTTTAAGTTGAACAGTATCATGCCCGAACCGGTGCCAACCTCAATAACATGGCCGGCATCGCCGCCATTGAGGATTGTATTGATAGTGTCGTCCAGCCATTCGTCCATCTCACCTTTATCAATGCTGTTTCCATCATACATGGATACCCACCCGGTAAAGTCTCGACCGATATTCTGACCCTGCACACTATCAATCGAATCATAGTTGTCACCGTCAAAAGTCTCTCTCCAGGATTCAACATGGTTCAGTTCATCGTCGTTGTCGCGTTTCTGGAGCTCATCAACCTTGCTCATGATCTCTGCCTCATGAAATGTGACGAAGCCGATAATTTGAGCTTCGGGGCCACCACCATGCTGCAGGACTGCAACAGCATCGTTCACGCAAGAATGGGCGTTGAGGACATATTCGATTTCCCCCAGCTCAACTCGTTGTCCACGAATCTTGACCTGGCCGTCAATCCGACCCAAGAACTCGAGTTGGCCATCTATGGGTCGATAACGGACATAGTCGCCTGTTCTGTAGGCCTTGACTGATTGGCCCGCAATCATGATTGAAATAAAGCGGTCGATATCTCGTTTAGGGTCAGAATAACCTCGGGCAAGGCCATCCCCTGTAACTACCAATTCTCCTACAATGCCGAGCGGCACAAGGCGTTGCTGTGGATCCATCACATATGCGCCTGAATTGCTGAGCGCTCGGCCGATTGGGACACCATTGGCATATTGGTCATCCTCCACGCAATAAATAGTGCTTGCGCCCGTGTTTTCAGTCGGGCCGTAAACATTCACGACTTTTCCTTGCACAAGCCTCCGTGCCTTGTACATGTCATTTGCGTCAGCGGCCTCTCCGCCAACATAGAGAGCCTTGAGTTGGGAAAAAAGGCCCGGGGACTCAGCCAGGTGTTGCTTTACAGGCGCAGGTGTAAATAAGGCAATTTGAATTTCCTCTCGCGCGAAGATGGCGGCCAAAGCCTTGCTATCCAATATATCTTTCCTGTCAATGCAGATTATTGTGCCACCGTTGAGAAGTGCAGAGCAAATCTCCCAGATTGAACTATCAAAGGCAAGGTTGGCCATGTGGGCCGTAATTGCACCCGCGGGAAAAGGTTGCATCATGTTGTTATCTTTGACCAAGCGGAGTATTCCACGGTGATTAATCAAAACGCCCTTCGGTTGACCAGTTGAACCAGAGGTAAACATTATATATGCTAGGCTTTTAGCTGAAGGCTTGGTAGCTTTGTGTGTCTCTTGGGATGTAGACTCATCCTGAGGCTCTGATTTAAGAGTGTTGGCGATGGATACGAACTCGACATCCTGCATCTTAACATCGGGAGGTTGGATCCCTGATCCGACTAGAACAAGTTTATGCTCAACAATGGATGAAAGGATGGCCTGCAGTCTGCCTCTAGGGGCTTTGATGTCCAGTGGTAGGTAGGCTAGATTGGCTTTCAAAATAGCGAGGTATGTAGCGACTGTTTGACAGGAGCGGTTTGCGAATACTCCGATTGGCGTCCCGGCACTCAGTGCCCGTTGCGACAACCACTCTGCGATCTTGTTAGACTGCTCATCCAGCTGCTTGTAATTTAGATGCGACTTTGAATCCTTGACAGCTACTCTTGTAGGGTTCTCAGCAACTTGTTGGTTGAACACATCGATCACGCTGGACTCTCTAGGGTAGCTAGTTTTGTGGATCTGGATCAGGTCCATCTGCTGCATGAGCGTGTAGTCATCTTCGGTAAGCAATGGAAGTAAGGAAATCGGGGTCCTGGGTTCCTTAATGCCTTGCTCAAGTACTCTGAGGAAGGTTGAAACAATGCAGCGGATCGTTGCTGAGTTGTAGAGGTCGGTTGAATATACAGCAGAGCCTCGCCAGAAGTTTTCCCCTTGGAAGAAATGGAATTCAAAATCAAACCTGGAGGTAATTTCGTCGTCTATTACCTCGGTCTCCAGCCCCTCTAATGTAAAGTTTCCTAAGTCCAATTGAGAATTAAGTGAAAAGGCGACTTGTACCAGGGGATTGCGAGATAGGTCTCTCTTTCTCTGTAATTTTGATACAATATCGTCAAATGGAACGTCACCGTTAGAGAAAGCATCTATGGTTGTGGCTTTGACCTGGGAAATAAGGTCCTCGAATGATTCCCCTTGGATCTTGATACGCAGACATTGCACATTGACAAAAAAGCCAATAATCTCTTTAAGCTCCCAGTAATTTCGGTTAGCATTTGGTGTACCGATAGTTGCATCAGTCGACCCAGTGAGACGGAAATGAGCGGCCCTAAAAGCAGAAAGAAGAACCACAAAAGGTGTGACAGCGTGTTCCCTGCAGAAGGCCTGGACGTCATCGTATAGCGCTCCATCGATAACAATTTCATGAGAACTGGCTCGCCCTGAAAGCGTCTCTGGCCGAGGCTTGTCGCAGAATAGCTCGGCCGGGCGACTAGTTCGCAGCTGATCGACCCAGTAATCTAGCTGCCGTCGATGACTCTCAGCCTGTTCAGGCTGTCTTTGCCAAATTGAATAGTCCTGATAACGGATAGGCAGGGGATCAATTTCTGCCAAGGGATCTTTGCCCTGGAGTGCAAATGAGTAGAAGGCAGCTAGCTCTCTTCGTAAAATGTCGAAAGACCAACCATCGGAAATGATGTGGTGCATAACCATAGATAGCACATGGTTATCGTGACCCAGACGATAGACCAACACTCTCCACCCAGGTTCGGTCTCTAGGTTAAATGGGGTGGCTTGATGTTTGGTCAATGCAGAAGCTAGGCTAGCCTCTTGATTGTGGCCTGAAATATCGATAATCCTCAAGCCCAGCTGAGACACTGGGTGAATAGTCTGTACGTTTATGGAATCCTGGGACGAAAAGGTAGTACGAAGCGGTTCATGGCGAGCTTCCAAGGCGCGAATTGCAATGCCCAGAGCGTCAAGTTGAAGTGGTCCTCGGAGACGGACAGCGGATGGCATGAGATACCATGTTAGTCCCGGGTGGAGCTTATCTAAAAACCACAGTCTTCCCTGAGCAAAAGACTGTGGAATTGGGCCAGAGTTTTGAGCTCTTGGTATACTTTTCGGGGCGTTCTCCATAGAAGACTGATAATTGGCCATATCTCCTAATTTAGGATGACGGAAAATATCTGCCACTGTCAACTTAATTCCAATTGTTCGGGCATAACCTGCGAGTTTCATAGCTGCAAGTGAGTTTCCACCAATTTGGAAGAAATTGTCGTCGAGACCAATGTTGACGGCATCAATATTGAGGACTTCTGACCAAATGCTTTGCATACTCCGCTCAGCGTCCGACGTGGCAGAGCGTATGGTGCCTTGCTGCTGCCTCATTCCTGCCTGCAAGCTCTCTGCAAGGGCCTTGCGGTCGACTTTGCCGTTTGCATTGACTGGCATTTCATCGATAATACTAAGGGCACGAGGTATGGCGTATGACGGAAGCCGGGCCCTAAGAGCTTCCTGGAGTTGTCCTATCAGCTGTTGTTTCCTCTGTTGCTTGAGAGGCTCATTGGACATGGATAGGTGATCACGGCCTTGATGATCAACGGGAAACCTGAAAAGGGTCCTTTTAAAATCGCTAACTGGATCGTGGCAATGAAACACGGCATCAAGGCCGCCGCGCAAGGTGTGCTGGCGAGCCCAGCTGATTTCAACTCGGAAACCCGCTTCCTTCGCTATTTCTATCAAGTCGACAGCGGAAAGAGAGGGACAAAGAAGTGCCTTTTTTCTGACTTCGGATATCCAATCATTTGAGTCATGCGTCCCTTCTTCGAGGGCATCGATCACATGTCTTTCGAAGATGGTCTTGCTGTGCGGGATGTTGCTGACAGCAACTACGGATGGTCGAAGGCAGTTTTGCAGGTGACTCAAGAGGGAATCGCGATTCATCCCTTGGTTCGTAAAGTCGAGCCAGCAATCCCCATCAAGTTTGTGAATAAGCCGCTTCTGTGGCTTGTTTGTCTTTGCATAGATAATGGCGGCATACCTATAGCAGCTTAGTTCATTTGTTGCCTTCATCTTTTTGGGCAAAACTTCAACGTGCTCAACCAAGTCGGGTAATCGACTTGGGAGTGATGAGAAGAAAGCTGGGTCAATAAGCAACTCTGCCTCACTTTGCTCCTGGTCCACAATCATTTGCCGTACTTGGTCTTTGGTAGCACTGTCTCCAAGGACGTGCAATGCCTTGGTGACCTGGAACTCTTTGTACAGGGCAAAAGACCGCAGGTCTCCAAAGAAAAGTCTTTCGATGCCTTTAAGTTGGAGAAGGTCATTCAAAACTTTGAATAAGTAGTCCTGGTCTGGGAAGTATTGCGCCACTGAGTTGACGATGGAGATGGTAGGTGGGATGGTGGGGGACAGCTGGTTGATATCTGTAGCTGTGCCCTTGTGCAGGCGCACATTGCTTAACGCATTGATATGATTGGCTGCATGGGAGACGAATGCTACCGCCTTCTCAGATGGCTCGAGACCGATGTAGGTGTCTAAGTTATCCATTAGGTTGAATAAAACCATCCCGGAGCCAGTTCCAATCTCAATAACATGTCCGGCAGGACCGCTATCAAGAATTGTCTTTATTGTATCATCCAGCCACTCATTCATTTCCTGCTTGTCAATTTCAATGCCGTCGTACATAGAGCTCCACCCGATAAAATCTCTTCCGATCATCTCGGGACGCACATAGGCCCCAGTATCAAACATGTTGTCCCAGGTTTCAACCCGATCGGTTACAACGTCGTCATACAACTTGGCCGAGTTTTTTATCTCACTTGGAGATACGAAAGCGATAATATGAGGCTCTCGACCATCTTCGGTTTGAAGGATAACAGCGGCATCGTTGACAAAATGCTCACTGCGAAGAATGTGCTCGACCTCGCCAAGTTCAACACGTTGGCCGCGAATCTTTATTTGATTGTCAATACGACCAAAAAACTCGAGCTGCCCGTCTGCCGGGCGCTGTCTGACATAATCTCCTGTGCGATACGCCCTGATTGATAGGCCGTTAATTTCGATCGAAGTAAAGCGACCATGATTAAATCGAGGGTCTGTATATCCTCTGGCCAGGCCATCACCAGTAACAACAAGCTCTCCAATAACTCCCAGAGGGACAAGTTGCTGTCTTGAGTCCATAACATAGGCTCCAGAGTTACTCAAAGCCCGTCCAATTGGAACTCCGTTGGCAAACATTTCTTTCTCATCAATAGGATAGATTGTGCTTGCACCGGTGTTTTCGGTTGGTCCATAAGCATTAATAATATCCCCTTGCATGAAGCACCGAGCCTTCGATATGTCCTGTGCATCTGCCTTATCACCTGCTAGGTAAAGAGAGTGCAAGGGGCTCAGTATTTGAGGACAGTGCGTAAGATATTGCTTCAGCAGGGCCGGTGTGATGAAAATACTTCGGATATCCTCTCGTGCAAACACATCGACTAGAGATTCCCAGTCTAGTAGTGTCATATCATCTATGCAGACCACAGTTCCACCGTTTAGTAGAGCCTTATAGATCTCGGAGGTGGCAACGTCGAAAGCGATGTTTGACATATGACATGTACTTCCGGTTGCAGGCCAGTATTTCATCATGTTATTTTTTAAAGCGAGGCGAAGAATGCTCCGATGCTCGACCATGACTCCTTTGGGCCGGCCTGTGGAACCCGAGGTGAACATGACGTACGCCAGACTCGTTGGAGATGGTCGAGAGGTGGGCTGAGTTCGTTCTTGTTTCTCTAGAGCGGCTTCAATGGAAATAAAGTCGACGTAGTCCAGTTCGATCGGGGGCTGCGCCTCAGTTCCCAACAAGATCAGATTGCAACCTGGAACAGAAGAAATCATTGTCTCCAATCGGCCGGCTGGGGCTCGTACATCCAGCGGCAAGTAGGCTAGGTTGGCCTTTAATATACCCAGGAAAGCAACAATAGTCTTACAAGACCGACTTGCAAACACGCCCACGACTGTCTCGGCAGGTAAATTTCGCGTTGCCAGCCACTGTGCGAGGACATCTGATTTCTCGTCCAATTGGGCATATGTCAACTGTGAATGTCGGTCCTTAACGGCCACCACATTGGAGTGGACAGCAGCTTGTTGACAGAATATATCAACTACCGTCGATTCACGAGGATACTGCGTAACCTCTACCTGAATTAGGCCAAGCTTATTGAGAGCATCGTAACCTTCATCGGTCATCAGCTGCATTGATACAATGGGTGTTTTGGGTTCGTTTAGACCACATTTGAGGATCTCGAGAAAAACAAATATTATGTTGTCAATTGTGTTGAGATGGAAAAGATCTTTGGAATATAGAATTTGACCGACGAGCCCTTGACCGTTTGGGGAGAAGTGAAACTCCAAATCGAAGCGCGAGGTGTCAGTCGGGGAGATGTCTTCTGTTTCGACCCCCTCAAGGACAAACTTCCCTAGGTCCTTTTGTGAGTGAACGGCAAAGGCGACTTGCACAATGGGATTGCGGGACAGGTCTCGATCCCGTCGCAATTCAGAGACAATGTCCTCGAAAGGCACATCCTGGTTAGCAAACGACGCTATGGTTGCTTCGTGCACCTGGTGGACTAGCCCATCAAAACACTCGTCCTCGCGGATATCGATTCGAATGCATTGTATGTTTATAAAAAACCCAATAATATCTTTTACCTCCCATCGACTGCGATTTGCGTTGGCTGTCCCGATGGTGGCATTGGTTGCTCCAGTCAATCGGAAATGTGCTATTCTAAATGCAGCAAGCAGAACGGTGAACGGGGTCACTGAATGTTGTTTACAGAAGCTTTGCAGCTTTTTATATAGTGTTCCATCCAGCATAAGTTCTTTTACGCCAGCCTTTCCGGATAACCTAGACGGGCGAGGCTTATCGCAAAGGAATTCGGCTGGTCGGCTCGTCTGAAGCTGGTCAACCCAATACTTCAGCTGGCTCTGATGCTTGACTTTTTGCTCTATTTGTCTTTGCCATGTGGAGTAATGTCTATATTGTACGGGCAAAGGTTGTAGCTGTGATAGTGGATCTTGGTTCCGGATTGCGGCTGCATAGAATATGCCTAGTTCCTTCTGAAGAATATCGACGGACCAACCGTCCGAGATAATGTGATGCATTACAATGGACAATACGTGGTCGTTTTGATGTAGCCGATAAATGGAGACACGCCATCCTGGCTCAGTCTGTAGATCGAAGGCAGTTGTTTGGTCACGATGCAATGCGTTGACTAAGCCTGGCTCATCAGGAACCTCAACCAAGTGCAGATCCTGCTTTTTAAAAGGCCGTACCCTTTGTAGGTTATCTCCATTGTGAGACATGAAAACAGTTCGAAGCGTTTCATGGCGCTCTTCAACCGCCTGAAAGGCAGCCTGGAGTGCATCAAGCTGAATTGGACCACGAATGCGTGTGGCAAACGGCATTAGATACCATGTCTGGCCGGGATAAAGTTGATCCAAGAACCAGAGACGAGCTTGAGCGTACGATTGCTCCACAGACCCAGTATCCTCTGTATTGGGGATAGTCTGCACAGTGCTACTTCCACTAGACATTGCTTGATTGGCCATCTGTTGTAGCCGACGGTGACGAAAGATATCGGCCACTGTCAGTGTGATGCTGGCTTTTTCGGCTTCCGCAGCGACTTTCATCGCCGCAATAGAGTCACCTCCCAGCTCAAAGAAACTGTCATCAAGTCCAAGAGTGGTGGCATTGACGTTTAGAACCCGCGCCCATATGGCTTGTAACTGCCGCTCAACGAGCGTTTCGGGCTGTCGTCTCGGGCCTCGCCCACCAGCCCTGGCCTCGGCAAAATCCCACACAGTGAACGAGCCACCGGTTTCGCGCAGAGACCTCCTGTCTATCTTACCAGATGCGGTGGCGGGAAGTTGTTGCAAGGAGAAGAATGCTGCTGGGATCATGTAGCTTGGCAGGTGCACTGTCAGTTCGTCTTCAACCTCTGGCGTGACAAGTATGATCTCCACTGCTGTGGAGCTTGACTGTTTGGTGACACTATCTTTGATTTGAAGAAAGACAACCAACATAGGAGTCGAGTTTTCGCCCTGTGGTGTAATTACTTCAGCTACGACCTGCGTCGCCTCTGGAAAGCAGTCCCGAACACGATGCTCAACCTCGCTCAGTTCGACTCGCTGTCCGCGGATCTTTACTTGATTATCTTTACGACCAACGAAAGTAATAGCTCCGTCCACCGTGTGGCGAACCAAGTCACCAGTCTTATATAGTCTGCCACGACGACCGGGTTGACCGGGAGAGCCCCGTAGCAGCCAGGTAGGGGTATCAATGAAGGCGGCAGCGTTCTCGGCCGAGCGGTTCAGATAGCCTTTTCCGACGAGGGGGCCTTCCAAAAGAAGTTCCCCAATGCATCCTGGAGGCAGCAGTGTGTCCGTGTTGCATGGATCAACAATCCAAGGGAGATTACCAACCCCTTTTCCCAAGTTGACAACATCCTCCGGTGCTGCCGCATCATAATTGATGATGCTAAAGGTAGTACATTCGCTAGGAGAATACCCGCTGAGGACCCTCGTGACGCCCCACCATGGCTTGACATCATTGATGTGCACAGCCTCTCCGACGAACATGATTGTCTTTACATCGGGTACCTCCTCTGGTGATAGCAACCGAGCAACGGATGGAGTCAGGCTGACCATGTCCGCCTTTGATGATGATATGCTCTTCGCGAGGTTATTCTTACGGTCATGATCATTTGGTACACATAAACAACCACCTGCAGCGAGTGTCATGAAAACATTTGCCAACGCCACATCGAAAGCATACGATGCAAAGTCGTAGACCCTCGAGTCCCCGGTCAAGCCAAGTTTAGGCAGCTGATGAGCTATGGCAGAAGCGACATTTGAATGACTTAGGCTTGCTCCCTTAGGCACGCCGGTGCTACCAGATGTAAATACTATGCAGCAAAGAGAGTCTAGATTGGGCTTTCGACCAGAGTTGACGGACTCGTCGCTGATGCTTTGAAACAAGCCTGAAGAAACAATGATAACTTCCGAGCAAATCTGTGAGCTAAGAGCCTGATTTGAGGCGGAAGAAAGGATCAAGGTTGCTTTAGTTTGTCGAATAATAGACTGAAGTCGTTTCACTGGAAGGGACGGATCTAGTAAGACGAAAGCTGCCCCCGCCTTAAGAACTCCAAGCATGGCAACTGTGGTCCACATTGACTTCTCAAAGCAGAGCGGGAATATCATATCCGGTACAGCCCCAGCCCGGATCAGCTGCCCAGCTATCCTCGAGGCAAGCCTATCGAGCTGCCCATGGGTCAGTTCGCCATCCCAAGCGGATACAGCTGCGTTATTGGGCCTCAGCCGGGCATGTTCCTCAAATAGCTCATGGACACGTTTTGGGGAAGGCTCTGGCAAGACTTTGTTCCACTCCCAAATTTGGGCCAGGTCCTGCGGCATGAGTAAATTGATGTCTTCCAAACTCTGTCCCGGAGAACAGTTCCCTAACTGGTTCAGGACATAATCCAGTCGGTGGAGCAGCATTTTCACAACTTGTGGTTGAATGACCCTGGAGTCGAAACTGGCTCTCGCCAGGATATGCTGTGGCTCTAATTCAATCTCCAGAAGGAGAGAATAGTTACTAAACCTTTGTCGTTCATTTGCATACTTCCAGGTGCCGAGTGAGTCCGAGGGGAGGTTCGTTCCATGTGTTTGTACCACAAGAAGGGTCTGGAACTTGCAGGCATCTCGAGTGCTCGAGGAATACTTGGCAATGTTATGCAGTCCTGCTTGCTCGAATGGGGTTATATCTGTGGCTTGACTATGTAGAGCCATGAGGTATTCCGATATACTCTGGTTCAGGATCACCTTGACGCGTACTGGGACCGTTGCCATTGTGGGGGCTGCCATGTTCTCAATTCCGTTAAATGGTGCATTGCGCCCATTAACTACAGTGCCAAACAAGACATCTTCTGAATTAGTCATCTGTCTCACAACCAGCGCCCATGCGGCTTGGATCAGTGTAGCAGTAGTAGTTCCAATGCATGGTTCATGGGAAAAATAAAAACCATGTTCCAGTGTTTCGTCTGCTATAGGATCTTGAATAGATGAAGGGCTGGCTGGGAATGATACGGCCTCACTGTCTGGGTGAGCATGGCGCCAATAGGCTGCTGTCTCATCCTTGTCGTTGCGCTGAATGTGCTCAATGAAGGCTTGGAACTGAGGGCCTTTGTCGAATACGTTGCCGCTATAAGCCTCGTTGACGGCATTCGTTATGATAGAGAGTGACCACGCATCAAACAAGGAGTGGTGCAGCGTCAGAACAAAATAGCGAATGCCGGTCTTCTCCTCAACAAGAGCGTATCGGCCCAGGGGCTGACCGAGATTCATCGGCTTCTTCTTGTCAGCATTGATGTAATCTGCCAACGAGGAAGCCTCGTTCCACTTTATATCTTCGTCCAATACTACTTGCACAAGGCCAAGGTCCTTATTCTGGACGAACCTCGTGCGCAGGATTGGCATTGCCCGTGAGACTTGCTGCCAAGCGTCTTTCAATGCGCCCAGTTGAACATGGTGGGCCAGCGCGAGGACAGCTTGCATGATGTAATCTCCTGGCCTCTTTGATGTTAGTGACAGGAGACCTTCCTGCATTGGCATACATGGGTACATGTCCTCGATGGCATTGGCTGGAATGTGATATTGGGAGGAGATATCTTCAATGGCTGAATCAACAATATCTGAATGGCCGAGAAGCGCAAAAGGCAATATGTGCTCCGGCCCCTCATCTGATGACTTGGTCGCTTGACTGGCCAAATCCCAAAGCTGAGGGTGGCGGAAAACATGAGCGACGGACAACTCAAGGTGGCGTTTCCGAGCCTGCCCCACGACCCTCATCGCATCGAGCGAATTGCCCCCGAGCTCGAAGAAGTCATCGTCGATGCCGATATCTGTTGGATTCAAGTTGAATACCTGAGCCCAGATCTCGTGAATCGTTCGCTGCTGTTCTGTTGTGGGTTGTCGAGCCCCACCACGAACACCCTTTCTTGTCTTTATACTGGCCGCAAGCGCGTTGCGGTCAACCTTGCCATTTCGATTTACTGGGATTTTATCGAGAAATTGAATGGATCTCGGAATTGCGTAAGATGGCAATCGAGCTCTTAGCATCTTCTGAAGCTGCTCTCGCACCTGCTGTCTTAATTGTTGCCGAAGGGGGTGACTGCTAAGAGTATGTACAGGCCGGTCTTGGAGATCAATGGGAAATCGGAACTGAACTCTGCTTCCTCTCTCGTCAAGGTCTTGACAGTGGAACACGGCGTCCATTCCACCATTTTGAAGGTGCTGCCGTGCACAGCTTATTTCGACTCTGTAACCAGACTCTTGAGCTATATGCTGCAAGTCAAGTGGAGATAGTGAAGGGCATAGCCGCGCCTTCTCTTGAGCCGACACTATCCAATTACGTTCTGGCCATACATCTTCCGAACCCTCCAGAGCGTCGATTACATATCGCTCCGTTATGGTCTTACTGTAGGGGATGTTGCTAACCGCAACAATTGAGGACTGAGAAGGGTTTTGGAGCATAGCTAGGAGTGATTGACGGTCCAGCTTCTCTGCCATAAAATCCATCCATCCGTTATGCACGTCGTGAATCTTCAAATCTTTGTTTTTCGAATGAACAACAGCTGCATAGCGGTAACAGCTAAGTTCATTGGTGGCCTTCATGCGCTTGGGGAGGATTTCAACATGTTGAACCAGATGTGGTAGCCGATGTGGTAACGCCGTGAAGAACGCCGGGTCTACAAGCAATTCAAGCTCATTCTGCTCGATTTCGGTAATTTTGGTTTGCATATCGCGTCTGTTGACATTTGTACCGAGTACATGTAGAGCCTTACTAATACGGAATTGCTTGTATAATCCAAGTGAACGTATATCGCCACAGAAGATCGTTTTGGTGTTCGTGCGTTCGAGGAGGTCCTTGATAACTCTGAATAAATAATCTTGACTCGGAAAATACTGCACAACGGAGTTGATAATGGCCACATCAGGAGAAATCGAGTTAGAAATCCGACCAATGTCTAATGCTGTGCCCTTGTGCATTTGGACCTTTTCTGTGAGTCCAGGAATGGCCTTGGCTGCCGTTTCAATATAGGATACAGCCTTTTCCGTAGGCTCTAGGCCAACATATCTTTGTAGTCCTTTTGTCATATTGAAAAGGATCATACCTGATCCTGATCCGATCTCCAGGATATTTGTGGCCAAGCCTCCTTTGAGAATCGTATCAATAGTATCATCTAGCCACTCATTCATTTCCGCGTTGTTAATATTGCTTCCGTCATACATTGACGTCCACCCAATAAAGTCTCGTCCTATCATCTCAGGCCGTATATCATTCATAGGCACGTATATGTCTGACTCGAAAGCATCCTCCCAAATACTTACGTGGTCATTCTCCCTATGGGTGTGGTTATCTGATTGGTCTTTATTTTGTGCCGAATCTTCCAGTATTGTAGCAAAGCCAAATATCTCAGGGTCTCTACCGTTCTCGCCATGTAATATGACAACAGAATCATTGACTAAGTCATGAGACCGAAGCGCGTGCTCGACCTCGCCCAACTCAACGCGTTGGCCTCGGATCTTAACTTGCGAGTCCTTTCGGCCCTCATAGATCAGGTTTCCGTTACTGTCGTACCTTGCCAGATCTCCAGTCTTGTAGAGTCTTCCAGGTCTCCCTGGTCTATTATTCGCCCCCCGTAAGAGCCATTTCGGATTCTCGATGAAGGCAGCTGAAGTCTTCTCGGGGTTGTTGAGATATCCTCGGCCGACAGATGGTCCTTCGAGAAGGAGCTCGCCAACACAGCCAAGGGGGAGTAAACAGTCATGATCATTAGGATCCACGATCCAGGTCAAATGCCCGACGCCCTTTCCTATGCTAACGGCTTCTTTGGCGCTGGACGCAGTGGCATTGAAAAAGGCGAAAGGCGTGCACTCGGCAGGACCGCCCCCATTGATGACTTGGATCTTGCCCCACCAGGCCGTGACGTCCTTGACATGCAACGCTTCACCTGTGAATATGATTGACTGTAGGCAAGGTAATTCCTCCGGATGTAGATGCCTAGCAAGAGATGGGGTGACGATAATCGCAGTAGCACGCGAGGAGGCTATGCTATCTGTCAACCTGTCCAGTCTGTCCTGATCGTTTGGAACACATAGGCAGGCCCCTTGAGTAAGGACACAGAAAGTATTATAGATAGATAGGTCGAATGAATAGGCTGCAAAGTCAAACAGTCTGGTGTTTGCTGTATAGCCAAGAGTCTCCCTCTGATAATGTAAAGCGGAAGCCATATTCCGATGTGTGACGGTTACACCCTTTGGCTTTCCGGTGCTTCCTGATGTGAAGACGATATATACTGCCGCTGATGGATTTACGGGGCGCAGCTCTACGCTTGGTTCATGCTGCAAGCTTTTCAGGAAGTCTGAGTCCACTTTGATGACTTGTGGCGCCAGGCGGGAACTGAGAGCCATGTTGGATCCCGATGATAGGATACAGTTAGCTTTTGTCTGTCGAAACATATCCTGAAGTCTTTGTTCCGGAAGAGCATGGTCCAAATGCATGAATACCCCGCCTGCCTTGAGCACGCCAAGTATAGCTACAGTGGTCCATACCGACTTCTCGAAGCAGAGTGGCACTGGCACCTCGGGACCAACGCCAAGGCTGGCAAGCCGGACAGCTAACATAGTTGAAAACTCGTTCAGCTCTCTGTAAGTTAAATCACCGTCCCATGCAGACACTGCGAGTGCAGAGGGCTGAATGAGCGCAATTTGCTCAATCATGTCGTGGACACATCGATCAATGGGTGCAGGGACCGTCTGGTTCCAGTCCCAGATCTGTTCCAGATCTTGAGGAGGAATCATGTCAATGTCCCTCAATTTTTGACTAGTATCAGAAGTCTGAAGTTGCTGCACAACATATTCAAGCCCTTTCAGAAGGGTTTGTACGAGCCACAGGTCAATGACTCTGGGATCAAAGCTCGCGGTGATCATCGGACTTTCCGTTCCAAGCCGTACTTCGAGCACAAGGGCACAGTTGTAAAACTGTTCTCCTTGGACCTCGTCCTGAAAAGCAGATTTATTGAATGAACGCGTTACAAGCAGTGTCTGAAACGGACAGGGTTGTTCAGCATCTGAAGAAGCCTTCGAAATTTGAGATAGGTCAGCACGCCCAGAAGTGATTATTTCAGCTGTTTGTTGTTGCAATGCGTCCAAAAAATCTAAAATCTTCTGGTCTCGGGACAATTTGATTCGAAATGGTACTGTTGTAGTTGGTGCGGTCTCGTTGGCATCTATCGCGGATAATGTGGCTCCAAATACAACATCGTCAGAGTTGGTCATTCGTCCAGCAATTAGAGCCCAGGCGGCACGAAAGAAAGTTGATGGCTCAATCCCGACATCTCGTCCCAGCGGTAGTAAGAGCGGTTGTTCGATGAAGACGTCAGCTGCTGGCTTGTCTATCGTGGGTGGGAGGGTTGGGAACAGCGAGTAGTTGCAATCAGCTGAAGCTGAGCGCCAGGGATGCGCTGTTTCCAGCATCTGTTCATTTTCAGCGGACATTATCAGACGATTCTCTTCTCAAATTGTTCCAATTGCAAAATCCGCTGATGATTTGATATCTTGACAAACAGGTCACGCCTTGCAGGCCTGTTTCTATATTTGAGCCCGCAAATGCAAACGTGGCCGCCAGATACCATAATACAGATCCGTCACAATGGACAATGTATCAGACAGTCTAATATCGGGCCTTCTACAGGCCTTTCGGTCCATGTTTCACCTCCTTCATGCGAGACAACAAATGCATTCGCGGGAGGGGTGCACAACTGCGGATTTAAAGCCGTCAATGAGTAATACAACTTTGCATGATCTCAACCTTACATGGTCGATCATTGAGGCCTGTGCAAAAGAAAATGCGAACATGGACTCCAGCGTACATTGGATCATCTACAAAATTCCAGGGTCATGATCATTGACTTGCCGTTTTTTGAGTCGATAATTACGTGGCATAATAAAAGTTGGAGCACCCCACTTCAACTGTCATGAATGTTTCGGTAGCTAGAATGGTGCCCCGCCTCGACGCCATACCTTAGCTCATGGACGAAAGACAATTTACTTAATAGATGCAGTGGCATTAGGGCAAAAGAACGACACCCCCATGGCGTATGTGTATGGCGAAAATAATCGATCCAAAATCACTTCGATCTGAATATATATAACAATAACCAATTTAGCTCTAGACTCGTGGTGAATGAATAGGGCCATGAGCTTTGCAGCGACACAATCGAAGTTGCTGGTATGTGCCCCTAAAAAGGAATGTCGCAAGTGGGGTAAACGCCGAGACCTTCCTCACTTCTCGCTTCACAAGCGCCATCTCATTCCACAACAGATCGATTATTATGACTCCATTTATACTTCAAACTGCTCGGGAAGCCATTCCAATACAAACCACTATTAACAGCGACAGGTGTCAGCAACGGTGATCATCTCTAAGATGTCATTAACAACTCCTACTTGAGAAGTATTGCAGTCATATCCTTCGGTTCATTAGAGGGCCAGTCGTTGTTATTTGATGGTCATATCGCGGCACATGACTGGAATTCGGCTGGTTCTCGAAGCCGCGAACTTGTCTTACAAATATACGGACAAGGAAGAGAAATGCGTGACATGTTTCACCATCTGTCTCAGCGTATGATGCAATTTTAATCTACCTTTCGATAAACACGACCACTCTTCTCCAATAGCATTCTGATCAGAACATTCAGTATAATACAAGCCACATGATAAAAGGCCAGACATTGCGATTTGCGAAAGGGCAGTAATTAGGATTGGCCCGAAAACCATCGAAGGGTTTATTGCGAAGGTTGCCTTATAGCCAGGATGGATGCAATGATCAGTAGCACGCTATTAGTCAGTTCTAGCTGATTTTTGTGTGTTGGCATTATTTCTTAGCTAGCACTATTATGCATTGATATTTTCTAGTAATTCATTGATACAACCGAAAAAATGCAAAATACCCCAACGATTAGCTATTTAATATGTCAATTTAACACCTGATTGACGGCAACATCGGACCTCGGGTTTCCCTTTGCGAATTAATCGTTATGTAACAACATTTTTCCGGCGTCAGGCTAGAATGGTTTAGGGCGGGGTAAGAAGTCGCCAAGAGCAATGATTAACAGCAATTTATTTCATGCCTCTTTTCTGCAATGTGTTGGTGTAATTTACTACTGTTTCTTCTGTAAAAAAAAAATCCGTTTAGCTTTGTATAAAAATGCCTCTTCCTAAGTTACCACCCAATGTCACGTATATTCACCTTGCCAATCCTAAAAGTCGCAACGCATTGAGCCTTGCCGTCCTACAGAATCTCAAGCAGCAATTGGTCCAAGCACTGACGTCTAAATCCTCGGGCCAGCTTCGCATACTGCCACCTTTCCGACCAAATATTCTCCGTGACTTGGAATCAGCTGCCGAGCTGCGGGCCAAGAGCGAGCATTGGAAAACCTATGGCTGGCTCGTGGATGCGGAAGAATGGCACAAGGAGCGCGCGGGATTGCCCAATGTGCTCGTTCTACGGAGTGAGGGACCAGTATTTTCTTCAGGCCATGACCTGAAGGAGCTCGCTCGGCTGAGCCATGATGATGTCAAACTCTTGTTCAAAGTCTGCGCCGAGGTCATGTCGTTGATTCGACGCAGCCCTGTTCTTGTCGTTTGTCCAATCCAAGGATTTGCCACCGCTGCTGGCTTTCAATTGGTAATGACAACCGATTACCCCATCTCGCTAGCAACGACAGAATTCTGCCTCCCAGGAGCCAACATCGGTTTGCCGTGTACGAGCCCGTCCACCGCCGTGTCGCGACGGTTGCCGCCCAGCCTCGTCCACCGCCTCCTTGCTACGGCCGAGCCAATCAAGGCCGCTGATGTATCAGGTGCCGTGGATATTGTTCAACCTCTTTCCAATTCTGCCTCGCCAAGTGACGATAGTGCGGCCTTTGAGGCCCGTGTTGAATCCGTCATCGGTACATTGTCGCAAAAGGCGCCACAGCCTCAAGCCCTTGGGAAATGGGCGTATTGGACACAGCTGGGAATCAAAGGCCCTCAGAATGATGATTCAGCAGCAACTGGGGTGACTGAAGGGGATGGATATGAGTATGCAGCTTTTTGGGCGGGACGAGTAATGGCACTGCACGCGAAGAGTGCGGATGCCAAGGAGGGTATCGACGCCTTTTTCAGCAAGAGACCTCCTTCTTGGGTTAGCAAGGGCAGAGAGCCGAAATTGTAACTTTGTCACTACTTCGGATTTAGTCTATGCGTGGTGGAAGAGTTGAGCCGCAAAGAGACCTGTGATATCAAAAATTGGTTCATAATCAGCAATAAAAAACACGAAGGTTTTTCTCTCTCAAAACCCGTGGCCAGCTATAATGATTGTCTCTCCCATCGCGCCGTTTATCCCATACCTGCCGGACCACCTGTATTATAAAAGAAAGAACTTGCGGCCCACTGCTGGAAGTGTGTCTGTCAAACCATGTGGAGAATTCATTTTGTAATTTGACATCCAGCGCTTCACAAGCCGCAATAAATCCGGGCCACGCGAAGCCAGCCGTGTACCCGATCGGCGAAGTTGCGACTGCCGCACAATGAAATAACGCGTCTTTAACCTCTCGTACCTGAGGCTGTAGTATCGATGCATCGACATCATGTATTTTCCGGTAGAAATAAATCGAGAGAGCTTTCTTAAGTGCTTGGTGCATAGATCTCACCAAGTCTGAATCAATTTCACTACCGTCTTGCGGAATATTAGTCCCCGGAATAGTTTGACAGGGATCCCATTGGCAAATGCAACTCTCAAGATCTCGAACACGAGCCGAAAATTCGCTCCATTTCAAAGCAGACTGGTCTGAATGCTCTTGGCTTGATTTCTCATTACCGAGTCGTATTGCTTGTGATAGCAAGACCAAGAAGGATTCTGGTATTTCGTACACATCGCTGTAAAGAGTGTTATCCCACACTCCAGGCGTCTCGAGGTGGAGATCGTTTTCGCCTTCTTCCAATGACTTGGGTTTGATCATTTGAGCTCCCAGCTCCGATTGCCACTTTCCAATACGGAATGCAATGCTGTCTTGGCCTGGCACCGTGATTCCAATGTTTCGAATGGCATCTTTAAGCCCACTTCGTTGTTCCGAGTCGATCAGAACAAATGTACTCTCGTAAAAGAACCGCATATACCCATAGTAGTGGCTTAATAGGCGCACCTTTCGGGATTTTCTTGACTTGACAAGCCCTTTTATGCGAATGAACTTTTCGGCATCCAAGAGATAGGATTCACTTTGCTCCCAGGTCCCCGCGAATATCTATCTCCTTGATATCAGTACTCTCCCCGTCCCTTCTGGGTCATAGTAAATACCGAGGCTTGGATGATAGATAGAAGGGCTGATAGTATCGACTTGTACTTATCCGTCTTGGGTTTAGAAAAGGCATTGAGCATGGTCGTCTTGAGGTGGTCCTGAGCCTTAGCTAAAAATTGCATCCCTCGTGCGTTCCAATGCTCCCATTCTTTGGTCAACGGAGAGCCGCGCATGCCGAAAGCGCTGGTTGCGAGCAATGAATAGAATACACTAAGCGATGCGTGGCCAGGGTTTTCTCGGAGTATTATTGCTGCCAATGTTTCCTTTGCTAGAGGCAGAAACAGCACATGGTATGGGCTTTTGAAGCCTTTGAGAGGCGACAATATTTTAATGACAGAGTTCTTGTAGTTTCTCAACAACGCTGCAATTTCCTCTAGTTGCGAACTTGGAGTGATTGGCGGGATAATATCCGAAATAGGTATAATGTTTGGGAGTAAGGTAGCGTCGTCCTCTAGTGATAAAGAAGGATCGGTATTAGAGGTGAGGATATCGGACACTTCATAGCTGATTGGTGGCAATTGAAATGACATTGGCTCGTCTAGAGTTATATCGAAAGATAGTATAGGCGCGCAGTCTGGTATCAGAAATTCGGCCAGCCAGTCAGGGCAAGAGGCAGTGTTTGGCGGGGATAGAGCAAGGATATCTTGACCAAGATTTGGAACGGTATTCCTTTCTTGGAGAACTGAGTCTATCTCAGGTAGGGTATGTAGCTGTGGTTGACTCTGAAGAGACCTTTGATCCAGGGTAAAGGCTCCAAATGGGCCGCGCTGCACATGCTTTGACAAATCCGATTTGTGATCAGGACTCTCGCACTCAATGTCTAACTCAGTAAGTAGGTTAAGAATACGACGAGGAGGCGCCACGGCGACCATGGATTCGCTCATTTGTTTGCGTTCATCATCTGTGAATAGCAGGCGGCGGAATACCAACGAGTGGCTACCATCTGTATCAAAGATGATTCTATTCTCATAACCACCACATTCCACACCGAGCTGCTGACAAGTAGCGCATATGGGTTTTCCCTCGTCGCATTTCACGTGACGAAGACGGCACTACAAATGATTGTACCTTAGAATGGGAACTGTAGCGTGTATAGAGCGCCGAAAAGGAAGGAGGGTCTTACTGTTGCACAGCCACTGAATGATCTGTTCCATTTCCCTGGTTTCGAACGCGAGGATCCATGCATGACAGGCGTGAAAATGTGAGACCAAGGGATTCAAGAGAGGGAGCGCAACCAAGTTTGGCAATGAGAGCAGAGAATGGACAGGGGAAGGTGATGGCCGGACAATGGAATACGATGATGTTTCCCCAGTCGGCTAGGCCTTCCAGCCTTGGAGAAGATGTGGGTCGCAACTGACTACAGCGCACGGAACTGTAACGCCATGGCCAAGCCCAAATTGGCACTTATGATGAAAGAAGAATGTCTCCACGAGAGGCGGGGACTGGCCATCACGCAGCCAATCAACATTCTTTACTAAGAAAGCGTGTCGTAGGACGCTAACTCTTCCTCGTGCTGGTGTGTGCATTAGTTGCGCCCGGTTGACCATGTGTTGCCCTCTTGTAACGACCTACTCATAGCCTTACAGTCGATTTTCAGGGATATTCATGCAGTCTGTGGTTGTTCTCAATGCGTAGTGTATATCGAAACTCGTGGAAAATTGAACCTTATTGCTCAAACTCACCCCCACCAGTCGTCCGCTCTGCATCAATTTGAATACACTCAATTCCTGAAGAAGGTGCCCAGCACTCGATCCGGAAATGGGCTCGGAGATTTGTCTCTAAATATCATAACGGTGTGTTATACTGTGGGTAACAGGCGGGGTCATCTTTGCTATTGCTCTGCCTCTTTCGGTAGGAACTACCTTTCGTGTCTTGGGGAGATGACCTCCAGAGTCCGATTTTGGTACATTGAGAGCGGTTTCAAAGAAAAGAGAAAAGACTTTAATAACGAGTAAATTTGGAAAACGCATATCCTTCAGGTTTATAAGGCCTGCATGCCCAGGCAGTTGGCATGGCCACAGTGTAACAAATATTTCATCCAAACCTCATAAGTCGATTTATAAGAACATCTAGGCCATACAAGATACAACACCTCTAAAATGTCTACCTATCAGCCTAAGTATACCAAGCCCGAGGATACCCCCGAGGTTCGAGCATCTCTGGCAGAGACAGCCAAGCACATGAAAAATATCATTTCGGAGCGTGTCGACCGACGTAAGTCTAACGAATTTCTCATTTTTCCAACTTACTAATTTAAAGACAAAGCAATTGGACCTTATGTGAGTTCATTTCGATATTTCCAAATATATCCTCCATAATATAGAACAAGGGCGAATTCTAACCCAAATAAAAAGTCTCATGGAATGGTCACCACGGCCGAGCCTGTCAATGGCTTCGTGTTTCTCTGTGGACAGTGTCCCGTCCTGCCTGACGGCACAGTCTTTCAGGAAACTGTAGCGGAGAAGACCAAGCTCATGTGCGAAAATACAAAGAGCGCTCTTGAAGCTGCTGGTACCTCAATCGAAAAGGTCATCAAAGTCATTGTGAGTATCTTATAGTCGTCTCTATATTCCAGCGAAAAGCGGGAATGTCACCATACATTCGTAGCAAGTTATTTGCATGGGCTTACACTACGATCGTGCAGATCTTCTTTACTGACATTGCGGACTATGAGGAGTCTAACTCCGTGTACATCAAATACTTTCCTCATATTCCTGCACGAAGCGCTATGGAAGTGAGCAAGATTCCCCCGAAGGGTACCACTATGCAAATGGATGTTACCGCTCTGAAGTAGATATTCGTTAGTTGAAGATATTGCAATTGAACTATTCATCTAGTGTTACATTGCATAAAGTATACACATTTATGATGCATACCGGCAAATCGAACACCATTGATCGCTTGATGATATGATGCAAATTGAAGTGATTTTGGTCTTTTCCCGTGAATTTTATTCTACATGCCAAGGCCTTTGACTATGTAGGGCGATTTTTCAAGGGCGCAAATATATGACGTTTAGTACTATCCCCAAACATCGAGTTGTGACCAAAATCTCATCTACTTTGCGATGTTTCAGCTCATCTCCCTGCTGTGTATGTGCTGCCGAATTCTGAAAATACTACTGGCATATATAGTAAACATTGAAGTAATGATGAATTACTCTTTGGATTAGCATTTTAATTATACCTTTTCTTTTTAGCATGCTATGAGACACTAACGAGCCTTGTTGAGGGCTAGAAATGTAAAGAGAAAATATCACATCGACAATTCTTGCGCCCGTCAATCTGGTTCTGGCTGTTCTATGATGATCTTGGAATACTTCAGCGCCGATTGCATACAACAAACTTCAGATTGTCGGAGATCTTCAGTGCCCCCAAACCCAGGAAGTGCTTTTCTTTGCTGGTTAGCTTTGACTATTCGGGTTAGCCTTTCCTAATTCATAAACTGCATGAATGCCACCATGCCCCACCAAATGGGAATCACAGAAGAGTAAAATGTGTCCTCGGCTATAACTGCTGTGTCCATGAATGGATGGGCATGGGTGAGAGGCTGGTGGCGAAATAGTTTATCCTTTTTTAATCATCCAAACTTTTTATATAAGCTTAAAATGAGGTAAGCTGCATTCTTGCAATTAAAAAAGAGTAGCCCGACAACTTACCACCTCGTTCAATCGGAACCTCGTTTTTCAGATCGTAAAGATTAACTCGACGTCACTTTCATTCAAGATGGCCAACCGCAAAGCAAAACTAGATGCCCGGGTCTTTACTATCAATGACCTTTCAACAGAAGCATCCAAGAGGGTTTCCGATGTTTACAAGCGTATGTATGGGTTCCTTGATGCATGCTCAGTCGCTGACTCGGCCGAATAGAGTATTTCAATGAGGGAGCCGGAGACCTCATCACGTAATGTTTCGACATCAAGCATATATTACTTGGGTTGACTGACCCCTTGCCGCAGGGTACGCGATAATGAAGCCGCCTACAACCGTTACAAGCTGCGCCCTCGCGTCCTCCGCGATGTTGGCGGGACCGACTTGTCGACAACACTGTTTGGGGTCAAGGTGAATTATTAAATCCCAATGATTTGTGGAATAATGCAAATTTGGTTAGTGATATGCTGATCTCTGTACTTTAGGTTGCTGGGCCCCTTGGATTTGCGCCTGCTGCTGCCCATCAACTAGCCCACCCAGACGGCGAGACCGCCACTTCACGCGCCGCAGCTGCCAAGAACATACCCATGTGTCTATCTAGCTGGTCATCAAAGAGTCTCGAAGACGTTGCTGCCCAAGGGAAAGGAAACCCTTACGCCATGCAAATAACATTTTTCCAGGACCGTGAGATCACCAAGATGATTATCAATCGTGCCGAGGGTGAGCTATTCTTATCTCGCGATGCCATTCTACGTTGAGCTGTTCCGTCTAACCTGGGGTCTCCTATTCTGAAGCGGCCGGCTATAAAGCCATCTTTGTGACGGTCGACTTACCCTGTCTTGGTAACCGCTTGAATGAATCTCGCAACAATTTTGAGTACCCGCCGAATATGGACTTTCCTAACCTACGGTTTCCTGAGGGACCAGGCGCCCGTGAAGCAACACCCGAGGGGCTTAACTATGGTATGTATACCTTGAAAGGTGATTATGGGAAGTTTAAGCTAATTATCCCAAGACGAGAGCATCACATGGGAGAACGAGATCGCGTGGTTACGGGCCCAGACCAACATGCAGATTTGGTTGAAGGGTGGTAAGTTGCCACACCTGCGACTTGGACCGCATAGCTAATAATGCAAGTTTACACTGCCGATGATATCGAGATGGCCATAAAACATAATGTCGATGGGGTTGTCATCTCCAACCATGGCGGCCGCCAGCTCGATGGTGTATCAGCTTCACTTGATGCCCTTCGAGAGTGTGCTGAATTTGCCAAGGGAAGGATCCCAATTGCAGTGGATGGTGGAATTCGCCGTGGTAGCGACATCTTCAAAGCCCTTGCCCTCGGCGCCGACTTTTGTTTCGTAGGACGAATCCCAGTTTGGGGTCTTGCAGTGCGTGACCTACTGATGCCCCAGGGTGTGATCACAATTGACATAATGAGATAGTACAACGGCGAAGAAGGGGTTTCTCTTGCCATTGACATCCTTTTCAGTGAGCTACTGTCGACGATGATGCTGTGCGGGTAAGTCCGCAAATTCTCAATTTCTCAAGCTATGGATACTGACGGCTATTCAAGCTGTCGCACGATTGAGGATATCAAGAATAGCAGCGTTGCCTTTTTGGACAATCATGGGCGCTTGTCTAAGCTGTGAAGTCCAAGATGTATAGTTTGTGGTGCTTTAATCGTTAGATTCGTTTGGATAGAGACGGAGATTCCAGAGGTGTGGTGTTTTGAGAGATGCATGAGTCTGCGCGGGTACATCTTCTCATCAATAATCTAACATTGGGTGGTACATTTTGTTGTGAAGATCTACCGAAATATTAGACCTTGCACTTATATCAATGATCGCTCAGCACTGCGAGGAGCACTGCGTTTAATTCAAATCTCAAACAAGATTTTCCCATTTGAATTGAAGCATTTAGGATTTGAATTAAGTAAGGGCCGTCAATCAACCTAGCGATTGTAGGTCGCGTTGTTGAGATCGCGTGGCGCGACCGCGAAATATGGGGCATGTGATTGTCCCCGCTATACCTCTTTAGGTGCTGAGTAAGCAAGAAGTTCTCCCCTAGGGTAAGCCACAACAATAAAGACATCAAAACTCAGGTAAAATAATACCCGTACCAAATACCCTATATCTAATTTAATCAATTCAATAAAAGATTGATCTATTGATTTGGACCGAGTTGGTCTACCCTTTTCCCAATTTGAATTGAATCAAGCAAATTTGACTTGGCCGCCCCGCTGCTTAGCAAGGGTGGTGTCAAGAGTTAGTTGTTAGAATCAAGACTCCTGAGTGATCTGAAGCAACAATGATTACACCGGAGTTCATATAATGTTATTAATCAGTTGACTTATTTCTTATTATGGATTTTAGGCATCCATTTTACAGAGCTTTAACTGTCGCATACTACGATCAAGAAGCAGGGATGTATTCATAGACCCCTCGAGGGCTAATCTCTAACAAATACGACCATACCCACCAGAGAACTCGGGATCCCGTCCGCTCTCCCATAGATAAGCTGGTGAGGGGTGGATTAGTAGTTGGGTCGGTGACGACCAGCGAATCCCCGCTGTTGTATGTTTTTTGGACTTTTTTGCTGTTCAGTTTTGGTTGTGATCGTGGGTCGCTTTGTGGAGATGATTTTGGACGGATTCACATCGCTTCGAAGAGTGGATCTGCTAAGAACGGCTGACATCATTCTATTGGCTGAAAACTACTCGGAAATGTGGGGATAAATATCCTGGAATTTTGGGTGCAAAGCACGTAGCTACCGACTGAGGTTAAAGACAGCGGTGCGCCTGTAAATGTAGTGTGAATACCTTGCACATATTCCACTAAACCTCTCTGAAAATCGACATGAGGCCTCACTTTTTTAAGTTCTATTAATAACATAAAACCAGGGCTGTGTCTGGCTAGGTCCGTGTCATCATCGTGATCGCGCGACCATCTTTTTGACACGTCGCGCCCATTCGCGTTGATGCCTAGATTTCATTTACTACCTCTGTAACCACGTATCAATAGTTTCTTCAACATGGTGCAAATCCGCCAAAATATACTACTTTTTATTTATCCAATAAATATTGGTTTATACCGTCAGCTAGACTTCTTTACCATCTTGCATTCGGAGATCATGTCCAGCTCATCAATAATACAAAATACGACCGAAGATGCTCTCTCAATACTGTGCGGGGAGAATTGGCAATGGGGTAGTAGTGGAGGATCCGAGTTCAAATTTCGCCAAGATGGTACTGGGGATGTGAGTTTCACACTTCACTTGGACATTCTGAGCAAAAATCGTAACAAATGTCGACAGTTATTCGTGCAAGGGGAACTTCGCGGATGGATTTGCGCAGAATTTGACTGGAAGCTTCTCGGAATGGGTACAGCTAAAACTTGGACCTGGTGGAATCTATTCGGTGTTGAAACAGACAACAAAGATGTCCATCTTATGTTGGAGATGACACTCACTCGCAGACATGTACGCGATCCGTGGTATGAAAACTGGTACGAGAGGTGTAGCCTCAACGAACACCATCTCAGGGCTCCAGCATTTTCAGCGAAGAAATTCCGTGTCGTGATGGAAATGGGCAGGTTTTTACTTCCAGACGATGTCAATTCAAGCTATTTCTCAAAGGTATGGTATAAATACCGGCTGACCTTTGACCGCTCTCCCTTGCCGGCGCGCGATGAGTGGAATGATCCAGATGGGGCACACAGTCTACAACCAGGGAGAAATTTCTGGGAGCGGGTACAATTCTGCGCAGTTCAAGTTGATTCATAACATATTTATAGATATAATTCCAACCCTTGAAAACTGGTCGTTTATATGGCAGTCGCATTCGTGATGTCATTGCAGGGGAGGGGAAATATTATCACGTCCAAGACGTCCTGGTCAAGTATTGCCGCACATGGTGTACTCTTGAGGTTCATCATACCCTGCCGGGATAAAGGCCGTTTATTTCAACAACTTGAGGCCCGCTTGGTTTATATTTAAAAAGGGTGACGTGGGGCCGGTCCTTAGCTGGGTTGCATACGTGTCGCTCGAAGCCGATATCTGGTAAGATTGTGCTAGCATCATGTGCGTCACTGTCGCCTTCCCCAAACGGGTTATCTCCACCACGGTAGAGGAAGTCCTCGACTTCACCGTCAATTTCCACATACATTTGCGTCGCTGGTCTAAATTCAGGATCGACATGTACAATCACCTTGGGACGCTGGGAAACAGCTCGTTCGCCCCATCCAAGATCCTGCCGCATGTCCTGTAATAAACCCCGATAGCTGCCGCTGGCTTCTATGAAGACCAGGAAACTAAGTTCAATGGACCGTAGAGTGGGTGGAAGCGCAGCTATGAGCGATGATAAATCTTCCTGCTTCACATAGAAGCGGGATAATCCGAAATGGCGGAGCTGACTCCAATTGTCAATAGGAAATATAGTACGAAGTGGAACAAAGTTGAACTCCGATCCTGAAGATCCCGGAGAAAAGAAATCTCGTGTATTACCATGAGCGGTGGTTGAGATGCTAATGTGCTTCAAGTTGGCAGCCCCCCTCAGTGCGTTGTGGAGTTGGTTGCTGCCGAACAGGGACCAGGTCTCGTCGCCTTCGTCGTCGCAGAGGGCAAGGGAGAGCTCAATAGAAGACATTTCAGTCTGGCCAAACACTTTGGCTAGATTTTGATACTCCTCGCCATCGGCTTCATCAAAGATACGACAGTTCAACCCTGTTGGAAGCTGCCCAGAGTCAATGATAAACTCTGATATATTATTGGACCGGCATTCTGCAAGAGCACGCGTGACTAGACAGAACCCACGCCATTTACCCTTGACTCTCTCGTCCCTCCATTGCCCCAATGGAGAGTGTTGGGAGTATCTTGGGATGCGCATCGACCAACCCTGAGGGGTTGGGTAGATAAATCCAATCGGCAGTTCGCGGATCATCGGCGTCTGATAGAGCGGAAATATGGGCTCACCGTGAGCACTAGGTGTCAGGGTCACCCTTCTCAACAAAGGGAAGCGCTCCAAGGCGTAAGAAAATGCTATTTCATCGGCTCTTGTCTCGATAACATGTTGTTGTTGCTGTAGTAACTTGCAATAGAGCGTGTATGATTCCTTCAGAGGCAACCTTGCCGCAAGATTCTTAGCCACCTCTTCGACCCCATTCCCTCTATACGCCTTGAGACGCGCAAGTGTATCGTGGTACAAGCACGAATAGACGACTAAAACTTGCTCGACGGAGGATTGGTCGTCCGTCGGCATGGATTCGATACGGCCGAGGTTGAACGAATCATCGAGGAGCGCATCATCGTAGATAATCTCTGTGACCTTTTGACGGAATATTTCGTGGTTTGCGATTGCGTTGCAGACCTCTACATTCCGCTGGTTGGGGGAGAGGAAGACGCGGTCAAAGCGCAGGTGAGTAACGCTCTGGAGCCGTCTACATGCCAATCGAAGAGATTTGATGTCGGAGTTGGGGAGGGGAGAAGTAATAGACCTGATTATCTCGGGTGGAAGGGCGGTGATGTGCCCTTGGTATCGGTGGCTAGATGAGGACATTATGGAGGCGACAGGACAGTAGCAGAGTTGAGAATACCATACGAGGCTGCGGATGCGGAATGATGAGGGGGTGAGCAGCGTACATAAGCAAACGGCCACGGCCTGAACAGCCCAACACGTTCTCAGCCTACAAGACACATGATCCCTGTCGATACCTGCATTTGTGCGGGTACTCATCGGGCTCAGGTGAACCGATCTGCCTCAACTACTGCACATCTACATTAATCAAGGCTATTTTGCGATCTCAGCTTCAGCATAGCACAAATCGCGTACCGCCCCTCTACTTAACACCCCTGTTTTCCGTTTAGGTCAGGGCCAGCTTGAAGAGGTCGGGTTGTTTACAGGGATCACTTACAGATAAGCCCGACCGCATAGTATAAAATAAGCGGTAGAAATTCTTCCCCACACCGAATAATTCATTGGGAGAAGTTCTTGATTTGTATTCTTTCCGTATTCGACGCGATGCATAAAGGAAAGCTTTCCACTGGTTTGTTATCTTGCCAAGACAACGCGTTGCTTTTCCTAGACGGATCCGGCCCAGCCCCGCACGCACCTGAACGGTTTCATTCATTTCCACCTGAGGATACATTGAATGTCTTTGTTCTGATTTCTTCTGTGGTTGTGTCTGCCCTAGGGCACACACTTGTTGTTTCGTTCCCCGCTCGCCGCGTCTACGTGGTCGCACTGTTTTCCAGCTTGCGTTGCCGGAAGCACTGTGTCCACAGCTCAGCCTTGCGCACATACGAATCACGTATTGGCGGCACACAGGGCTAAAACCCGCGCAAAATGCCGCACAAGATCAGAATTACAACAGCGTGTTTCGAGGGTTCATCCGGACAGTTCGCATGGAGATAATGCAACTGTTTTTTACATGCAAGTTGCCAACTTACTGCCATCACCTTTGAACCCATGCACCCATTTCCTGTATGATAGCAAGCTGGCCTGCCATTAACCCAGACGAGCCGATCACATAAACCCTGCCCCAAACGCCAGCTCCTTATCACCTTCGACAGCAAATAAGCGCAGTTGCCTTCCCTTATTTAAATATACCAGTTCCTCGTTTCGTCATGGCTGCCTGAGGCAGCATGACAAAAGTAAGCGCTTAGCATCGGTTAGTCATTCCACATCGGCTATGACCATGACATGTTATGATGATCCATCATCCTGTCCATCTCCTTGTGGGAGCAACAGATGATTCTGGTCCTCAAGCTGAGAGATTCTCGGGCGAACAAGATGAAGCCATCCCGCTCGTCCGGTCCTTCTTTTGATCACTCCACTGCAACTTACCCCCTTTAGTAATAATGTCTCAGCCTTGCCAGCCATTCTTCCACAGCCTTCCAACAATAAGTGCGATTGATCACGTGTTGTTAGCCTGCACGAGAAAAGTTCTCTTTCCCCGCCTGAGCAGATCAAAGATGTCATCTTTGCCTCCGTACCCTTCTCCCTCTAGTTCTCTCTTAACAACGCTCTCACGTCGGCTTCCTATCCTATCCTATCCTGTGTCATTCAGCCGCCACCTCCCCGCATTATGCTTCAGCATCTCCCTTCGGAGTTGATTGTGGAGATTGCCAAGCTAGTCAGCGTAAGTTTAGCTAGGGTGCTTCACTCGCGGTGCCACGCTGTTGAAACTAAATGGCTAGCTAGTTCACTAGTGTAAGAGAACTGAAATCCTTGTGCCGAGTCTCAAAGCGAATCCATACGATTGTTCTTCCTATCTTGTTCAAACACCTCGTCCTCGAGACGAGCGCCGATCTCATTTCGCAGCACGTTGCATCTGGAAAGCTCGAGGCGGCTAGAGAAGCGGGATATTTAAAACATACTCGAAGCATCGATGTCACAGCAAATCTGGTCATTGGCACCTCACCCTTCTCACGTTGCCGACATTTTGTGCCTTGGGACAATGATGTTGTCCCAGAGCCGCAAAGCCTTCTCTCCATGCTTGAGGCATGCAAAGATAATTCTTTGAGAAGTTTTAGATGGGGTATTGGTTCTTGCATTCCTGACGAAATTCTGGGACCTGATGGCTACCTGAACCTCCATCAAAAAAGCCTGGAGTCTTTGTCACTTGTCACTGACGCGAGCTGTTCTCGGGGGCTGAGAAGTCATCCAGCAGGCTTCTCGGCTCTATCCGAGTTCCCAAAGCTCAAGCGAATATCTTGGTCTGGAATATCCTCCAATACAGACATTGACTGCTTGGTTGCTGTACTGAGACAAAGGCGTGACGAGCTCGAATCGCTGGAGCTTGATTTTGAGTGTCACGTGCGACTACGCTCTGAAACTTATGATGAGGTGCTCTCAAAGATTTTATGGAGCTATCAGCCTCCGATGCAACTATTTCCTGTCCTCCGGCATCTGACATTATGTTCCATTGCCTTCACTCCAGGTTATGCCCATGCTACCCATCCAAACTACATTCTTTTTCACTCGTTTGACTTCTTTTCTCTCACTTCACTGAAATTAAGGCACTGTCCAGGATACGATAATTTGCTAAGATACCTCACTCAATCTGACCAAACCGTAAAGTTACGGAGCTTTGAACTACAAGCCAGACCGATTGATGACAATATTGTCGGTCACCATATAGTTCCATTTTTGGCAAGCTTCACAGGCCTTAGAGAGCTCTATCTTTCAATGCCAGCATTCATGAAGGCCATGGATGTCTGGCAGACCCTGCCTCTTCATAGTAGGACACTAGTACATTTTTCCTACCATCAACGATCCACCCAGGATGCGCATCGTCCGGACCAGGTCAGAGTGGAGCATAAGGACTACCTAGATTTGACCTTCAAAGGCATCCAAGATTTTGGCAGTGACCCGGTTGAGAATCCCCTTGGAAAACCTGATCTAACAGCCATTGGCATTGGATGCCAACTTGAATGGATGGCATGTTGCTCTTTTCTGCAAAAACTCTTTGCAATCGTGTGGATGAATCTAATCCGTGACATTAGAAGCTCGCTGTTTCACCATTCACTCGTAAGAACTCGCTTGAACTGCTTCACCTGAGACGCTCCGGTCCAGATGCGTTGTGGGACGAGGCCCTAGGAGATACAGTGGACGAGGTGCTGCCGTGGGAGACTGATCAACCTGCCATGGATGAAAATGAACTTAGCGCACCGATGACACCCCCCTCAGCGGTCGAGGAGGAGCTTAATGTAGACTCGTTCCTGTTCGATCCTACGGTTTTCACCAAAGCCAGAACACAGCTCACCGCGAATGACTCAAGTGTGTTTTATGACAGTGAGTCAAACAGCTGGAAACGCCGCCTCGATCCATTAGTGGATCCATCAAACCCGTCATGGATTTGGCATTGGTTAGATGTGTTTCTGCAGTGGCTCTTTGGGCCCAGTGGGGTCCAGTCTTTACGAGTGTTCGTATTTGGTGATTTTTCGCACAACAACCGCTTCATCAAGTACAATTGCTATTTCCGGAGAAATGAAGAGTTTTACGATAACATAGTTAATGGGAGGAGCAACCACAAAGTTCCATCATATCGAGAGGTTGAAACGGACGATCCGGAAGTGCGCCATCTACTTAAAAAGCATCAAAGGCTTGTGGAAGCTTGTCCATCGGATAGTATGTTTGACTTGAGCGATTAGGGCATGATTTGGGTAACAGAGATACCAATCACGAGGCCGCGATGGTCAGAAGGGAGTTGGAAACAGACAACTAGGTTGTGAGGGAACAGGTCAGGTGGTGAATTCACGTATAAACTTTTACCATTCGGAACGCCGGGGAACAGTACAAATATGATCCAAGTGTGTTTGACTGGGATTCCACCAGTTCTGGATTATATACGCCGGACCCATTGGAAATTAAATATTGGAATTTTAGAAAAACCATCGGATTACACCTTGGGTCCCGAATTAAGGATCAGTTAATACACGGCCGGGGCTTCAAGAATCTGGTATAAATTGCACATACGACTACTGACTAAGATGTCTATTTTATCTCTAGTGTGATGTTTAATGTTTCAAAGCGATGGTTTTACCCATCCGATCTAATCTTTCACTCATCAAACTTCATAACTGGCATACAACATGACCAATCACCTATTTGACTAATATACATATATATAAATGTTGGTTTCATGACTCAAATCCAACGGGCACCCAATCCGCCCTGATTAGTACTAAGCAAAGGTTTTTAAACCGGTTAACAGCCCCGCTCTAACTGTCCCATATAGCGCCGTAAACATTGATTCCTCTCGTTTCCAGACCATAAACCACCTTTTTAGTCACCTTTTCGTTTGCAATGATTAAAACCGCTTCAGCTTCAAATGCAGTTGCCAAATTGTACCCCATTGTGACTAGATCTGGTCGACCCTTAATCTTAGTATCGTGGATCACTGCATTAGGAATGCCATCCTTGATCATTTCTATCAGCCCCGAGCCATATGTCTCCTCTGGTCGAGGAGTGGACCATATCAGCTGGGTTGCACTGCCTCCAGGTCGTTGGATGTGGCCGAGCATTGGGCCGATACCCGATCCGGTAGCAATTAAAACGACACGATTGAACATTTTTGCTATGTGCATCACACCGCAGACCGGAATGCCACGGATCCAGATCCGAGATGGTGGCTTTTGGATGCAGCGGTCAGTCCAGTCGCCTGCGTTGGAAACCAGCACCGAATACCCGCTGTTGGTAGCCTTTTGGGCAACTGTTGGTACGGTAGCAAAGGAGTGCCACTCTAGCAGAGGTCGATCCGAAATACGAACAAAACTTCCATTTGGTGGTGAGACGGAGCGGTCGAGATGCAAGCGGATGGCGTGGTTGGATAAAACCTCAGCGTCAACTTTGATCTTGCGAAGATACATCCACGAGATGGCGATGCTGATTGTAATGACAACCAGTAACCATAACACAGGGGATTTGGCCATTGCATGTGCCAGTGAGATATCCGACGCTTTGCTAAAATGGGTGGACAGCACAACCTGGGCCCAAAACACACCCACCATAGTCCACCCCACGAAGCGATGGACTATTTCGAAAGAATCGTGACGCTTTTTTCGAATTGCTGGCCAGGCACTCAGCAACATGGCCACAAAGAATGCCATTAAAAACCAATCCAGCACTCTAACTGGCAAGTATGGCTTCTCCCAGTTCTGACATTCTTTCTGGGCGCAAACTTCATTGGCAATATTCGATCCTAGCAGCCAAAGTGAAGCAAAGAATCCAGCGCCGGAATGAACACCGCCGAGATGGTAGATCTTGGCACATTTGGTGCGCACGCGGAGCGGCCACGACCTAGGGACGCTGCATAGAAGTGTGTAGAGAGCATTGATGACAAAGTCTTGTCGAATGACCACACCAAGGGTCAGGTTGGTGGCGGTCATGATTTCTAGCCAATTCTTTTTGGGTGTTATGCAGGCAAAGGCGATGGCAACGGCTATGTTACAGAGTCCCACGATTGTAAATAATCTGCGATAGACAATCATGAGAATGAACCTCAGCCTGCGCAGCGACTTGCCGAACACCTTTGATGGTATCTCATTCCCAAGCGTTTGGTGGCATATTCCTGATGAGTCCTTTTCGGATGATGAGACCTCGCCAAATATTGTTGTTGAAACCTCTGGGCGGGGTTTTTCCTCCGCGTTGCTCTCAGAGAAGCTCGACGTGCTGCGGTCGGTCATAGCTAACATGCACGACCTGAATAAGTTTGTGAATGGCTCAAATCTGTTGATAGTTACATACCTGAAAAAAGGACAAACCTCAGGGCCACACCTACTGTTGGTCGCAAGTCTGGCAGTGCCCTAAATCCAACTTGATGGTGTGTGCGAATTAATCAATCAATTACAATATTATCAGCTTTCATATTTATATAACATTCCCTTTCGATGTCCCCCATGTTGAAATGCCTTAAATACCATTTTAGGAGCTGACCGCCTTCGGACGTCGTTATCGGCGTGGATCTCTCCTACACTTGAGTCTACGGAGCAAAAGGCCATTTTGGGGTCTCTTGCATATGCAAAGCATTTCTTGACCCTAATGAAAGATATATCGCGCTTATTTTCCAGGTTCATGAATATATTATCTACGTCCATCAAGGTCGAGCCAATAATCCTGTGAAACAACCCATTTGCCCCAGTTCTTCTGGATGTACTCCACAACTGCCAGTCAGACCCAACGGTACCTTGAGAGCTGTCCACGTATCATGGCCCACACAAAACTGCCAGGGATGTCGGGCTTGGGTAGTATCCGATGGTGCAAATAGACGATCAGGTGCGATCATTTTCTAAACCATGGCCTTATTTTTGCTCTATCGGAAAAGGTGAATTTTAATTTTTGACAGGCATCTAGTAATGGGACACGCAGAAAGCTGAGGCAGAAGAATCAGACAGTTGCCACTCCAGGAGTGATTGAAACACTACTTATTCGTATACGGCAGCCAAAGAAGAAAAATAAAAAGAAGGAGAAAAAAAGAGCAAAAGAAAGAAAGAAAAACATACCCCTGGGAAATATAGAGCATATCAATAGTTGTTCATCTGAAGTTAACTTAATTGGTTAATCCTGTTGCGCAAAATGTTTTTCAGCCCACATGCCGTTCCCACCCCACGTCCCGCAACTTTCACATCCTGCCCCCCACGTTAATAGCCGCTCTTCCCCCTCACCCAAGTCGGACATGCAGCCCAATGCGGAATGTATTAAAGATATCAGAAGTCCAAGGTGCATGAACCTGTCTCAATTAAAACCCAATGGCCGGGTGTTCCAACCCTGAGAGCTGAGGTTCATGCATCCATGCGGCCTTTTACGTGGCGGCTAGGGACGGCCCATTCTTGGCCCTGCTCAATAGCGGAATATCAGTTTCTCATGAAGTGGAGAATCATTAACAATGGCTGCAATGCATCAATATCCAAACCTAATTGTTTCCCGCGGGCCAAACAACCTTCAACGTGGATGTGATTGAGGACGGCAAGCGCAACCGTAACATCCGATTTTACATAATTTCTTCCTGATAACCAACCCTCCGCTTTGCCCCTTGTTGGTTCTTCAAACGGTTTGAGCCTCAATTATTGGACGAGAACCTTGAACAAGAGCCCCACAAACGCAGAAGTTCGCGCCGCCACGTCACTTCCAACAGCGTAAATCTTTCCTGAACATGAATGAGTACCCGACTATCTGCAGCATCGATCCATCTATACAAGGCTAGATTGCTTACCCTTGTCATAAGACTAGTCATATATTTTGACGGTTGTTTACCCATTAGCACTAAAAGGCAGAGAGAACATTCAGAACGGTGCTACTCAATTTTTTCGCAAGTGAATTCCCGGATTATTCATTATCCATCAGCGACATTTAATCGTTGCTTTCGCTTGCCCATCATAATTTGAAGGGTCATTGAGGAGATAACAGATGACGTTGGCTTTTTTTTCACTCCTCTCCCTCGATAGTGTTCTGTGAAGGCTAAGAATCGTGGTAGCATATGCACCACAAATGCATGTTATCTTTTGGATTGAAGTCGGTCCACGGTGGCTCTTGTAGCCGGTAGAATAAAATGTTTAGAACCGCAAAACTTGCAGACTGTGGGTATTATAGGTAGACACGTGCATTGAGCCTCCAGTTCCGTAACAGACTCACATAGATATTATAATGACTCGCATGCCTGTATAAACTTGGTGAGGTTATAAATATCATTTTTACGTTACTGTTATGATTGGTTGATATCTTCGGGGGTTAGGAACTGGAGACCTGCCGCACTTGAAGGGAGAGTCGCTCCAGGCTTTATTGTGTGACTGTAGTCGAGTACTTCGCTTTTCTTTTCTTTTCTTTTCTTGTCTATACTATTCTATCATGCATATCAAAGAAAATTCTCAATACAATGAATGATGACGTCATCTTCCATCGAATCTTATGGTGGTTCTGGTTTTAATGTCCAGTCGATTCACATTCCACAACATCAATGACATCTAATATTTAGGATAGAGAAAAAAGTCTCTACAATGATATCATATTAAACTATAATCAGATCATATAGCAAATTAGTTCTATTTCATGTCATATACCACAAGAAAAAGACAACTCCCAATTGTCGGCATCACGTTGTAACTTACCCTACATGACCTCTCCAACATCTCAGTCTCCCCAAACCTAAAATCAATCATTAGATTTGTATACTGTTAGAAGAACAATGTATATTCCATCAAATGGCAACTACCCGACCTTTGGTATCCTGCTGTTCAATATTGTTGGCAGGTAGCTTAAGCATACTAATAAACCTCAGGCTGAGTGGGAGGGCTAAATTTAGCTTTTACCCCGATTAGCCTCTGATCAGGTTCTCTGCAACGTTCCCTCGGTTAGAGACCAACTCAACCTGGTTGCACCCTAGACCTTTTTAGAACATGGGCACATGGCAAAATATGAAGGATCAACATATTAAGATTCATCTAGAAATCCCTGACTGGCTCGTTCTCGCTCGCTCCTCGGCTTCCGGTTAATGAGACCCGCTTCGGCGGGCGCAAGTGCCACATGGTGCCAGCACTGGAGGACTATTCCTCGTATTCAGCCCACTTGGCAGATGAAAAGGGACAGTGCTGTATGGGCTGTGGTTTGCACAAGCAAGGGATCCTCGTATCCCATCCGTCATTGCGCGTGTCGGGTTTGGAGGGAAAACCCGAAACGCCGCAATTGCCTTTCATGCCCTGGCTCAATCTGAGAATCAAAGCGTTGCCAAGCTTAAAGTTATGGCAAATATGAAGAGCTTGAATCCCAGTTAAACCTCACATCTCTGCTGATCTCACTTTTCGACCCTTTTCCGACCCAGAGACGCGACGTAATTGATCCCCCCAATATGCGCTTCCTTCATCTTGCTACATTGGCCGGGCTGGCTTCTGCTAGTGTCATCCCCCACCATGAACGAGCCGAAACAGGCTGCACAGACCCTGTCCAGCGAATCGAGTGGCGCAATCTTACCTCCGCCGCTAAACAGAGCTACATTGACGCCGTTCTGTGTCTCAAGACCAAGCCTTCAAGAATTGGTCTCAACACCTCATTGTTTGATGATTTCGCATATGTGCACATGAAGTACAATCCTTACAGTAGGTAGTCGTGACCGTAGTACATCAAGAATTTCGCTGACGGTATAAATATAGTTCATAATGTAGCCGCATTTCTCCCGTGGCATCGATATTTCACCCATGTCTATGAGGGCGCTCTTCAAGAATGTGGATACACTGGCACAGCAACGTACGTATAGATCAGCTCTCCATTCATGCAACATCTATTCACACGATGGCACAGATACTGGGACTGGACCCAAGATGTCAAGAAACTAGCTCAATCGCCTGTGATGTCATCCACTTTGGGTTTCGGAGCCGACGGCAGCGATACGCGGACCGAGACTCTCGATGGGGACAAGCTGAGATGCGTTGATGATGGTCCTTTCGCAAACCTGCGACCCTCGTACCGTGGCATCAACCCCACTGTCTATGTGCAGGAGGAACACTGCCTATTCCGTAATTTGATTGACGGCGAAACCAATGACTCCAAGGTCCTGGCATCAATTTATAACCAAACATACGTCGACATTGTCCAGCAAAACACCGACTTCGATAAATATCACGTCGCGCTGGAAGGTGGCCCTCACGGTGTCATTCATTCCGCCATGGGTGGAGAGATGAACCCGGCCACTTCGCCCAATGGTCAGTATAGCAATACAAAAGACAACTAATTTCATGCTAATGGATATTTCTAGATCCCATCTTTTTCCTACATCACACCCAAGTCGACCGTCTCTGGTGGTTGTGGCAGCAGGTCGATGTTGCGGCCCGAGAATCCGACTACACAGGCCCCATGATTGCCGTGAACACTACACAAAGAGTGACGGCTTCTTTAGATGATAACCTGCCCATGGGTGGCTTGGCTGATGATCTTACCGTCAGGGAGCTCATGACCACCAAGAGCTCTATCCTTTGCTACAAATACTAAAGAAAAGGAAAGGTTTAAGAGCGCATAGGATAAAAGCTTGAAGATTCTGTTTCAAAGGTCAAGAACCACATATATTAAAACCACAGACTTTTTCCAAGCATAATCAATAATAATAAGTACAAATACATAATACTAATGCAAATTCATATGTATTCTCCTCTGCATCAGACGATAAACTCGATACGCACCGTCTGTGACTCAATTATAGAAACATGCTTCATCACAGTAACTAAATAGGTTCACACAACCCAACGTGGCATTTGGTGGCAATAAATTCGATAAGATGAATGCAAAAGTGCTGTGCCTTTAATTATTTCGGATATAGAAAATAGCCGAAATACATCTGATAATGCGGCAAATCCAATCAGCTGACATGTCATCTGACCGCTGCTGCCGTTCTTAAGATGGAATGATCAGCAAGCTGAATGCTCACTGAGTTGGAAATGGTCTGATGCAGGATAAGCAACCCCTCTTTCTGTCCTTCAATGCTCTATCACGAGACCCTATCCATCTCAAAGGCCCAGCCATTGATCTAGTTGTCTGGAATCTAGCGTTTGCTGTCAGTATTTGATCCAGGGAACTTTCTTTTCTTTCAAATCTGTCGCTAAAATCGATAAATTAAATACGGGCAGGAAGCCTTCTATACCATCGCCAAATAGCCTTACTTCCGACTTCACTTGGAAGCAATGTCGTATATTTCTGCAGATAACCTTGATTTTCTTCGCCTTCCATATGAGATACGGACTCAAGTATACGGTTATTGCCTGCCACAAAATAAAGTTTTTTCCATGTCGACACTACGCTTGGATATCTTCTACCGTGGCGACCGGAAAGATGCAGATGTATGCTGGGAGCATCATGAACTTCAATATGAAAAGCCACACTGGCTAGATGAGGTTGCAGACGATGCAAGCATATCAATCGAAGATTATAGAATCGAGTTCTTTCAGACCGAAGGCGCAATTGATAATGGATTTGGTGCCATTCCCGAACAGAAAACTGTTTTGCCCAGTCTACTGCAAGTCTCCAGGCAAGTTAGCAATGAAGCCTTGGACGCGCTGTATGGCAACAATACCTTCAAAATATTTCTAAACCGCCAAGATGAACTTGATTTACAAACTATATTTTCCGAGAAAAACAGAAGAAGAATGCGACAGCTTTCCCTCCTCATAGGAAACGAGAGTCTCTCCTTCCAGCAAAACTTTGGCATGGACCAAAACCTGTGGGCCACAATTCTTCCTTACCTTGGAACGCTGTGGATAGTAGCAGGCCAACCTTTCTGCAGCAATGACTGGATTAAAGGACTTTCGCCAATTGCGGAATACCTAGGAAAATCACTACCCTCTGATTGCGATACTCTTATTGATGTTAACGAAAAACAAGAAAGCGTCGAGCTTCTTCAGAAACACCTGCCCAATTGTCGCCAAGTACAGACTAAGGCTGGAAACTTCATTTTCGGAAGACGAATAGACACAAGGCCGATAATTTCTGCACACTGGGATTGGGATAATGATGACGGATCATCAAATTGCAGGGATTTGTATTGGGAGCCAGGGCTGAAGGAAAGCAGGAGCATTGGGTTTTGGGTATGATCTGAACGACGTTGAACACCTAAGGTGTACCCAAGTATACCAGTTCTGGAAACTGTCCTCAAATTGAGAAGTGGGAACTCGAGGGAGATGTAAAAAAGCGGGAGTACTACATGTTTCTTTTGAACTTGGATTAGCAATGTAAAAAGCAGTCTATCATCGTCTATTAACTTTACTGGAAGCATTTGATTCACTTCCACCCTAGCATCTCGCACTGCAGTGCTGCGAACCAAGCATCTTCTGTCTCAGCCCATTTGCCAATCGCAAGCAGAGTCTGCTCGATTTCTTCTTCAGCAATACCCGCATCTAGCCAGCTCTGACGGAAGCTATCTCCCTGCTTCAGCTGCCCATTGGCGCGCCAAGCCAGCCACTTCCGCGCATCGGGCCCAGAATATACTGTTGTTCCACTGCCAACGCGGACCTTCCCACCATCGGAGTCGAAACCCGCCATACGAAACAGGGCCGGCATCATGGGGCCTGTGAGATCCTGGGGCACTTCGCCCTTGTATATTCCCTTCGCCAGGTTCTTCACCCAAAGCTGGTCAAGGCCTAGACTCTGTGGGTAAAAGTGTTGAGATGCCGAGTCGCGTGTGGCCAGGATACCACCCGGCTTCAAGACTCGTCGCATCTCCGTCAGAGCGCGCACCGGCAATTCCGAAGGTGGCATATGGCCGAGGACTTGGTTGCAGTATACAATGTCAAAAGAGTCATCAGGATAGGCAAGCCCTTCAATGACGTTTCCTTCCTCAAAGATGACGGAGCCTGGCCCCTGTGTGGGTACATTAGCCTCCATTGCCACCTGCTTCGCCTTCTGCAAAACGCTCGCCGAGATATCAACGCCGATGACGGCTCCTTGGCTCGCGTACTTGGCAAACCCAGTCGTGATGGTACCAGGTCCACAGCCGACGTCGAGAATCCGGTCTGCGTTTCGAATGTGCGGCAGAAGAAAGGCAGCATCCGACTCAGCCGTGCGCGACAGGTGAGTCGCGACGGTGCAGTTGGAGTAACCCTGCGTGTAAGTGCCCTGTCGATTATCTTGCGCCATGTTTGCAAATCATGTCTTGGCAAAGCGGTAGTGATTGCCGCCGCGCAACCGACAGTATTTATCTTGGACCGGAATGTTTTGACGTCATGGTGAGACCGCTCCCGCTAATCGGGGTTTGTCCGGAGATACCGCTTACTTCCGGAAGGTCTTGTGTCTATTATTTTCACATATTGTTGCTGCTCATATTTGGTGGTGAATTATGTGAAGGGGGCCAGTTTATTGATGTTTTTTTTTACCGGCTTTCTTTCTTTATTATGATGCCAATTCAACTCACGGTAATAATTGCCAATTTTCCTGCGGATGTATTGAACTCAAAAAAGGGTCCCTTACACGATTTGCCAAAAAGAACGAAAGCGTGGTGAAGGAATATTCAATATTCATTGCATTTGAAGATGTATAGATACACCTGTCCAAAAATGGTCTTAGAAAAAGCGTGCCACGGGACGAACTCAGCAAGCTAATTAATAATGTGAGTTCAATTATCAGCCACCACATTATACAATGCACAAGCAGCAATTTCAAACTGTATTCCGCTCAATAGGCTTACCCGAATAGTTCCTGCTTTTTTTTTTTTTTTTTTAGAAGTTTGGCTCGGAAATATCTGACTAGAAACCTGAACTGTGACAGCCATCTACCGAACTGTGCATACTGAGTCATGGAGATTCAGCTACGCTGTATTGTCGCATCAAACTTTAGGCGGAAAGGAAGTAGATGAGAATATCATGGTATAGAGCCTTGCCTAAATCCTTTCTAACAATCGCCAAAGTGACCAGATTTTTAGATAAGGTCTGACCCTGCGTAAGGATCAAATTTGCTGGCCATATCAACTTTTAGAAGCGCCGAAGCCATCATTCTATCAGACACCTTAGAGAGTCTAAGGCTTCAACGTTCGCCTACGATAAATTCGGTATAGCAGAAGAAAAATGGCACGCCCTGGGCATTCAATCTCAAAATGAATGGAACACCACGTGATGACAAATTAGCCCTATCTCCTTTCCGTCCTCGCTTGTCAATCAGAGTTCTCGCCTCGCTTCCTCCCCTCTGGTGTTGCTTTATCGCTTGAATACCCCAGCTCTTTTCTAACCAATTCCAGACAGGAATTGCCATTTCCATCTATGGTGGCTCCGCTACCGACACAGGCATTTTAGAAGCCTTAGTTGACCAATTATCATGACGTACATGGCTCCCACAAGTGTCGGCAGTCCTAATTAAGCGAGCTCAGCTTGCCACAAAAGCCCAGGGCCTGCTTATCTACAGCAACTGTATACTCTGATAATGCAAAGGACAAATAGTGTTACAGAGGTGCATGATGACTTCTACGCTTCCAGAAATATCAGCTGGACCTCCAGCGAAATGGCCAACTTCACTGATTTCTAACGTGAGCCATTCCTGGTAATGCAACTCCAATCTTTCGGCTCTTAGCCGGATGCACAAGAACGGAGCAGGAGATGTCACAAATCCCGGTCTGGGCGGTTCCGTGGCTTGCGCTCCTGGTGCTAATGAAACTCAAGTGGGGAGCTGAACTTGTCGTGTCGTTTGTCTTTACCAATCAATCATGCCACACCATGCAAGCCACTGAAACGAGAACGGCAGACTAAGAGCCACTGCCGACATGTGATATTATTTGCTACACGCAACACCAACTCCACAACGGAGATGGGGACTTGAACCCCGCCTCTAAAATTGAAGCCGCCACTGATTGCTACCTCATGTTTCCCGCTTACACGCCCGACATGACTAGCGATCCATCATCAAGATACCTGAAGCTACAGCTTTTCCATAAAGAATCTGGGGTCCTTTGCATCATGGTCAGTTGTGTGCCAAAAGAAAAAGACCTCTGAGAGTTGGTCTTACCATGTACAGTGTAAGTTCCCGAATAAGCAACTCGCCGTCTGCCTCCTCAAGAAGGTAATGTGGTGCGGTCTGATCGGTGATGAGGGCGCCATCGGAATTAGTGAAGTTATAATGAGTGATAATGACCAAGTCATTTCCGGTTTCATCGTGGGGAAAGGCTTTCAAGTGTTGATGTTTCAAGCCAGGAAACTGCTTCCAGAAGTTTGACATATGGTTGTGGATTGCTTGGGAACCTTTAGTTTGGATAATAAAATAATGTCGTCAAAAACTTGAACATACCATCACGACCCTCCAGCACCTTTCCAAACGCGATAAACTTGCCATTTGGCGTGAACATCTCGCTCCAAGCCCTGCATTCTTCAGGTGTAGTCCCGTCAAGGAGTCTGTAAAAGTTATCGAAAAACTCCTTCCTTTTGGGAGCTATACTATCGGGCCAAGAGCAGCTAGTGGTAATTTGAGCCATGGTGAATACTGTGAGGAGTGATAAGATGAGAAGGTTTTGGATGGATGAGAAACGGGAAACAGCTACATTTATACTGCATCATTACGAATCAGACACCTGTGTGAAACCATATGCGGTGTGATACCGATATTTTGCCGAGCTGAAAATCAATTAATCACCTGTCCCAACCAACGACTTTTATTTGTCGGCCCTCATGTTGGTAGAGCCAGACCTTGACAACCAAGACACCTTCCAACTTGGCACCAGGGCACGTCAGGCGACTTTATTATGAAACAAAAGCGCAAATTATGGGTATTAAATGTGCTTCCTGGCTCAATAGCGGAATACAACCCCGAATTTATCAATGACGATACCTAATTCGTATCCCGCTCCTATGTCCTAGATCTACACGTACATTGGACAGAATTTCTTATCTAATTGCAATCTTTCCTTTTAAATACATGGCAACGGAACACATAATATTTGAAATAGATTGTTCCGGAATGAATTCTGGAATAGCGAAGTCAATCGACTCGTATTAATCTATCCTCTGTCTTGAAAGGCAACTTCTCTGGCGAGAAGGAAATAGTGAATTGTGGCACCAAGGCCTAGACAGTGTGTGTGTACGACGAAGGCTCACATAGAGAAGTCAATATGTTGAGAGTCATTGGCGACTGACTGTTCATCTACCCGTGACTTACTTTTAGCCACACCATTCCATAGTTGGGAGCGTGAATACTAAGCCCTAACCACAAAGAAACTTATTCAATATTCGAGTACAATGCAGTTACGGAAAAGTTTTTTTTTTTCTGTAACCAACCAAACTGTATGCATAATATCTTATAATCTCACACGGCAGTGATAAGTTCAAGATAAATTAACACGACTTGTCCATAAATGGAGAGTTATTAGCCAAGGTGATGCAGGAAATTCCGACTCCAGGTTCATTCTGGGCACATTCCATACACATCAGACGATATATCACAGGCGTGGTTGCTCACATCGCTGAGTTCCACTGGTTATCAAGCCTCCACCGCAACGGACATACAGAACAACCAATGCTGCCCATCCTTGAGCCAATGTTGACCAGGTATATACTCAATTCCTGCTATGTGTATTAATTAATTTAGTTGTCCCGATCATCAATGTATGGGTAGGTATAAATGGTCCAGATCATACGATGGAAATATTGAAGCAATAGCAAAGACTCCATGTTAGAGATTGTCCAATCCGGAGATTGATTTAGGCAGTTGTTTGTAGAAAAGTATGACTAATTATAGGAGGTCTTGAAGCAGAGTTACTATAGTCATTTGAGATAGAACAGACAAATTTTAGTTGGCTACATGTAAATTTCTTTGCACAGAGCTACCGTCAATATTTTTTATATTACTGCACGATGAAGATTACGTAAATATGGCTTCTCTAGAAATTGTTTATTTTACTGGGGCTTAGCTGCTGGTGCCTTATCCCAGCTAGCAGGATGGGGCAGTTGCGGGCATCCTTATATTCTCTCCCCTACTGGTCCACACAGCACGCACGTCCCAGCCCTATACCGAAACCGAGCTTGTGATGTCACACTCGCGCCGTGGGAAGCGGAGGTATGTGCAGCGCATTGCTGTCTCAAATGCTGCACTGGCCTTTCAACGGGGGCGGTGTGGCAACTTCCCCCCCAACGCTAGCAAAATATTCTGACCCGATTATCCCGGGAATCCCCAACCTCCGCCACTGCATTGCCGCCTTCGAGTAAAGAAGCGAATATTAGAGAATACGAGAAAGAAAACAGAGCCACACTCCCATTTAAACTTTGAGATTCATGTGGACTAGGGCACTTCCGCGTGCTGCCGCGTCATGTTTATAAATCCAAGCTTCCCCCGCGATTCGCGAGCAATCCCTGCCTGCTTAGTGGAAATTCCATTACCTCCGCTGACTAACCTACTCCTTAAATTTGCCCCGGCTATAGAGGTTCTGGCATCCTCTTCACATTTGTAAGGGAAATCTTTTGCCTCGCAGGCCCGCTATGCAACGATGTCCGAATCCACAGATGCGCAGGTAATGCAGGAGGGGAAATCTGGGGCTTGCGACATGTGTAGGAAGTAAGGCACCGTTCACCAGCGCCATTGGTCGTCAAATTCCGTGGATCAAGTTCTAATCCCATCGGTCTTCGTGAACAGGCGGAAATCAAAATGTCTGTCAATTCCGCCAAAGTCAACCGGATGAGGGCTCACAAGTGAGATATTAGGCGACATGAAGAAACCATCCTGCAGCGTGTGTATTGACCACGAGTGGATATGCACATACTCGTTACGTCACAAGAAACCTGGACCCCGTAAGGGATCGAAACAGCAGCACAGGTTGAATATGCAGCGACGATTAAGTATGACCATTACATTGCACATAGGCAAAGAGTGCCCGCTGACAGACCGTCAACCTACCCAATAGGCAGGATAGAGAGCCTTTTACATCAAGGGATACCAGATGAGACTGTCCCAATATTCCCAGACCCGGGCTCTCAGCATGGAACACCACCACATCCTGTCCCGAGTCCAGGAATACGACTTGCTTCATCCGTTGTCGAGTCAGAACAGTCGCAGGCTGATGCGTCATCTCCCCCAGATGAGATTCAGCCGGTTATAGATGCCATCAATTGGACACGGCATATAAAACATATCCAGTGCAGACCCGAATTACATATGGGACAGAATCATGCATTTCCACATTACACAGAGCCATCCTTGGATTCTGAAAAACACTTGTGAGTTTCTATTTCCTCCGTTGCGATTAATGCTGACATCGGCAGGCTATCCTTGTTTTTCAACTACGTGTCACTTCCTGTCCCTATCTTTTGTAAGACTAAATTCTACAAAGAATACGAGACAGGAGCGATTCCAAGGTTCCTTTTAAATGCCATGTTTGCTCTCTCCGCCCGGTTTTCCACACCTTCGGAGTTATCGGGTGTCACTGGCGAGAATCCGATCACCATGGGACAGAACTTCAGCCATAAAGCAGTTGCTGAGTTGGAAAATGCCACAAAGGGCAGTCGGGCTATATCTATCAACGAGGTGAAAACGGCTTACCTATTGGCATATTACCTTTACACGAACCTATTGTTCAGAGAGGGTTCAGAGCAATGCTCTCGGACTATCCGTATGGCATACATGATTCGACTTCATCAGGTTGACAACCCTAATGCGGAGATTTATGGTTCCGCGTCTGAAAAAGAAGAGAAGCGCTCGGTTTGGTGGGCTATCTACGCCTTGGACTGCTTTTCTAGCCTCGTGTCTTTCATTCCCTCGGGAATCGACGAGTTGAGCCTAGCTACATCAGTCCCAGTCGTTTTGCTTTCAGAGTCATCTGCCACAGATTCACCACCGTCGATTGGCCCCAGAACGGTGAATGATTGGGTAGACTGGAGCAGATGCATATTGCAAGATGACAGCTCTCCAGGAGCGAAACTGCAGGCGACACTAATATTTTCTCACTCGCTGGCGCGTGAGGCGAGTCATCTCCGGCGCGTGGCCCAGGAGAATCCACTATACAACCTAGAGAGTCGGATAAAGATCTTCCAGCACAAGTGGAATTCCATGTTCACAATTCTTCCGACTTGGGTTCTCCTTCCAAGCCGACATGAATTAGACATGAACGATGACATCCACCGCCAACGCGTTGAAATGTTGAAAATTATATACATGTACGTCTTGACAACTGTACGGAATAGCTCTTAAAACTGACATTTTTTCAGCACCGGGGGCATGGCAAGCGCTCCGCCACTGTGTATGGACCTGCACTGGCCGACAGAACAGCCTCAAAATGGCCCAACAAAAGAAGGCGCTTGGAAGGCCTGTGTATCCTACGCTCTTAAAATTGTAGCTGCATACCGCGAATGTCCTTCCGAATACCTCGACAAAGCGGATCCCATCACGCTCCCTATAACATGGACCGCCGGTTTGCTAGTGACCCTCCAACTGATGAACAAGTCACTTTCAGACCCGGCCGAGAAAGTTGTTTTATTGGATGCTTTAGACAGCCTAATGATAATTCTCAAAAAGGTCTCACGATATTGGGGTATCGCTGAAATCCTTCTTCGTTAGTCCTCCATCACCCCGATTCTCAACAGCAACATCAGACTAATCACAGTGCGTCGTTTCAAGGTTCTCTTGAGGGAATCCGCGGCAAGACTTGGATCAAACTAGACCTTGAAACGATTCTCCAGTCAAGTGTGCGTGTGTGGTCGCCCTTGGGGAATGATATGTCAAGCAGCACCAAAACGACACCCGAACCACTAATTTTAAGCGTGCCGGGAAATTTTGCAATGAACAATACTATGGATGGGATGGTGGATATGACTACACTGGCATGGGCACCCGGGGAGTTTTTGTCGTCAATGGATTGGTTCGGGGACGATCAACATATGATACCTTCGTTGTAGTAAGAATACGATTTACGTAAATCATGCATGTAGTTTAATGATTTGCGATCACGATACAAAAGTCGGAACAGGCCAAATATGCACAGTTTGAAACCTTACTCGAGATACTCTGGAAGGTTTAATGGTGAAACCTCGGAAGACCATGAGCAAAGTTTCAGTTTTCCAAATCATCCTTGCGCGGCTGTGTTGGCTTTGTTGGATACGTATCGTATTGCAATGAGCATCTCAGATCCTCTATTAAGGGCCATAGAGCATTGAAATAGAATTTATACGGATTTTTGAATTTGAAAAACGCAATTTCGCTTACTTTTGAACCTGGTAAATGACGCTGGGTATTTTGCATGCTCAGGGATGACAATGTCGGGGGATTTGGTTCGGGCGGAGTATCTTAGTTGCCCCGACCCCACCGGGCGTTAGCCGGGATTTCAGGTTACCAGATCACCGCTCTTGGCGGATGAATTGATTGACTTCAACCAAGATGGTGACGATCATACAAGTCTAGAAAGGGTAAACTTTTGGAAATAAATAAATACAATGGAGATAATAATGGTATTCTGCAATTCAGGACCAGGGACCAACGTATCTCTATTGCATCACGGACAAGTATATTTGACAGCAGCTTCGTTCAGAAACAGTTTTTCACTCTTCGATCATGTCTTACCAACTCATCACATACGAAGGAGCCGAAGGCCCTCGCGGTGCGGTCCATATTGACAAGCACGTTTATGATCTCTGTGATGCTACTGGCAATCACAAATACGTGAGTGTCCTGGACGCTCTTAAAAATTGGGACGAGGTTCGCCCTCAATTGGAACAATTTGCAAAGGACCAGACTTCTTCCAAGAGTTTCCCTCACCGGCTCTTGTCTGAAATCAAACTCTTGGCCCCCAATCCAAACCCCGGGACCATCTTTTGTGCCGGTGGGGCCTATAATGATCATGCCGGTGAGATGGATAAGATCCTCAAGTTAAAGCCAGAGCCGAGCCTCAAGGAACGTGGCGAAAGACCCTTCTTCTTCCTTAAAAACGCGTCGGGTGTCTGCGGACCCAACTCGGTCACACGCCTGGATGCACACATTACCAAGGCAGACTGGGAAGTGGAACTCTGTGTTGTTATCGGCCGAACAGCCAGAAATGTGCCGGAAGACGAGGCCTTGGACTATGTCGCCGGATACATGGCGGGCAACGATCTCTCCTATCGAGAGTACGTCCGCCGTGAGGCCCTCAACCCGGGTGAACCTTTCCAGTTCGATTGGTTCGCCCAGAAGTGTTTTGATTCATCTTGCCCTACCGGGCCGTGGATTGTGCCAACAAACCAAGTTGATACTCCACAAAACCTAAAGATGAAGCTCTGGGTCGGCGACGAGCTTATGCAAAACACGTCTACTTCGCACATGATTTTCCCTGTTGCGGAACAAGTCTCTGCACTTTCCCACCAGCTTACCCTTCATCCCGGCGATATCATCATGACCGGTACTGGGGGTGGTGTCGGGCTTGGACGAGGAAGATTCTTGCGACCCGGAGAGACTGTTCGTATCTCGATTGAGAAAGTTGGCGAATTCGTTCATCATCTGGGTTAAGGTAGTTTAGTCTAGAATCCATCAGGTAGATTTCTACTTAAATCTATTAAATCTATTCATATCTATGTTGTCGATGGATCTTGCTGAAATCCGGTCTGCTCATTGACATAATTGATTGATGATTAGATGTAGCAGATGCTGCCCATGTAGTCCGTGATGATGATTTAAATTTCATTATGCATATCAAGAGGAATCATTCCGCCATTTCCTCAAATTCATTAACTGTATCCTAAAAATTGAAGGGCAGAAACTTCCTTCTCACTGAGGCGCTCCTCTTGTTGTGTGAACTGACGTGGGTTAGCATGAATGTCCTCGTAAGCCAATTGTGTTCATTCGTCGCCCATTAGAAACGGAAAATCTTTCGGTCGGGTGAATAATAAACAACACCTCCGTATGATATGAATACCATCGGAAGAAATTCCGATTAGGTCCGTAAAAGGTCGGCCCAATTCTCATGGTGGCGTTCGGATGGTCCGAAAGTCACGCCGATGCGGTCGTACGCGTACGGCCAATGTTTAATGCCGGGCCTGGAGGCACGGAGCGAAGAATGGTTTTCTCTTCAACATAATAAGTCAGTTAATAACCTGATATAAAACGTATTGAATCTTTAGCAATCTCCTCTCAAATCAGAGTCTAATCATCCCCAAACCTAAGCAGCAAAAAGATATTTTGACTTACATCATGACACATCCACGATGGCCAGGATCAGCGAAAGCAGCTGTCAGCTTTACAATGGATAATCTCGGAGAGCCATTGGAAATTCAACTTGGCCTTTGGCCGAAGGATGGACCTTTTGGAACCCATTCATCGATTAAAGAATGCCTTCCCCATGTTCTAGCTATTCTCGATCGTCATCAAATCAAGGGAACCTATTTCACCGAATCGTGGAGCTTGAGTGTATACTCGAATACTGTGAAGGACATGATCAACCGTGGCCATGAAATAGGATGGCATGCGTATCAACATGAGATATGGGACAAGCTCTCTCCTAAAGACGAGGAGATCAACTTCCAAAAGAGCGTCACAGCGGCGAAAGAATTTGGAATCACATACGCCGGTTTTCGCCCTCCGGGAGGGACCTTTACCGACACAACCCGGAGGTTGCTCAAGCAGCACGGTTTTAAATATATCTCTCCATTGAAAGACGATATCAAGACTGAGGATGGTATTGCTGTTCTTCCATTCAAGTGGAGGGATGTGGACGCATTCTACTATGCTCCAGAATTCTCTGCCTTGCGAGAGTCGTACGGAGAACAGGGAGATGTCATAGACCCCGAGGTCTTGAAAGAGTACATGCTCTCACGAATTTCCGAAACAGTGCAGTCCGGCGGACACTTGACCATTTTGTTTCATCCATTTCTTCAAACCTCCCCGGAGAAACTATCAGTATTGGAGGATGTTGTCCAGCGGATTGCAAGTGATGCGAATATCTGGTGTGCGCCCTGTGGGGAGGTGGTTAATTGGATACAGGGACATTAACATGCTCAATGAAGTTATTTATACTAAGTTGAATGAAATATGGATCCAACGATTGAACTTATTGATATACTCATCCTTGTTAAGTGAAGCCAATTGCATCGACCGAGGATAATTTATCATATTGTGGCCTGATAAACCGGTATTCGACCGGTCATTCAAGTATATCACTTTTTACAGTGATAAGTCACTAAACCTCAGAGCGAACATTCAATCCTATAGACCTTGTTTAGGTTAACATCTCGTGAAATAGGAAGAAATAATTCTGGAAAATAATCGAGGTTCTATCTCGATGTTGAAATGGACAAGCTGCTGCTATATCGTGTAAGCTTTCACTGCCGTTGCCTTTCCGAGGCGTATACTACAACTTGGCCCCATAAAGGAGAAGTCCCTTATCACGTCTTGATAATCTAGGTATCTCCTGCGTGAAGTATTCTCGGGTCACAATTTAGGCTCAACATCAATAAAATTGTCTTCAACTAGGCAAGCTTAGATATTGAGTCCTGCAGTGATGTTCGTCTGCAACTCGCGATGGCGGAAAATGACCCTCAATTCCGGCTTCTTCCAAAGCAACTGAAAAGTAGATTCCTCAAACCAGCGGGTGGACTTGCTGGCTTCAGCAAGTTCCCAGTCATACGCAAAGACCAGCTTGGCCAACACAATGCGCATCTCGAGGTAGGCGAGATTAATGCCGATGCACGCTCGTGGACCCAAAGAAAATGGCTGACTTGCTTGTTTGTTGTCTCCAAAGCCGCCATCAATCCACCGCTCAGGTTTGAAGCTATCAGGCTCATGCCAGTAGCGTGGGTCATGCTGGGTAGTCCAAGTTGCTGATGAGACGGTGACCCCCGCAGGGATATAGTGTCCGTCAACGGTTGCTCCGGGGGATATTCTTGGGGGGCTGGTGGGCAAAGGTGTGAAAATTCGCAGTCCTTCCTCTATCGTAGCGACGAGATACTGAAGCTTGGATGTCGAATCTCCTGTAATTTCCTCCAGGGACCCAAATTTGCCTCGCACCTCAGTTTGAAGTTTCTGAAGAGTCTCGGGGTTACGGATGAGGTAATTTGTGATGGCAGCCAGAGCGGTAGATGTAGTCTCTGATCCTGCAATAAGGAGCGTAATCGCCTGATTGACCAATTCTTCGTCACTAATTTCACCCTTCTTCAGTACCTGTGCGAAGAAGTCTTTATTTCCTCCGCCTAGTCCAAGATCAAGCCTTTTCTTCCCTTTCTCTTCAGTTAGTAGTGCGTGCTGGTTAAACTTTTCAAAAATCCCTGGGAAGATATATGGCAACAAAATCCGAATAAGTGGTGCTCTGTTGAGAATATCCTCCAGCACCGTGATCTTAGCAGCAGAAGAAAGAAGAGCAATCCATGGGTGAGTACGTGCGTCAGCAACTGCGTCGAAGGATTCTCCAAATGCCAGGTCGCCTGAGAACCATTAGATGAAACGAATCCTATGTTTGGCAGATTCTTGCTGCGATGATGAAGTCAAGAGAGATTGCATCTACTCACCAATAATATCGAAGGACACCCAATGGAACGCTTCTGTCATATCAATCCCTGGACCACCAGGGGACCCAAGCCTACCAATCTGTTTCAAAAATAGGTCCACATATTGGTGAATGACTGGTTCCTGCTCGCGTAAGGCCTGCGCACTGAAGCCATTCGCCAAGTATCGCCTCTGTCGTGAATGTTCTTTTGGGTCAAGAACGGTGAACAAATTTGGGGGCACCTTTGATTGGTAATAAAACTTGCTTTTCAGGAAGGGTTTCTTTCCCTTGGTCGCATGGAAATATATCTCACGGTAAGTCCCGACATTTGCAAAGGACAACTCGTTTGGTGCAATCCGAACAATATCTCCTAAGAAAGGTTAGTTGTCATTGACATATTACTTGGAGTCACGTTGTCAACCATATTTCTCATGCAGTTCTTTCAGTCGAAACGGATGAAACCCGCCAATCCAACTGAATCCATAATAATGCTATACCAGTTGTCCTCAGTTAGAGATGTACATGTCATCAACAAGGCGCAACATACATCCGTTAATGCTGCCAACGTGGGGCCAGGAAATTTAGAAAGTGGATGCAAATAAAGCCGGTAAATAGAGCGGAGCACAAAGAAAGAGAGTATCTATTTTTTTTCATCAGCAAGCCTAGTTCGCCGTGGGTACTATGCATCTTACCCCAGCAATGCCGACACCTATTGCTCGAAGCGGTGAGGCAAGGATGGACGAAACTATGTTGTGATCCATGATCGATTGGCGAATATCAACAGCGATGACCAGTTACAGATTATGATTTGAAATGAGAAGATTTCCTATTCAGTGGGGCTGTGTATGAGATATAGCCATGTTAATTCTCTACAGTATACTACTTCATCTGGGCAGCCTCGGAGAGTCGGCGTGACTGAGTTATGCCGAGACTCTAGCGCTAGCCTTTTGCCATCTATGTGCCGAACTTACCCCAGGAAGCCTAGCGCTGTACTACAGCTGTGTAGGAAGACGGAACCAAAGGTTTCTTTCTTCAACGGGCTTTGATATGGCTCCGGATCCCGTCGTCATGATCATGATTGACTCCAAGAAACTGTCGGAGAGGTTATTGACCGCCGCCTATCCTCGTCCAGGTATGGAACAAGCGGGCTAAACTGTGGCATCGGTCTATTCAGAATAGCCTTTTCCCGTATATCCGTATACCCGAACCTTTATCCTTCCAACAACAATGGTCATTCATCTGGTAAGGCATTTCAATTTCGGGCCGAGCTTTTTGGCATCGGCAGGATTTTTAGAGCCGTTTGAAGCAAGCATTCCACACGAACATAGGCATTGAAGGCTTCGGACCAACCAGTTCTGACGACAATAAAAGCGATTGCGCAATGCAGGAAACCGTCTGTAGTTTCGAATATCGGCCAGTTGGGACTGGTTTGGAAGGGTTATATTGAAATTTGAAACTCTCATTATCAAGATACTTGCCGTAATAGCAGCCACCTAGAGAAAAGACGATTTTTAATTGCTATTAATCGCTGTAAAAACGACTTCATGCATCCATTGTAGATAAAACACACCCAAATTTTGAGTGACGATCAATACACAGCTCAATGAACGGCATTCCTGCTATGATGGCGAATCCTTTCACCGTACTAATAGAATGTCAGATTGTTGAAGAGGAACGGCTGGGTCGCACCACCGTACATAAAATAATATGAGAGGTATGGGTAGAAAAAGTATCGAAAAGCCCCCAAGTAGGCTATTACCTGGTCCAATTCCAAGATTGTTAAATAGAGCTCGTGCCTGTATATCATTGTTAACACTACGCTCATAGTAACCATATTGGCAATAGATATGCTAACAAATAACGGAAACACCACGCCACAAGAGGCTCGAAAAAGAGCATTTCCTGCCAACACTGATGCTGCATATTGTGGGTAGGCCATGCCAAGATAGGTGAGCAAAGGCATAAAAAGCGTAATGATGCTGACAGTAAAGAAACCGGATCCGATAAGAGGCACGATCCAATGAACAGATTGTCGCGAGGTCCAGCCGTACCAGAATAGACATATCGGAAGTGCAAAGGCTCCAAAGAAGGTCGGCGGAAGTATCGCTTCCGGGTGAACAGGCGGCTTGCTGAATTTCGGGACTAGCCGAGTTCGAATCCATAATAGATAGCATGGTAATGTGATTACTCCGCCGACAAAGATACCTAGAAATACCAGGCCCTGTTGTCCAATGTTAAAGCCGTAAAGGTCTCCAAAGACAAGAGGGAACGACTCAAACCAGATATATAGCACTCCATACAACAGCGCACTATACAAGTCCACAAAAAAGACAACCGGTTCCGTGAATGTCAGTGTGAAGGCCCTGCCGAGGGTGATTGCATGATCTTTCGCTGTCGACCCCGTAGAGTTGATCGTCGGTTCACTTTGTAACATTGAATTTCCGGTCGCTTCCTTCATCCTTTTTGCTCTCCTGTATAAAATATTCTGTGCGCTCGTTTCAGGCATCAAGAAGAAAAGTATGACCAGCACGACGGTGCATAGCCATGTCAGCTCCCAGATTGTCCAGCGCCATCCCTTTGCCTGGGCTGCAAAGCCGCCCACAAGAGGTCCCATTACAGGGCCTAGTACTCCTGATGCACCGAAGATGCCAATCCAATACAAGACATCCGTTGGGGGATACATGTCCATTATGGTGGCGCCACCGGTCGCAAGAACTGGCCCACCGAAAAATCCGGTAAGAAACCGAAAGACAAGTAGCATACCCATGTTTGTGGCATATCCGACTGGGAACTGCAATAGTACAAACACAAAGAGTGTCCAAAAGTATATCCTGCTGCGCCCGATCGCGGCCATTTCCGACATTGGGGAAAACAGCATCGGGCCCAGTCCATAGCCACTGTCAAAATTATGGTGTCAGTAATCAATTTAAGCATCAGTAACTCATAACCAGGATTAATTTGAAATAGAGAGAAGGAAGCTTTAAAAATCCGACATTCGTGCGGAGAATGATTTACTCACAGGACAAACAATGAAAGTCCCAAAGTTGCGACAATCTCGCTAGTACCAAATTCATAGATGAGCATTTCTTCTCCAGGTGTATAAATAGAGCTGCCTATGTATATCCCAAAATTCAGTATACATATCTGAAAGGTTACTAGGTGCTTTCGGCTCGCCGACCAGTTTTGTGGGTTCTTTGCAGTTTGTCAGCATGATGGAACCACGATGCTAAAAGTAGAATACTAAACCTCTTGATCATTTGGCCCATACCATGAGATTAGAATAATATTATTTAGTTCTTCGTAGGTCGAATGATGCTGTTCGGGATTTGATCCGGGACTCTGTTCGACCTCCTTTTCCTGGTGATTGTTTACAGAGTCAACTCCATGGTTACTAGATTCCTCGGAGCCGTCTGGCTTTCTTGATGAATTTGATTGTGTCGACTGGTTTTCAATATATAATTTCCAAAGGTCTGGGTCCAACTCATCAGGGAACTTCAACAGGTTGTTCCTTGAGACTAGCCGGACGAATTGTCCAAAAACGGTGTCTCGAATGAGATCACCTACCTTGCCTTTGGGACTCATCTTGGTCGTTTACGCAGTACGAAATTTGGATTCAATATCACTGCCATTTTATAAATCATTTTGTCTTGATCAATTTACGTTGTGGTCTGAGGATCTGTACAAAGCAATCACCCCAAACACCGTGTAAGCAATCAGCTTAAAGCCGCTTACAGGAAGAGTAAAGAAACCAGTGCGGGGTTAAAGGATTTTAATCACATTATCTCCGGGATCTGCAATGTTACAATCTCCATAATAATGATGGTGCAATTGAATTCTAGGTTGTATTATGATTTCTAATGTCGTTAGGTGTAATTGAGAGGACGGATTTAGTTGGTGTTGACATCGCTAAGTCCGGGAGAGCTTCTAAAGTGCGACGAAAGAATCGTAAGTTTAGTTTTAAGATCCTCTTATTCGCATTTCATATATTTGTAATGATATGTTGTGAGCTCGATAAGGTAATAAACCTGGACATTCTGAATCGTGCACGAACAACAGTACCAGGGACAATCAAACTGCCATGATCAAATAGAAGGCACAGCATCCCAAACATCGTCAAATCCAGCTCCACGAATCCAACTCTCATCTTCATATGGACCAGCCTTTCCGCCGGCAGGATTCAAGCTATCAACGATCGCAACAGCAAATTTCTCAAAATCAGTACCCTTCATTCTAAACTCAGGCCTGGACTCGTAAGCCTTCGAAACCTGTTCGGCGTAGAGTACCGCGCGAATCATCTTGGAAGCGTGACCGTCATCGGGATGGACAATTCCGCGCTTGATGGCATCGGCCCATGTTCCTTCTGCACGCTTGGGAGTGTAGTTGCGGATGACGTCCAAGTTCAACTCGGGCGCTCCCATATCGATGTAAAGAATGAGTGCAAAGCGGCCAGCGTATGTGAGTAAGCGTGCCTTGTTCGAGCGAGATAGCCACGGCAGTTTGACAAATGTACCCAAGAAGACAGCCAGGTTCATGGGGTGCATTAGGAAGAAGTCCATTCTGGGGGCTTTATTGTGCCGTTGAGCCCCAGCAACAATGAATGCTGTAAGATCAGATTAGCTTTTCCTTTCTAGAGACTCTGTCACGCGGCGGGAAATGGGTGATTGGGATATACCTGTTGCGTTACACAGCTCAGCCACCCGGACCTCAACCTCGTCTGGTTCCACTTTATACTGGATCGCCAGTTGCATGGATTCTTCCTTGGCATTCAGTAACACTCCATCTCGGACCTTCTCGAAAATACCAGAGTTGGATGCATTTCGGCACTTATCACTCGCATGTGCCAGATCAAGTAATTCCGCAAGGCTCTTTCTCGGAGTGTTTGGGGCCTCAGCCCTTCCTTCAGCCTCATGGAAGAAGGTGAAGAGGTAGTTGTCACTATGAACAGCCGCTTGAGCCAAAGCTTCTGCTACAATCGCTGGTTGATTAAATTCGAGGCCACAGCCCAAGTGTATCAGAGAATGCAAAAATCCTTCATTTCAATCAGCAGCTTGTAATGTCAACGGTATGGCGTTTGAAGCATTAGGACCCACCCATAAACAGCCGAACCAGCATATCATCAGCTCGGTGGTCTTCAGCAAACACATATTCCTGAACCACTGCAGGTACGCCCTTCTTAGTAATTTCCTCTTCGTAGAACTTCATGAAGGACATGTAGTTGTTTTCATTCCCCTGGGCTTGCTTGTAAACAGCAGGGTTTGACATATTCTTGATCAGCTCGGTCCTCTGTGGGACGGCATCTCTTTGATAGTCAAGATTAATATCATAGAGATGTTGAATTTGAGCAGGGGTGGCCCCCAAAGCATACAAAGTCAAGATGTGATGCACAATGTGGTTCTCATATATCGGTCAGCAGATAAAGAGATGGAAAGAACGGACTAAGTCATACATGCATATGCACGCCATCTTTCTCCAGGTAGCTAAAGAAGATGTGGTGCTTGTTATGGTTCTCTTGCAACACTTGGGTGGCGATTTGGGCAGTCTTGGCTGGTATATTTACAGCATGCCAGATGCCTGGGTTAGACTCGGGATCCAAATGGATAATTGAGGTGAGTTTGCCGTTGTTAGCCATGGTTTACTTCAAAAATAGGTATTATGGGAAAAAGTAGAGTCCAATTTCCTGTCTGAGCTAGGTATGGTTCCAAAACTCTTGAGGAATGGATTCTCTTGGCAGATATAGACACAGAATTTCTGAGGAGGAATTCGGTCCGGGAAATCTAGACGAATGAACAGTATAGTCAGACGCATCATTTCATGAGGTGTGCAGGCATAATGCAAGACACCTTGAAGCTCCGGAAAGAATATCTCAATGATTGCATCGCAGTGGTTGTGATTGGATGGCTGCCGGAAGTTCGGGGTTGGTGGATATCGGCCCGTTTAAATTCACCCGCATATCCGGACCAAATTAGAACCCGATTGCCTGTCGGATTATCGACAAGCTAATCGGACCCGGAAAATTGTACGTTGGTCTATCGATTCCGAATAAGCTCTCTTTCTATGTAACTTTTTACTTACAGCCTCGGGTTAGTAGTTGATAGTCAGATGTTGAAAGTTGATTTGCATAAATGTTCGTAACACCTAATATTTAGTTTTGCTTTATCTCGTGCTGCATCAGACTTTCAAACTTGACAAAGCAAAAAGTCAGACATCAATATTTACTTTGAAACTTCATATTATCTATTTCGCAATGGCATCCTCTGTGGAAGACCCTTTGAACAAAGCCGCACCCAACGGCACCAGCGTCCTCATCGCTGGTGCGGGTATTGCAGGACTTCTCTGCGGACTGGAGTGCCATCGCAATGGAATGGATGTTACTCTATTGGAGAGGGAGCCCTCTTACAGCCCTGCTGGTAAGTTTACGAAAATGCGTGACACGATGTATCTACTTGATGAAATGCATACTGATGAAGTGGATTTGTATAGGGGATTTTGTCGTTATCGGGCCAAGCGCCAAACGCATCATCCAGAAGAACTGGCCCAGTTGGGGCAAGGAATGGGAGAGACTTCAATGGGATGCCGAAATCTCCTACTTCAAGCATTCCGGAGAATATGTTGTTGGTGGTTTCCCATTCCCTGAGTCAACCGGGCACATCTTCCTCCGTCCCGAGATTCACAAAATGATGATAGCCGAGGTCGACAGGCTTGGCATTAAGATCATTTTCAATGCAAAGGCTGTCGAGTACTTTGAGTACGAGTCCAAGGGAGGCGTCAAGCTAGAGGATGGCCGCACAATGACGGCCGATGTGGTTGTCGCGGCGGATGGAGTTCACTCCAAGTCCTGGAAGCTTCTTCTCGGCGACAAACCCAACCATAGGTCCAGCGGGTACTCGGCATACCGGACCTGCTACCCGGCGAAGGTTGCCTTGAAGGATCCACTGGTTAGAAAGTGGTGGGGGCCGAAGCTAGACTCCGGTAAGGAAGTGTTTCAATTCTTCTTGGGCCCGGACACGCACGCCAACGTTCTATTTGGCAAGGATACTGTTTCTTGGACAGTTTTTCACAAGGTAAGCTTTCTCTGACCAAAGACTTTAGTGTTTCTGGAACACTGATCCCCGGTGCACAGGACTCGACCGATACCTCCGAGGAGAGTTGGAATGCCCACTTGAACGCTGATGCCGCCGTCGAGGAGTTCAAGAAGGTCGCCGGATGGTGCCCCGAGATCTTGGCTCTGGTGAACACCACACCGCCTGGAGGTGTCAATGATTACAGATTGATGTGGAGGAACCCACAGCCGGTCCAGACATCTCCCCTGGGCAGGGTTGTTCAAATCGGCGACGCTTGCCACACATTTCTTCCGACGTCCGCCAACGGCGCCACTCAGGCCATGGAAGACGGCGCATCTCTTGCTGCCTGTCTGCGCCTGGGAGGCAGAGATAAGGTTGCACTATCAACTAAAGTCCACAGCCTCTTGAGATTTGAGCGAGTTTCTTGCGCTCAGCTCATGGGTTTCATGAGCCGCCAGACTCTGCATCATGCCGATTGGGATGCAATCAAAAGCAACCCCATGATGGTCCGACGTGGACCCGGCTGGTGGATTGGTCGACATGACCCGGAGCAGTAAGTTATACAAAGTCTTTACTCATGCACAGGAAGATCTGAGCTGACAAAACTCAAGGTATGCGTTGGACCAGTACGAGGCGGCCGCCGCGCACCTCACCACCGGGGCGCCATTTGAGAATACAAACCTCCCGGACAACTACAAGTACAAGCCGTGGAACATTGACGATATGGAAGCAGAGATGAACGCCCCTGGCTTCAAGCCTGACGAAGCTTTTATGGACGGAGGTGACTGGGAGAATTAGTCATATCCAGGCTTCCTTCATCCCCAACCCCTTTCTTTTCCTCGAAGATAACTAGAAGGAGAACATTTAAACACATATAGAACTTCTGCCAATAAACTCTAGGCTCTGAATCATCTGGAAAGATAAAAGTGTATCGTAAAATCCACTGGACCCAAAAAGCGACATGTATTGCTTTGTTGGGTTTTACAGCCGCCTCTTCTTCATCTCCCAATGAATTTGTAATTCACTGACACACACAAATGATCTCATGACCATGAACCTTTTCAATGGTAGCGTGGGAGGATGCATGATTTGGCAGAGGACGACATGCCCATTGGCAATCTCGGGGTAGAATCTAAGGTGGCTTGTATGCATCTTCGCCGCTAGAAGACGTGACCTCGAACAGACAGTTCGCCTAATTATAGAGATTTGTCTCACTACAATAAGGCCAGGCAAGATGTAGTCAGAGAGAATCGCTTCCTCGCCAGCGAAAGAGGCGACGACTCAGCGCTTCATCTATCTATCCAGAAAGACCCTATACTACCCTTGTGCTAACCATTTTTCCATCACCATCCTCCTTGTTGAGATTATCGAGCTCGATGTCAGCAGCATCTTCATCATAAGCACGCATAAGGCCTTCCCGGTCACCACCCCTGGCGCTTCCCAAGCTTGACTGGTAGCCACTGCCAATAGATCGTCGCATCTCCTCCACGCTAAAGGCTCTTTGCAAAATTGGGTCTATTCGCCCGCAACTGCCGTTTCGGTTACCCATGGCCAATTTGACACCATTGGGGTCACCACGGCTAAGGTTGAGGAGGTAGACGCCGGAAAATGTGATGAGGAAACCACACAACAACGACAGAATGTTCACTACATCAGTTGTATTGAAGCCACCATAGAAGATGATAGATGCGCATATGGTGCCAGTTGTGAATGTCACAAAATACAAAGGGTTAACACTACTCTGTTAATTAGCAAGGTGACAACAGGAAACAGGGAGCCTTTTGTCTTGGCCGTTCCCAAAGGAGACTGAAACAATGATGGAGCAACGCACATATTCGTGGGGAACTGGCTTAGCGCCTTGTTCAAGTAGTTTAGTTGTACCAGAATGCAGAGCACGGTGACGGTCATAAAGAAGTATGTTGACGGGTGTGTAAACTGGTTATGGCCTCCGATCGTGAGTTTGACGGCAATACCAAACGCTTTGATGGCCATTACGGAAACGGAGCCGACAAGCGAGCAAATGGATATGTAAATGAGGGGATTCTTCTTCCCGTATAACGGTGCCAACTTGAATATCATGATAATAGAAAATATGCTGATCAAAATTGCATATATCAAGAATCCTGGCGAGGAAGAGCGTCAGCATGTCTCCCTTTATGTTCTGAAACCAACCCATGCCGAGCGTAGCCCTACCTGGACGGAGTGCATAGTCCAAAATTTTGTCAATGGTCTGGATATCCTCATCAGGCGGTGCGTGGAGGATGATTACAACGGCGCCTATGAGACAAAGAGAACTGCCCAGCTTGCCCAGTCTCCCCAGCTCCTCACCAAGGTAATAAGAACCCAGTACCGCCGACACTAAGACCGAAAGGGCGCCGAGTGGTGTGACCAGAATGGCTGGGGCAAAGGCGTACGCTGCAAAATTGCAAAACTCTCCGAAAACCACTGCGTGATTGTCAGCTAACCTCCTAATATAGCACGTTGAAGAATTCCCTACACGCTGAGGTGCCTATCCACCAAAGTGGACTTTTGAGATATACATAGCCTTCTCCTTTGAATCCATATCGTTTTTCGACATGCATCAGACCCTATATTCGTGTTTCACACGTCAGCAGGCTTGATCGACAGCGATGTGTGCCATGAGCTGATGGGCTACCTTCTTCGTGATAATAGAGCTACTGCCTAGAAAACGGATTGTCAACATTTGCACATGTTTCAAGTTGTGTCGGAGGGGAGCAACATACCTATTCCCAAGCTTGAGGCCATGGCCAATGCCAGACCTACATATCTACGCGGTTCACAACTCGTTAGCCACACATGATTCCGTGTCCTGCAGCGTACAAGTGTCTCATCGTTCGAGACACGGGCCAGGTTCCTACTTTTCTTCCAACATGACTTGAGTCGGTCTTCTAAACAGAAAAAAAGACAAAAGAGATAACGAGCGAAAATTTCAGGGTCGCGTGTGGCCCGACATAGGATCGCGCAACTCGTTAGCGCAGAATAAAAGGAGGGTTCGTCCGCAGCAGCGAGTCGCAAGCACGGGGTCGCGTCCTTGGACCAAAAGGGGCAAGGCAGGTTTAGAGAGAGATTGAACCCCACCAGCAGCGCAACGAACGTCGGTCGGGACTAGCAAACCCAATGGCAACAAATAAGTGGGAACGCAGGAAATGACGCCAAACTCATCCCTCGATTGTCATGTCAATTGTGGTTGTGGGACGTTGTGTCTGCGATCACGCCAGCTTGTTCTTTACGCGTCATGTGAGTGGCGTTTCAGGGATACTTTTATTCGGCTGCCTGGTGCTGAGGGGTCAGCGCCATCGGAATAAAATCGCGCCGATACCAGCCGGGTTTAGTTGGGGCCCTTGGGGGCGTCAGAACCTGCGCTGTGGCTGATTCACTTGATAAATCTAACTTTTTTCTTTTCTACTGCTTGAATTGAGCATATTTGACGCAAGTGCAAGGGATTTGGTTGAGCCAGATATTGAGTAGTGGGTGAAGCCAATAGTTATGGTTATTGTACATCGTTCTTGCAAAAGGGAAAAATCTCCACATTAACCCAGGTTATTAATAGAACGCATTGTATCATCCACAACATACAAGTAGAACTTAGTGTTCTGTTGGATTATAGCTGGATATTGTTCATGCAATATTAACAGAGTTCATACTTTTTATTGAATGGTACAGTGGTAAATTCAACAGCTTCCATAACTTCAACTGAGATAAATGCTCCAAGTACCCTATACACTCCAGATCACGCAAGGCGCGTTAAACAGCAGGACAACCATTATTAATCAAATTGCTGAGGTCCGCTCAATTAAATCGATTGAAGGAATTGAATTTATAATTGAATTCTTTGGCTCAACTAGAGTCATCTGTTGCAGATGACCCTTGCCTCACTTTTCCTTTCTTTTCCAATGGAGGCCTCAAGATACCCCTGCATGTCTGTGGGTTCCCATTTACAGGTCTGGGGGATTCGCAATTTACCGAGCTGCGGCCAGGATTTACCACATGCTCAGTGGATTGGTTGCATTTTTAGGGACCTCTTGAAGCACGTCCCAATGCTCCACAAGGCAGGAGCCGTCAAATCGGAACAGGTCCACAGCTGCAGTTGGCTGTGTCGCGTCGATTCTATCCAGTCTGGTGTGAAGAAAGGCAAGGTTTCCGTCCATTCCCAGCCTGGCGATTGTGAAGTTGACCGTGTCTGGCGAAAGGAATGAAAGTCCTTGAATACCATTATCGCGACCAGAAGAGACGAAAGGATTGTGCTGCACGTAATCCTCTGGCACGTGGTCCAGAAGTGCCCAAGTGGCATTTCTTTGGACGTATAGCTTGTTCACAAACTCGCCGAAGATTGCTCGTTGTTGCTCTGGCGTAACTGGGCGCGGCGGACAATATGGAGCCCCTAGTTCTGTCTCTGTCGGTCTGGCTTCCGCTGTGACAGTAACAGCCGCCAGGTACGAGAGGATGTGAAATGGATGCATGTTGATGCAATTATAGTATTCAGGTAAACGTGTCAAAGATTGGAATCCAAAAGAGATAAAGACCAAAATAGTTGAGGAGGCCAAAAGTACTGTTCCTAATTTATATATAAGAAACCTGCGCAACTTCTCCTGCCAATTAACTTTTTGGTATCGTTTTTCAAATCCCGGCAACCCCGGTTGTTAGATGTTGCTTTAACATAATGTATTAGGGGTTTGATTGGTAATCTAATTGGAGAAAGCAATCAGAAACCGAGCCGTAGTCGGAAGTAAAATGGTACCGTTGGTGAGAATTACCTAACAAGGGCGTGGATCCGTGCAAGCGGACTTGAATAACTACATAGTTTATAAGCCAATTAATACTAGTTGGCGGTGCTATATGATATAAGGTTTAAAATGAAGAACCGCCAATATGAGCCATGTCCCTGACGTGGTTCGTGGAACATATTCCTCTCGCCATTCATCCTTTTTCACAATCGTCTGTCATTGCACATCTCCGCCTGCAGTAATTACGGATGCATTTTTTGTCCGTCAGGAATGGTTTGGGGAACGAACTTTGGGCCGAAAATATTAATTATGCGTTGAATTTTGGAGGGGAGTGGAACTGGCCTCAAATTATGAGAGAAATGTTACGAATGGAGTTAAAGGGGTTATCCTTTATCGAGATAGCAGATGATAAGGAATACGATAAGATAAGATATTTCTGAGTGGCCCATGCGCCCGTACCTAGCAGAGCGGAGGATTTTAGAAGCTGTGGGGTTTATAGATAGATAGATCGATTTACTTGGAGTAGTTCCTGATGGCCAATGTCTCTAAGCATATGCATTATATAATGACAGTCACTACCTCATCGATAAACCAGAATGGGAATTCTCATCAGGGTGGAAAGAGTCCGAAGATTGTGCAGCGGATGATCAACATTGTCACGTCATCGTTTGTGCGAAGCTAGAACAACATAAATTGCACCGACATATGGGAAAAGGGAGGTAGTCAGGTACTAAAACGTAATTGGCGTTAGAATACACGTGAAGGATTCAGCAACATGTTTCGAAGCCTTGGCCTATCCCTGTTGAATCGGATTGGGTAGATGCAAAGTAACCATACCGATGCCAATACTGATTAAGGATTGAAGCTGAGAGGGGCTGTGCCAACTTGCAGAATGCCAAGTCGCCTTAGCCACAAGTGCTAACTATGATAGTGGGTGTATTACGCTAAATTTAGTTTGCTCAGATATATTGGGGGCCCTGCAGCAGTTGCTCTGCCCCGTCCAGAGCCTCACAGCTCAAAGACAGGGTTGCTTGCGGCTTGGTAATCGATCGCATTGCGGTCCCAAAAGCATTCAGCTGCATGCATCTGTCAGCTGTGGGAGACGGTTGGAGGATCAGTAAAAATGATACCCTGCATCAACTGGTCTGTCTGAGTCTGACCCCGCTCAGACGCTGGATGGTTTTCTCAGCCGGGTCCAACCATTCCGGTCAGCGGCTGCGCGAATGCCTTGTTTTATGCAGTAAGAATGTTGAGGCTCGTCGACCAATCGTCACACGCTAAATAGCACCGAGTGGTTGGTAAATTCAGAGGCTGTGCATGTCTGGCTTTGGTATACCCAAGGTTGACTGAGGATTAAATGAGTGACCCCGAGGAGAGAAATGATGCAGATGATTGCACATTAGTTTCTCTTGGTCAGCATGTTACAAACAGAAGGAGATTGGTCTTACTCGAAGTAATACTCGTATTTAAGTGGGTAACACATCGTCTTGTGACCATTGACTCTGCAGGTCGACTAAAGCGGACCGTCTCCCCATGCTGAAATCACCAGGCTGAGATGACCAGGCTGAAGGGGAAAACCATAAGCGTGGCCATGGAATACAAGAACATTGCACCCGATCGGCAAAGCGCAAGCCCAATTCGTCTCTCCGCATAGCACCTTCTTGGGTCAAGCGGAGACACGATTCCGGTAATGTCAGATGAGAACTACTGCGAGTGGCTGACTACTAGCAATGTTATCTTATCGTTGCAATATTCGGAAGCCCTGGGCCGATGATCTAGCAATATATATGCTGAAGTGGCTCAACGATTCTCATAATGAGCGCCTCACTGCCTAAGGCTGTTGGGGGAGGCAGGGCAGGATTCATGGTTGCTACGCTTGTATGACGAAGGATGAACTGCTAAGGCATTGTATGCAGGTGGTGGTGCAACTCTCACCTGTCCTTTGCCTGTGCGGCCCCCAAAAAGTGTCCGAACGTGCAGACTCAGCCGTAAGACGTATATGCACATACATGCGCATGCGGGGTTTATACACACAATCACAGGCACATTGTCCACATCAAAGTGGCTTGTTTTGCGCTGGGCTGAGTCTAGCAATGGTGGTAGCCTCTGATCTTGAAGCCACATGCATTGATATCACACAATTTTTAGCGGCCGCCACACTAGGTCCATAGCCATGCAAAGCATCTTATATTCCCGCCTCGTCCAGATAGCCATTCCAATATTTTGGCCCTGTCTTCTTCCTCTTCCTAGTTATTCTAGTGGAATCTGCCTCTAATAAGATACCATCAAATCCAACTTTCACGACGACACTTAGATTTGATGACTGCCGAGTCCCGCTCTATCCTAGATGTACTCCCTGGACCGAACCATTTTGACCGATGATATGAGCCACGTGGATCACAGCTCTACCACGGGCTCCAAAGCCCTTGACGAGGGGGGTCTTTGCCTTCTGTCCCTCGATGGCGGCGGAGTCCGTGGGCTTTCTTCCCTCTACATCCTACAGGCGATAATGTACCGTGTCAATCTCGAGCGCCAGAAAATGGGGATGAAAGATGTGAAGCCGTGCGAGATTTTCGATTTGATTGGAGGGACGAGCACCGGCGGGTATGTGGTGGCTCCAGTGGTCGTCTCACTTGCATCGCGTTTGCTAATGTCATCGTAGGCTGATCGCCATAATGCTCGGCCGTTTGGAGATGACTGTAGAAGAATGCATTGAGGCATATAAGGGCCTCATGACCGATGTTTTCGTCCCAGTACACAGGACCTGGCTAAACCGGAAACTCGAAATCAGGCCTCTCTTCGACTCAAACCAGCTGAGGACGGCAATCGAGATGACTATAGAGAACAGGCCAAATATGGACCGCAACACTCCTTTAAACGTTGGACTTACTAGATGCCGAGTGTAGGTTCAAGAGGTATCGTTTCTTACAACAAGAGTTACTGACATCACTTAGTTTCGTTTGCGCCAAAACAAAACAGATCAATAGTGTGGCCATTTTAAGAAGCTACAATACCAGCAGATTTCCCGAAGAAAAGATTTCAATTCGCGATGCTGCCATGGCAACCACAGCTGCCCCAAAGATTTTCGAGCCGACACAAATCGGCGACATCGGATATGTGGATGGTGCTCTTGGTGCGAACAACCCTGTTGAATATGTCGAAAAAGAGGCGTCCGACATTTGGTGCCCTGAAACAGGTGATCTGAAGCCTTTAGTCAAGTGTTTTATTTCTATAGGAACCGGCAAGCAAAAATCTCACAATGTTGAGGATAATGCCCTCAAACTCCTGGCAAAGACTGTTCTCGGTATCGCACTCGAGACCGAAGAAACGGCAAGCAGGTTCATTGGAAGATGGAGACAACACTATGATTCAAAGCGATACTTCCGATTCAATGTTGATCGTGACCTGGACACCATTAAACTCGCAGAGCACAGTCAGTCTGGTACGATCCAAGTGGCGACGCAGAAATATTTGAACGATCAGCAAGTGGAAAGTCAGATAAGGAACCTCGTAACAAACTTGAGGCTGAAGCAGAGTTCGTCTCCCGAATATTATTCGAAGGAAGACTGTTTCTAATAACATATTGTAGACCGAGTCACTGGTCAAATAGTATCTGTTGTCCAAGTAAGCGTGCTTCGTTCCTATTGTGTTGGCAGTTCCAAGCTTACACGCTGTAGTCCTATATGAAACGAAAGTTTCCCGCGTACCTAAGTAAACGACCTTATCTTGAGGATAAAGATCGAAACAAAGATCGTCTCAAGGGCACATGTGAATGGTTCATCAGTCACCCATCTTTTCAAACTTGGAAAGACACGTGTGGCCCGGCCTTTCTCTGGGTCTCGGCAGATCCGGGCTGTGGAAAGTCCGTCTTAGCCAAAAGCTTGGTAGACGAAATTCTTCCCGAAAACCCTGGTTCCAACAGGCTCATCTGCTATTTCTTCTTCAAAGACGACTTTGAGGGTCAAAGAAGACTAGACTACGCCATTTGCTGCCTTTTGCACCAAGTATTTAGCCAGAGGCGAGAATTTCTTACAGACAGCATCTTGAACAAACTAGAAGAGATGGGAGAAACGATTTGCGACTCATTCTCCGATCTCTGGGATTTGCTAATCGAGGCTTCCCGAGAGCTCAATTCAGAGCAAATTGTCTGTGTGCTCGATGCCTTTGACGAGTGCGAGGAGAGTGGCCAGGGTAAATTGGTTCAGGCACTGACAAAGCTCTATGACCCCAGCAAGGCTGTATATCACAATTTAAAATTTCTTGTGACAAGCCGGAACGACGGCCACAGACGATGGAAGCGCCATGGGCTCAAATCAAATACCCCTCGAATCCATTTGGGTGGCGACGACCCAGAAATTGTTCAGCAGATGTCGAGCGAAATCGACATTGTCATAAGAGCCAGGGTAGCAGAGCTTGGGGTGCAGCGTGGCCTTAGTTCCGTGCAGCAAGAGACTATCATCACGGAGCTTACATCTCGAAACAACCAAACATACCTTTGGGTTCACCTCACCTTTGAGGCTCTTGAGGGAACCCCACTTCTAACAGAGTCAGAGTTTCGGGAGAGTCTCCAGGAACTTCCCGAATCGGTTAATCACGCGTACGAGAAAATCCTCAGCAAGACAAACAATAAGCTAACGACGACGAGATTGCTGCAACTGATTGTCGCGGCTGAAACGGAATTGACTGAAGAGCAAATGAGGATTGCACTGATGATGAAGAAACAACCCCAGTCATTTGCAGAGTTGAGCCAGTGGGGTGAGAACGGGAGCAGTTTCAGCTTCATGAAAGAATTATGTGGGCTTATTGTCATGCGCGACTCCAAGGTCTACCTACTTCATCAAACCGTCAGGGAGTTCTTGGTGAACAAGAGCAAAGGGTCTTCAACAGGCTCCGTCTGGGAAAACTCCATTTCACTAAAGGAAGCTCACCGCGTCCTGGCCGAAGTCTGCCTGTGGTATCTTCTCATACAGGAGTCTGATGAGGATGAGGATGAGACATGTGCAAGCTTCGCAGCCTACGCCGCTACAAATTGGACGGTGCATTTTGCCAAAACGGGGTTGGGACAAAGACGCAAGCTGGCGGACCTGGTCCGTCGACTTCTCATGGACAGGGGTCACCACATGCGATGGCTCACCCTTCGTTGGACAGAAAGGCAGACGAAGACCCCTGGAAATTTCTTTACCAAGAGTGTAGCATCGGTAATCAATCTACCGGTGACTCCGAAAACTCCCAAGGGATCTAGTGAAATAAGCAGAGAGGCAGACGACAGTTCCGAACAATCGCCTCCGTCTCCTAAGGGCACGATGCTTCATAAGCAACTAGAATCGCTCCAAAGACAGCTCCATTTCATCCAAGGACGAATTCACAGCCTGGGAGAGTTGAAAGACGAAGAATTGAAAGTTGCTGCAAGTGGACTTAAAAGGGTTCAGGTACGGCTCTTTGAAAGGATGCAGCGGCTGAAAAGGATATCTTGGGACCGCGCGAGTATTCCGAGGCTGCCCGAGTTTGATTTTGGAAGAAAGTCTCAAGATACACAGCAACGGGAATCTACAGAGGTGTCGGACACAGATAATGACCCTATTAGAGCCATCACCGCTGGAACATTTGCCGCATAGAGCGTGTTGGCCATTGCCGACTGACAGGAATCAATAGTATACGGATACGAGTTGAGGGTGCCGCTCCAATGAGAAATATTTAATGTAATATATTTTATACCCACCTGTTGTTGTATCTAATTAATGAATGTTCTTCACATCTAGCCTCCCTGCTACTACTTTAATCGCTGGATTCCATTTCTATTACGATTTCCGTAGGCTTATTTATCTGGAACTGAAATGAAAGTGATAGCTTACAGTTATCCTAAATGAAATTGTGCCTTTTAGTGCCCTTGAATTATTGCCAGATTAATCGGCAATGCCATGTCGGCATGTCCTCAGAAATGTGCTCTGATGCTGATCTGGTGGGTTACGCTTGAACGATGCCATATGGAAGCAACGGTGCTGATACAAAATTGCACTCAACTCATACTTACAGTACTGCCATTGGGCGCATTTGGACCAACAGGCGTTCAATAACTCTCTAGTGACATTTCTACGTTAACTTCCTTATTTAGCTTATTCCAATGCGGGAATGAAAGTACCTTCTGGCTTAGGTGCTAGTATAAACTCGAGCCAAGCCTATCTCCACATGTCGCTTGCGAAAAGCTGAAAATGGTTAAGCGCTGCGCTCCGGAAGTTGCTCCACAGCCCCTCAAGGTCGAGCTGTGAATAGTTTATTTAAAGAAGCCAACCGCCCAGTGAGGAAATGTCAGTCTTCATTTTAGCCTTTCATCTATCGCCGCCGCCGTTAATCGCTACCTGAAAGACATTCTCTGGTTTATTTTAACTTCGAGCAACACAAGGCATCATGTTGCTGGATATTGACGAAAAAGAGAATCTGGCCTTGATGGAACGAGGGGAACTCTATTATGCCTTTACTCCGAATCTGGTAGCTGCCCGTAAGCGCTGTGGACGCGCAGTTGATCGCCTGAATAATGCTGGAGAATTGACTCGCCGGCAAATTGCCGAGCATTGGAAGGAGTAGGTGGCCGCCTCGGATGCTTTGACAAAGATGAACCTGGCACCAGAGAGGCAATGTCAAGATCTAGCTAACAAGACATTCACCACTAGGATCACAGATAGCAAGGCTCCTCTGCCCCCAGCCCCTGCAACAGAAGATGAAGATGATGCAGTACTACACGAATATCCGTGGGTAGAGCGGCCTATAAAAATTGATTACGGCACCAATGTTCGAGTTGGGAGCAACGTCTTCATAAACTTCAACTGTACAATCATTGATACATGCCTTGTATCGATCGGATCAAGGACCCTCATCGGTCCAAATGTCTCACTTTTCAGCGGCACGCATCCTCTCGACCCGGACCTCCGCAACGGCACCAACGGGCCAGAATCCGGCCGTCCCGTCACTATTGGGTCAGACTGCTGGTTGGGCGGTAACGTCATAATCCTACCCGGCGTGACGATTGGGAACGGATGCACGATTGGTGCGGGAAGCGTTGTAACAAAAGTTAGTGCCCACCCATGAGACTTTAACGCAATAATTGCTGACAAACTTTTCTTCTTGATAGGATGTGCCAGCTTATCATGTTGCAGCAGGAAATCCTGCCAGGATTATTCGAAAGATTGAGCGAAAGGTGAAAGGGGAGGCGAAGAGTACGGACTCCAAATAATTGGTGTCGTAGAAAGCTGAGGTTCGGATGGAGTTCAATGCGTCAAAAAGAAGCATAGCCGGGGCATCTGTGGGAAATCGTTGTTGCGCAAATAGGGACAACACATGATAAATGCATTCACGTTGTTTCCCAAGCATAATATTTGTGTATTCATCGTATATTACTTTGCAGGCATTATATATAGTTTTCAATTATTTTTATACATTGATCACAAGAAATACTAGTACGAACGTGTTGACTGGAACAATGGGCAAGGCAATCCCTTCCCTCCGCGTTTTCGATTGCGACCAGCTTTTCGGTAACTCGCGTACATATTAGACCCGTATGCATGTGCCAATTTTGAAACCGTTTAACCTGCGAGTTTATTCAGCAGTTGATAGAAACACATCTCAAAGAAAGACGGCCGGAAAATTAGTGACATGCCATCCGTTAGTAGCCTGAGCAGCAGCCGTTGTTCCCAAGCTTGCTTCATTTTTCCATGCGCTAGACAATAGGTCAGAGCCTTTGCTCAAGCTCCCCGACCGCCATGTTTCGTGGTTTTTTCGCAGCCTACCCGCAATGTGCCGGCGGTCTGCCACATTGACCGCGGACAAACCAGCCACAACGAGCGGCCAACACAGGATACTGTTGGCTGGAGAATTCTGTGGCAGCCGATATAATGTTGTGACAAATTGCACCAAGAGTCCCTGCACAACTTCTGAGCTGTTTAGAAGCCAGGGAGATATCGTCTTCTTGATGTGCATGAGGCATGCGAGTCGATAAAGCTCTGCGGCCGTATCCTCATCGGAATTCGGGGCAAGTCCATATTCCAGGGGGCCAGACGTTTCCAGCTGGCCCTCAATAGCCTTTAGTTCTAAAATCGCGTTCTCATCGAGTGTGGAGGATCCGCGGGTAAGGCGGCAGACATTTAATATGGCCGAAAATATTGGGCGACAACGTCTGCTAAGGAGCGTGCCTTGGCAATAGCCGTCAGAGAGTAGCGGTGATCTCCAAATATGGGAGGCTAGATCAGTTTGCATTCTCGGGCTGTGTGAAAAGGCTGTCAGGGTGAATATATAGCAAAAGACTTCGAACAATAGTCCGCGCAGGTGGGTGTTCGGCAGCGCATCAAAGCTGCGGTTGTAGCACAAGATTGTTGCAGCATTAAGATGTGGAATGATTCGTTCAGTGTCGCTAAAGTTTACGGCCTTGACAAAACCGGGTCAGTCGATATATGGATGCATTAAGTTATAAATACTTGCCTCGTGGACACAGAGAAGTAGGACAGCCAATAACGTGTCATCCCCTGTTCATCGGAGTTGGTCACCACAAAACGCCAAGTGGAAGGGCGCGTCTGTTACCTGCATGAGCCGGGGTAACCCCAATTCCTGAATGGGAAAGTTCATGATCGATTGCGGAGTGCAGCCCACTAACAGCTTGGCCGTAGAAACCCTGCGTCAGGGAAGCCAGACCTGAGCTCGCGGGTTGATATTTGGCCATGTCACCGGCGGCGATCGCCAAGACACAATTGAGGACCAAGGGACTCTGCAAGGCAGCCGGGATGATGGCCTCGACGCCGGTACTTCTCTTCGCACTGCCGCCAGTCGTAATCCATAACGGGCTATTCGCTTGGAAATATGTCAGCAGCTGTTGCCGCATCGACTCTGGCGGCACCGTGAAGACAGTCAGGAGCGGGCGCATCTCTTGAGGCAGCGCAAAGTCCTTGTTCTGCTGCTTCGCCCGGCGAGCCGCTCGCTGCCGACCGCTATCACTACGTTCCCAGTTGCATTGCAGGCCTCTCTTGGCACATGCTGAGCAAGTCGGGTGCTGTTCATCGCACTTCTTCCTGCGCTGGCGACACTGCTGGCAACCCGCCCTGGAACGATGCGTAGACAGGGTAGACGGGCCAGGCTCGGACCCTGGCGCATCCATGCTGAGAATGCGAGTGCTATGCCATATACGGACGTTTCACGGTGATCGTGGCAGAGGAATGGTTTGAAGCCTGCGATCCCACAGACATGGCTGGATTGACGGGCTTCGCGATGGTCCAGACCGGGCCAGGGAGCTGATCACATGACTTCGTTTAGACATGACGAGGGCCAAGCTTTTTTCCATGTGAATGGGCCAGTGTGATAGGGTAGGTCTAACAGTCCAACGTTGCAGCGCCGTACTTAAGAAAAATAACTTCGAGACGCCTGTGATAAGACAAAATACAATTGTGTGTTGGATGATCTGACTGCAATCAAGGACTGATTAAATTGGGATTTGCGTATGCTTGGCACTACGGCGTTTTAGTTTAACCCCCACTTCCTCTTCCCTAAGAGAAGAGCAAAGGCAGACGAAGAAAAAAGATTAGTTACTATGGCTTGTAGTTTGGTATACACTGACTCAGCATTAAGTCTTCGTATCTTGACCCAAGCCGTCTGAGCCGGTGTCCCCAGACATTCGTCGCCAAAGACTCCGTCCGGCGGTTCCAGGAGCACTTTCATCACGTTGCGGGCGAGTGGGTTACTGCCGATCCCTGCGGGCTCCCCGCACTCTCGGACAGTTGGCGGGCTGCGATATTTTTACGTCCATGTGGCCATGTTTTGGATATTTCTCGACGTTTGAATCTGATCTCTTGGAGTCTACGGGACAGTGGGCCAGTCAATGGGTGTACAAGAAGTAGCAAATCTCCGGGCGTTGACTATCAATTGCCTGGATCGTCCTCCCCCATCAAACCGAGTGTCCGTGAGCTAAGCGGCAATTAATGCCAATCCATCTCGCAATCCAGTACACAGCCATAACAGCAAGTAAAGCTTGGCGGGGCATCTGGGCAAGGCACAGTTGTCGTTTAGCCAGCCATACATTTACGCCATCGAGTATTACACACATGGAGCCGGTGGGGGGCCTCAATAAAACAATGTCCCTCAAGCACGTCAGGGGGGGGCCAAACGGGAATCGGCGTTATGAGGGGGCAGAGCGATTGCCGCTGACATACAGACGGGGGTTCTTTTCACCCGGAGTGGAACCGGTCGCACTTTGCCTACTCTGGCTCGTATTGAGCCTTGTCTCAGAATTATGATGCCCCTGTTCGTGACCGTGCAGCCATCGAATTCCGGACTTCCGACCAGCGCCTGCCCATGGCTCTATTCATAATTTGAGTTCTACGGGGTGCCATGCAGTGTCCTCCGCCAAGCGTCTCGCTACCCCGTAAATAGATAGCCTTTCCCTGGCCATGGGTTCAGCCCAGAAGTGCCTTGGATGCGAATCCGAGACGGGATTCCATACGCCGAAACAAACCATGCCCGTCAGAGGATTCTGCCGCCCCCCCACCTCGGAAGATTACAGTACCTTATTCCAATCCCAAGGCGAAAATGACGGCGGACAAGCAGGTAACACCGAGACGTCGGCTCCGGACTGCAGTTTTGAGATCTTGTAAATGGCGTCCCCATCGCAGCGACGATTTGACTCGGGCTCTCGGTAGCGCCCGGGTCCGTGTTGCGTGCGGGTCAGTCTTCGATTGGCAAAAAAGCATATGTCCCTTCTTGGTTCTCGTCATCCTCCACCAGAGGCTCGCTGCCCTACCCGAGGCAAATCCATCAGGGTAAGCCTTTCTTACGTGGTGAAATATTGACGTCAAAGGAAATACTCCGAATTCTCGGGGGGACTTTTGGGCCTCTGCCATACGCGTAGTTCTGTAACAGCCCCCCGATCGACCCGGGGGAGATTGAGAGCGGGCCGCTCATACTTGCTGGTAAAGTATAACACAGCCCGCCCCGATTTTTCGAGGTACCCGTGGGTATCTGAGTTCAGGACAGGAGAAATTCTATGTCCCGTTCCCTTGTCGATGAGGCGATTCAAGTCAGTCTGATTCCATCGTCGGCGGTGCAGTGCCGATCGCCTGGCTATACACCTCTGCCAGTCAAGCTCGCCTGGGCTGCGAAGTTTCGGATATATCATTGCCTATTGGTGTGTAAGTAGCCAACCCACCCACTCAAACCCCACGTAGTGGTAGTATTGCCATACCTTGGCCGTTGGAGCTATCGTCGTGATTAAAAAAAAAAAACAAGACAATGGCGAAAAAAGCCCATTTAAACTGCTAGACGCTGTAGATTAATCCCTCCGCTCTTCCATCATTTTAAGTACGAGCAATCCAGAGGCGTAGTCGTCCCAACCCGCGGAATAATAGGCCAGGTCCGCGGAAGGTGGGGGATACATCATCCCCGCCGCCAAGCACAGCGACACTCAAGTCCACGCCCGCCCTGGGACGATCTGGAAAGTCGTCGGCCTATCCAATCACCCTATTGGAATTACCGCGTGGCGCATGTTCGGGCACACTTCAGGGTTAAGCATTTCTATTGCCCTCTTAATAAGCAAGGCAGATCGTCTGGCCCGGTTTTTTTTTGGGGTGCTGATGATGAAATGATAAAATGAGGGACAGCTGCTGCGAACAGCCAGAGGTCGCGTGTTATACATCATCATCTCATCAGTCATAGCCCCATAAACGGTATTAACATGAAGCGACAGATCCTCAGTACTTGGAACCAGGTGGCACCGAGGGCCTACATTCGCCGGTGCTACTGCTTCCCGTCCCGGGACATCGATAGTCCTGCAGCTATCGAAAACCACTTGGTTTCAGCTCTCAACCAGCTGGTCAAGAGCTGTCCAGATCTTGCTGGCAAGGTCTGTCTGCTTTCGAATCCTCAGGGTCACCTTGGCCTAGATTTGGGCGACAACGCCGAGATACCATGCCGTGTTTTCGACGAGCGGGGTTCTTTTGAGTGGACATATGCCCAACTCAAGGAGGCGGGGTTCCCGTCTAGGGCCTTTGTGGATGCATCCTTTGATCTCCCTTACCAACTGATAGAGGACAAGCCTGGCATTCCCGTATTTGAGGTTCACGCTAGGATTATCCAAGGCGGAGTGTTATTATTCGTTTACTGCCACCATTCGATCACAGATGGCGCGGGCATGAGCAACTATGTGAGCGCCCTGGCCGAGTTGACCAGAGACCCCACCAAGCCTCTCAAAGTCAGGTTTCCTCTCAACATTCACAAAGAACTCCCCGGGTTGATCGACCATCGCTCCGGGTCGTCCAACTCAGGACTATTTTACGACCTGGTCGGGCTGTGCCAGGAGTATTGCATCCTTCCATCTCCAGCAGGCCCTACACAGTTCCGCAACATGGACGCGGGGGTATCTCTGGAAAAGATCGACAAGACTGGCCGCACTTTTGTTATCGGGAGCCTGCAGATCAACAACTTGAAGCAGACGCTGGCCAGAAGCTCACCAAGCGGACGAGAACCATCCACGTACTCATGTCTCGCAGCAATCACCTGGGCACATGTCACAAAGGCGCGTCTAGCCAGTCCTAACCAGCTCCTGGGCCGGCTAGTGAATTACGGCACCCGCAACGAGACGGCACGCCTGCTAACGTCCGTCGACTGGCGGCGGCGCGCCTTCACCAGCACCATGGAAAACAGTGCTGGAAATGCCGTGGCCCTTCCAATCACCAGCGTCGACACGGATACGATATTCGCTGCGTGCAACGGCGACCAGGACGTGGCCTACAAGGCGCTGGGAACCCTGGTCCGCACCGTCGACAGGGCGGTGAGCAGCGTTGACGATGGCTTCATTTCTCTGCGTACGGCATTCATGTGTGCGACCCCGGACCCGAGGCTCATCGGCGTCGACGTCGACCCGCGTGACCCGTGCGACTTCTACTTCAACACATGGCGCAGATCCGGAACCGAGCAGCCGCGCTGGAAGCTGCCGGGGCTTGGCTCAGAGGACAACAGCAACGGCGTGCTTCCCGAAGCTATACGCCGAGCTCAGGGTGACTGGAACACGGGAGCCGGTCTGGTGCTCCCTTCGGTGGAGGAGGACGGCGAGTTTGAAGTGCTGGTAACTTTGGACGTTGATGCGATGGACGTCTTGTGCGCCGACCCGAGCTGGATGAATTGGGTGGACAAAATTGCCGAATAGACCAAAAAAAATGTAGATATATGGGGGGACACACATGGGTTTCAATTTGTATTTTTATCGTCATCACTACACCAAATTGGAGTATTGGGGATGCATAGGAGCACCCCCAAAAGTGATATCAAAACTGTCAATCTAATTCCCAAGCGCTGGGTCTTGAAATTAACACAAGTTTGATTTGACAAGGTGGATGTGCATGATGCTTTCAGCTTGATATTATTAGGTGTACTATGACATTACATGAAAGTAGATAACTATGGTGTAGTTGTCGGTATTCCGCGTCGGTGGAATAGCCGTTCTTTTCATTATGCTGCTAGCTCATGAAAGTGATCGACAAATACTCGTCAGCTACATGCTTTAAGGCCAATCTCATTCGCTTGATATCCATTCTTCTTTATCATTATCGTTCACAATTAGTAACCGTATCCTGCGGGCTATCAGGTGTCGAGAGTCGTTTGATGGCTCTCCAGATCAGTCACCTCTCTACCCACGTCATATTCGGTCACCCGTGCCCATATGACCTTCGCCATAGCTTGAGACATGGTGGGCCAACTGACCTTGACCAGTCGTGCTTGGACATGCTCCCACTTGTGGATATTCGAAGCTGCGCTCCACGCCCGAAGCGAGCCAATAAAGTAATCATCGATTGCTGTCAGGGTCTCGTCATACTCTCGTGATTGATGCCATGCCACGGCGTAGGCACCAACGAATTGCTCCCAGAACCAGAGGTCCGACGACGTGGCATCCATGGGTTGGTCGCTCGTCGTCTGGATGAGCTCCCGCGCCAATAGCGCGAGCAGATTTCTCAACAAGCGAGGCCGAATCGGCTCGCCCGCGTTCCAAATTTCCAAAACACTATGCATGTAAAGCCCCGTTGCGATATTGATGGCGCACCAAGATGTCATGAAGCTTTGGTTGCTGCTTAAGGATTTCGGTGTTTTGGATACGTCTGTTCTGAATAGAGACTCGACGTGGGAGGCGACAACGGCCAGATGGAGCGCGCCGTTGGCATTTCTAAACACTGCCCATTCAAAGCCGGATCTATCTTTTCCAGAGTAAAGCGTGGGTGACTCGGTTAATTCCGTCAAAAAGGCCAGGGCCACCATAATTGGTGCTCCGTTGATTGGGTAGACCTTTGGTATTGGTCCACGAGCCCGGAAGAAGAATGGAAGCATTGTCATTGCCTTCAGTTGGAGTTGGTAGTGCGTCTTATTCAAATCCTGTTAAGATAGCTCAGTAAGAGAGATACATCGACTGGAATTAACGGGCTGGGTTGCTATTCACCTTTCTTGGGATTCCGCCTTCTCGCATTAAGCCCTTCATCGCATGTATAGCATGATATGCCCTAAAAGGTTATCAGTACTATATGCAAAGGCGTGTCTCTAGAGAATTTACAAAATTAGATAACGGGAAACGTGTGTATCTTGGCGATGTGCTGGAGTGCCGAGGTTCCACCAGTCGACTGGATAGTAGAGATCGATTATGGTCAATATGCCGTCGAGATGGGATTCAGCGACGTCTATATGTCCTTGGACCAACTATGTAATTTCTTAGTACGTATTCTTCAAGGTTTTGAATAAAATTCCTGGCATCGCTTGACTTGAAATTTGGAAACCATACTTCGGCAAGGCACAGTGTTACGATGTGTTGGATGAGGATTGCGGCTTCCGTTGGCCGCATATCGTTGAGGCGCGCGTTGATGAACTGTATCGTTTCAATCTTGTGGAACAAGAAGGTCGCTGCGAATGTCCGCATGTCACCTGTTGCACCGGCGTAGTGCATCCCGGCGACAAGCAAAGTATCGCGGAGAGAGTCTGGATCCTGAACTAGGAATGGAACCCTGCATCTTCTGGGTTAGCATGAGATCTGCAACGGTTGTGGAACTTTTTTTTATAAAGCTTAATTAAAAAAGCACTTGCACTTCTCTTTCCTTCGTCTTTGGAGGTGCTGCCAGGCCATTTTTCAAGTGTATAACTGAAAACGGATTCGTGTTAGCCAAGGACCCCCGGGGAACGACATCCGGGCGAGTACCCACAGTAATACAAGAGCCGCCTCGACTCAAATGGCATCTGGAGTGGCAAAAGGTCGAAAGCGTCAAGCCTGCTGACCTCGAATTTTCTGGCCGGCTCTGATTGATCTGGCTGGGACTGGGGCTGACGCAACACAACACCCCAGGGCTGCTGCTGACCGGGGAGCAGGGCGGTCCTGCGCTCCCGCAATGGCAGATTCAGTTCGCGAAATTCACATGTCTTCCTCGCAGCCGTGCACTGGTCACTGATCCTCCCGATTCGCGCTTAGCAAACGGCAAGCTCCATAGTTTTGATTCAAAATCCCCAACGGCGCGTTATCTGAGGCCCGGAAGGGAGGGGAGGGGAGGGAGGGGAGGAGGGCCTATCAAACTTACCACACGGGCCGTTTCCCATCGCATCGGGTGTGACGCTTCTTACACGTGAGACATCCTACACGATTCCGCGTATGGACCTTCCGGAGCCGCTGCTGTCCCTTGGTGCTCCCGGCACTAAGCTGCTTCATTCCGGTGAGAATGGGGCCCCTGACCCAGAACGAGATATGGAGACGGTGGTGGTTCCGCGAGCCTGGGCGACCTTTCCGAGGGAGCGTTACACCGCGGGGGAGACGTCACCAGCTGATTGCTGACAGCAGAACTTGAGCTGAGCATGAGCCAAGCTGTTTTAGGCGAAATATACGAGTCATTGGATGGCTGTTTAAGGGCTTTCCCGCCCTCCTCCCCTTGTCGAAGATGGCGCACGCCATACTCAAATAGGAAATTGTGCATGCGGTTGGATCTGTCCTGACCGCGATTTGCACAACGGGGGCGTTCATAAAGACGGCAGGGAGTGAATAGTGAGAGGTAGAGAGATCAGCGTGGTTGCGGCAAGTCTATGTGTATACTATACATTGACCGTTTGCAGTATTAAAGTTTTGGTGTCAAGAAAGCCCGTGTGTTCTGGAATGCGGTGGTGTAAGAATTTACAACATCCAAGTACAAAATACAGTGCTGACGTGATGGCATGGTTGGTTGATTCGCAATTCCTCGAGCAGCATAAACCTCCAAGCAACGTCCCAAATGATTTATAGATGTCTCTCTATCAAACAATGCTCCTCACACGCCTCACCTCTTCTCAACTCCCCGACCTACGTTGTCAAGGGGCCCTCGGACATCGGTCACTCTGTGGGTCCAGCACTCCACCTACCCACCAACTGATTCCTCTTTTCAGCCTTATGAAGAAGCGAAAGGAACAAGGACCCAATGACATACATTTTATTAACCAAATTTGGCATTGACCAACTAGCAAACAAAGCCATCGGCAATAGCCTAAGATAGCTTTGATCGGGTTTAGTTCACGACGGGATCTTTGATATGGCTACAGCGTTCCTGACGCTAACCCTTTTCAGTTTTTGAGATGTGCTAGCACCACCACCAGAGTCGCGATGGCCACTACGTCGACCCTGAACAATCGGCTTGTCAATTTTACAAAGAGAGGACTGGTCAGAATTTTTCTATCCATTATTAAGCGGTTTGATAACAGTGCCGGAACCAAAACTGTGAAATCCGTTCACTTGTCACACCATGGCACAATCTTGGGACATGATGCTTCAAAAGTCAATCGTCGGCAGCCTGGCGTTCATTCACGTAAAACGACACATATTTACTTCCCTAGTGCTCACAGTTCCGGGAATGGGTGAACCTTGAGTGGTACTTGAGGTGGGGAGCCAACCGCTACGGCACAATTGGGTGTCCTGTCGCTGGTTCGTAACAAAGATACTTACCGTAATGCGGCCCCAGGTATTGTAGTGATGCAACATCTAGCAATATTTCTGGTCTTTTTTTTCACAACAATTCCACACAGAAACTCTCGCCAGTGGATATCCTGCAGCCGTTATCGATACCTAAGTGGAGGTTCGGTGGAGGCTTCAGCACCATAGACATGGCCCACGATGTCCTGAAGTCTAATCCACGGTCGGTGAGTTCAGCTTAGCATCCTCCAGTAATTTTGCATTGTAGTGGTGCCTGAAATTCGAGAAAATTCACGCAAATGAGTCTGGGTGTAATGTCATGGTAACCAATGTAAAGATAATTACTTGTATATGAGAGGTGCAAGGAGCCACACCAGTTATGTGCCAAAACGCACAAGATTATTTTCTTCTAGCCGTCGTGTCATGGGGCGTTGACAACAGCCTTTCTTAATCCAGTGGCGTTGGAGTCTTTACTCCTTTGAGACTACCATACCAAGGATTGTCACAACTCGAGCAGAATGGAGCTATCGCTCACACAACCTGAGCAGGATGTGCTGTCCTAATTTGGCAAAAATGCCAGTCTAGGGTAGGGAGCGTCAGCCGCAAGATGTGGAGTGGATATCGATTCGTTCTAGGCAAGGGGCAGATGCGACTGAGGGATATAATTTTCGTGTCGGGCAACACAGACCTGCCGCGGTGCGGGGTCAGGCCGTGGTTCTGGATTCATACTGCGTCCATTGCGTGCAGTGGAAGCGCGTGGGATTTACGATTATTTGCAGCTAGGCTCTTGCTGGCAGTGTGAGCCTCTCTACGTGTCCTCTCAGCATCGTCCGTATCCCGCCGTGCCCATCCCAACTCGCAGCCCAATGCCAACCATTGCCAACCATCAGGGTGTGATGGTGTGGGCGTGAGCGTGGCTGGTGTCTCGAATCTGGCCTTGTCTAATCTTACCTAAGTCATCCCAGCCCAGGTATCGTGACTGTGATTGGCAGCGTCGACTGGCATTCGGGGGCCGCTGATCTAAAAGGTGGCTGGGGAATAAGGGTCTCCAAGACCTAGGACAGCACAAACCCACTTTACTTTGCCACCGGGTGGCAGAAACACCCGCTATTGAACAAAAATGATGGTGTAGCCGGCTGAATTTCCCCTCTTTCTATTTCTGTCAACCCCCGCCCCCCGCCGCATTGATCACCACCCTGCGATAACCACTTCCGTCTTGGTAGACTCTTTCCGCCTAGTCGGTCGTTCATTCATCCATCTACACAAGTGAGTCCGGCCCCTTACCTGCGACCTACTTCTGTCCCGACCCTTTGCTCTTTCGTCTGCTAACAATTGCATCGTCTCGTGTCGACAGCCTCGTCCCTTCCCCCCCTCCTTTCGTCCGATCAACTCCCCCCCCTACGACTTCAAGATGTCGAAACTTTACATTGGGCAAGACTTCCCTCGAATATCCCCACCCCCACCCCTTTTATTAACAGATGGCCACTTGCAGAAACCTTCCCTGGGGTACCGACGAACAGAAGCTTCGCGATGCCTTCGGCTTGAGGGAGGAAGTCCAGAAGGACAAGGCCGAGAACGGCGAGAACGCTGACGAGGATGACGATGGAATCACCGACATTATTGTGATGAGGGACCGCGAGACTGGCCGCAGCCGTGGTTTCGGCTTCGTCACATACAGCAAGGAGGATTACGCCAACATTGCTATCCATAAGTGGGACAAGCAAGTGTATGCAACATCCATGGGCTATGGCCTCCCCAACTTTCCAATAAACGCAAGCTGACATTCTCGCGCACAGTTTTGACGGCCGTGAGCTGAAGGTCAACCTCGCCATGGAGCGCAGTGGTGGTAAGTCAATTCCATTTGTCAATTTGACAACTCCCAACTGAGCACGCATTCTAACATGGATACAGGCGGACGCGGTGGATTCGGCGGCGGCTTCTCGAGGGGCGGCGGTGGTGGTGGCTACTCAAGAGGTGGCGGCTACTCGAGGGGCGGCGGTGGTGGCTACAACGGTGGCGGCTACAACGGCGGCGGTTACTCCGGTGGTGGTGACAACAACTACGGCGGCGGCGGCAACTACTAAGTAAACTGGCATTCGCACTGTCTTTTGTCTCGTCTTGCAGAACAGGGATATCATCAAATCGGTCTGGGGCTAACGGGTAGACTAACTAACTTTTAAGTCAAGTTGAATACAATGTCCATTTTCCATGATCACGCACACCAAATTCATTGACCGTGACCTAAATGAGTTGTATTTGCGCAGTGTCTCCAAGTTCAATTGTCACTGGCTTCTTATTGAAAGCTGTGACCTTGTAAATTAGATGATTTACATCAACCTGCAGAAGAATCTCACAACTGCAACAACTTACATATCAACCCACTCCAATCTTTTGGCGAGTCCCATTTCATTTGGCCTGATACCCTCTTCAACTCCCTTAGCTCAGTTCAGCTGCTATCTGCCCAAAATCCAATTCCATGGATGTCACCCCTTCGTTTGATCGCAGTAGAAATCTTCCCTCGCAGTTTGCCGGCGTCTTTTGTCGATATGCCATCGGTAGTCTGAGAACAGTATCAAACCCATATGAAATCCAATTTCCCCTCATCCAGATTGGTTTTATTTCTATCTCACTAGGCTTGACATGACGAAATTCTGGCTCCTCCGATGACAGCGGTAGGTGTAGTTTACCAAGTCTTGTTTTGATACATTTGCCACCTGGCAAAAATTCGAAGCTGTCAAGGAACGCGTCTACCTCAAGACCACCTAGCACTTGCCCTGTTCGATCCCAGAAACAGAAACCGGATTTATAACTGCCGCGTTGTGAGATTAAAATGCCGATAGTGCCAGAGGAGGTCAGTTCTGCATAACGTATGGACGAAGCTTTGGCAACGTGACTGAGTGCATCGGGAATTTCTAACGAAAATTGACACTTCCCGTCAACCGTGCCATAAAAGTTAAGCTTTTGCCGTCGATGGTTAACAGGGTTAATAAAATACTGGCTGTCGCTGGAAAATATGAAAGCATCCGAAATAGAGACGGGCTTATCCTCTGCCATATAGATGATTTTGTTTCCTGTATCAAGTTCAATCAGGGCAACGACGACTCTACAGTCTTCCTCGTCAGGGGTTAGGTTGAATGCGCAAGCTAGATACTTTCCGTCCTTGGAGAATACTGGCGACATAAATCTGTACACATGGGGAATTTGCCAAAGCTCAACATTCTTTTCAATGTTCCATGCGTGCATTTTATCATCTCCAGAGACATAAGTGATGATGCAGCTCACAGGTGAGATAAAGAGAAAGTCAATATCTTTGATCTCTGAAACCTGTTTCCACGTTTTTGTTTCCCGAATTACAGTAGGGAAATCGCCTTCCCTGCTTTCGTAATAGGCAACAAAGCCGCCGTCGGGGGAGAAGTGGACACCTTTGGCGCATTGAAATTCATTAGATAGCTTCCTCCTCATAGACCCATCCCAGAATTGGAGAGTTCCAGATTCAGAGACTGTGGCAACAATATCACCACTAGGAGAAAAGCATAAATACTCAATCTCTGGTCGAATGTCTCGTTGGGTTGTATCTCCATCGGCCTGCCAATCCCACACTGTCCAATTGAATACCGGCCAAGGCCCACAAGATTGGTCGTCATCTCTGATACCGACTTTGCGGGAGATCGCCGCGATACTATTGCTGTTGGGGAAGAATTCAAGTCTAGCTAGGCCGTGTTGGCGATCGGTATGACCAATAGACCCATGTCCATTGCCGGTGGTTGCCATATCTGACACGCGGACTGTCCCATCGGAAGACGCTGATGCTAGCAGATTGCCCTGGGATGAAAATACTAAAGCCTTAATATAACCGGTATGGATTTTGATTAACCCATTTTCTTGTCCGGTAGCTGTTTGATATAATCTGATTGCTCCACTGTCATGGCCAACAGCCATGATCCTGCCATCGACAGGCGCGAAAGTAATCGATGTGATCTTATCGTCCTCGTTGTAGATATGGTAGCTTTTCTTGAATTCCCCTTCCGCCCAAATCTCTACAAGGCCAGTTTTGCATGCAGAAGTCATGGTGTTTCCGTCTGGCGAGAAGCTGATCGCCAGAATATGCCTCGAGTTAGTTTTGAGGGTTGACTTTACAGTTCCTTCTTTAATGTCCCAAAATGAGATTATCACTGGGTCTTGAAGGTAGGCATAACAGCATGCCAAAGTCTTCCCATCTGGTGAAAATTCAAAGATATTAGAAAGTAACCAACACTCAGCTTCCGGGTCCGGTGAAGTTATGGTTTGACTCTTTTTGCCTTCTTTGATTGAACAAAGAGTGATCGTATCAAAGATCATGGATGCCACCGTGTCCCCGTCTGGGGATGTTTTGATTCTCAAAATCTGATGGGACTGGGCTGTGGTCAATTCCGTGATTTGTCCTGTGGCAAGTTCCCACACTCCGACAAAGCCGTCGAATGTCCCAAATGCAATTGACTTGCCATCCTTTGAGAACGAGAGACGGCTAAGATTGCCTCGCCTTTTATAAACATATCGATGGGTTTCAATACCAGCAGCGACGTCCCATAAGCGCAGTATTCCAGAAGATGCCGTCGCTAATGTCGTATTGTCGGGTGAGAATTCAATGCACAGGGCACTGTGTTCAAACAAGTGTAATTCGCGACCCCAATTCTCCTCCACTTTTGGAGTTTTTATAACCCAAGATGGAACCAAATTCCAGAATGTGGAGCGGATAATGCTTTCGCTTGGACTGAATATCAGCGCTGATGAATATATTTGCAAAGGTGTCTCTTTAATAGGCTGCCTGTTGTTGCGTAGAAAGGGAATGGCGTCATGGACGAGGCTATACAAGTGAGGGTTTTCTGTAGACTAGTAAGGATAATTGTTAGTTTTCTCCTGACCTTTCGCCTGATAAGTACACACCTCTATCATCGTGTGCAGCTGATTTATGATAATGGTCGACTCTGAAATTTTGCCGATTAAGCTGAGTGCCTCTAACCAGAAGAGGAACGACTGCAACAAAAAGTTGTGGATGATGCCGTCATCAACCAAAACTCTAACTTTGAGTTCATCCTCATCTATATTTTGAAGGTGGTCCATCCAATGAAGGCAGGAATACTGCACGTGCTTCGGGATGCATTCATCCACGACTTTGGATGGTACTTCGGATTGAAGTGTTCCTGGACGTTTCAGGTTGCACATATCCTGGCGGAGATGAGCCTTCATAATGGCGAGACACCGCTGTAAGATTGCATAGTGTCTCGCCTTTGCGTCGACTAGATACTCCTTTGGACACTCCGAGACATCTAAGATAAACTCTCGAAATGATAGATGTATAATATGGATGAGGCCATCATCGCTCTTTGGAATGTTGAGCACAGACCCGAATGCGGTAAGCTGCCTCTTCAATTGCTTTTCCTCTTTTGGCAATAGAAAGTTTAGCGTCTTCGTTGACACCGGCTCAGACAACATGACTATTGTCCCAAGGAGTGTCTTGATCTCCCTAGAGGCCTTTTCCATCTCCTGACGAGTTCTATCACCTTTGCTTCGACCAGCATAATGGTACATTAGAACCGTCCTGTAGATTCCGTATGGATGGCCATCAGTATCATGGTAATCTGCACCTCCATCAAGGATTTGTGAAAGTCTGATGTTGAGATCGTCCTCATCCAACTCATGGTCTAGGAACCGACATGCGACCGAAGCACAAATAAATAGTCCCTGAGTCATGATCCGGAGGAGCTTGATCTTTTCGCCTGTTAACCAGTTGTCAGGAAACTCTCGATCTTCGGCGATTTGATTCAGTTTGAATGTCAAAAACCTTGATATATCATCAAGTGAATCGCATGAAGCTTTCTCAATATCATCCTTATCATCTTTGTGCTTGATGAACTCTGATTGCGTATCCAGACCGAAGCCTTCCGTGGGCTGAATCTTGGCAAGGGCAAGCGACTGGTAAAGATCATCTCCCATTGCCTCCAATGATTTGGTAATGTGGCTCTCATGTCTGCTGGTCATGAAAATCCGGATTTGTATGTGTTCTAATTCATGCAATTTCACCAACACTTTCAAAAGTTTCTTGGCGTCATCCCTGTCTAAACATTCGTCGAGCGCGTCTAGTACAAATATAAATCGGATAGTCGAAATGGACTCCTGTCCCAATGCTTCAATAGGCTCTATTAAAAGATCATTGAGCTGTCGGCTGGGGGCCATGTTTATGATGTTGGAATTCTTTTTCATAGCATCCACGATGAATTTCTTTAGGTGAGGGACCTGTTTCCCCAAACACCATGCAATGGTTGCAAACAAGTCCTTTGTTGAGTTCCTGCTCTTGTCATTCAGACTGAAAAAATAACTTGCGCCAAGGAACACATTCCGTCGCATGCTGACCGATTTTGTTAATGCTTTTTGGTCATGTAGAGCTTGGGCTACTGTCAAAGAAATGCTGGATTTTCCAGTGCCAGCTAGTCCATGCAGCCAGAATATGAATCGACCTTCGGGGTCATTTAGCCATTCCTGTATCGCATTAAGAGTTCGGATTTGGGTTCCTTCAAGGCAACTGCCATGTTCTTCCATGGTTTGAGAGTCGAATAATGCTGACCCGACATACGGCAGCGAGTCAAGAAACACTGTTAGGTTGTGGTCCTGCGCTTAGTCAATATGCTGCCGATATGCAAGATCATTCCCTCAAGCTTTCAAACATACCTTGATTTCTTGCAAGTCGTTTTGAGTCTGTTGTTGGAAACTCTGCGCATCTTTCGCAAACGCGGAGAACTCATTACATAGGCTTCGCACATCTTCATTTGCTAGTAGCTGTACGCCATCGAGAATATTCTTCATGCAATCCTCGGCACCTTTGAGCATTGCCCCCCAGTCATCCATCAGAAAAGCGTTTCTCAAGGACCGTAAAGCTTCACGACGTGCGTACTGTACGAGAAGTCGAATCTGATATCGTAGTGACTGAGAGTATAGAGAAATTATGTTATCTTCTATTTCTTCCGATAGGTGGTGGTATTCCCTCTGTGTTCTAGTTCAGTGTCAGTTCAAACCTTTTCATACAATGAAAGAATTTGAGAGTTGGAGAAGGGCTGACCGTATGGCTTCGTTGGTTGACTTGAGTCGCTCTTCTAGCACACTAGCTTGAGTGATAAAATAACATATTTGTTGAAAACCAGTGGCGGCCTTTTCATCTTCTTGAAAAATATTTTCCAGGAACTATGCCTGTGTCAATGGGAAGCCAAATGTGGATGGGCAATGCAAACCGCATACCGGTAAAATACAGGCAACACCACCCCAAGCGAGAGCTGCAACTGGTGGCTCCGATATTACTGCAGCCCCAATGACGCCTTTGTGCTTGGTGATGACTTTGATCAACTTCGAAATACCAGCACGGACATGGATGTTTTTGTCATTGACCGACAGCACAAACCGACGCTTTTCTAGCGCATCGAGCTCTGCTTTGATCCACAGTTGAATCCGTTGTGCTTCCTGTCCGACGCTAAGTGGTTGTGATGGCTTCACATCTGCTGAATTCACTGAAGCTTTGGGAACGGCTTCATATGAGCCCACGCCTTATATACTGGAGCCGAATTGCCACTTACCGCCACGATTGCCAACGGCATGTTCAGAAATGTATTTCTCGTACGCAACGAGATATGACGCAAAGTCAGAGTCATCTGAGAGCTTCTTGTACGCTTCATCCCACAGACTGCGTCCTGGATGACGACGCTGAGGCAAGGCAGAGTTATCGTTCTGGTTGACAACCAGATTCTGAGTGTTGGCCACAGGTGTTTCGGCTTGGACTGGCGTTGATATCTCTTTCGCAGCAGTGGAAATAGATGAAGTGACTGAATCGGTACCTTGGTTCGACGAACTGACAGCTTCTGCCTGGGATAAGTCAGTATGGAATTTCCATAGCCAATTGTACGTTGAATCACCTGATTCGAACCTGTTTCGCCTTTCTTTTTACCCAGTTTCTTCGCTGCCTTCTTGGTCCAGTCAGATAACCCCATCTTGCTTGGAAGGCTCAACTTTGGCCTGTCAGCGTAGGTTGCCTTCCAAAGGTAGGAGAAAAGACAAATTGTGGGAAAAGAGCACTTCAGAAAAAGGAGGAGAAGATACCCCGCTGACGAGACCTAAATCGCATGGGATTGGTGATACAGGGCGCTTAATGTTTTGAACCTGTTGGTTCTGAACGGGTTGAAATGTGGGGACCTGAAAGGGGCAAAAGAGTAGACAACTTGCCGCCAATCTAGACCTCGAAGGATTAGAGGAAATTTTGCCAAGATTATGAGAATTAAGAGGTGTAGAGAATATTTTTATAATTAAATAAATTTAAATATTTTATCCAACCGCATATGTGCCCATTTTCGTGACTCATTTTATTAGCTATACACGATGAACTGGATTCAGCTTGACCGCTCGCGCCGTGCCGAGCCTCGACTAGCAGAACCAACACTTCGTTTGATGGTCATGTCACATGATCAAAAATTAGCCATGCGCAGAAATCATTGGCATCATGGTGAACGATACAACCATCACGATCGCGACAGCGCAACTACTAAGGCTGTAAGAGATGAAAGAAACACCACTAGCTTGGATGAAATCGCGGTTATTATAATCACTGGCACGGCAATCGAAGACACCATGACTAAAATTGGTTATTAACTGTTGGGCGAGATGAACCCGGCTGACCCGACGATAGTGATAGCCTATTTTTGAAAGAATCACGTACCACCTAGTTGAATTTGGAAACATGCTAGAATTGCGATTGTGATCAACTTGGATAAATGGCTCTGAGCATCAGACGATCTGTGCAAATTTTCTTGTAGGATATCACTCCCAATCAATATTATTTAGCTAGCGGTGTACAAAGCAGTGGCATAAGCCATTCTTCAAAAGCCCCAGTCCGGCATATCCCACACCTCAACTCACTTATCGTGCTCACCGGTGATGGAGTTTTCCCTATGATGTAACTCAATGCCCTTGTTCAGAGCCTGTTCGAAGTGCGCCCTGCGCTGCTCTTCCGCTACTGTACCAAATAGGATATCCATTTCCTCCAAAGTGCGACCTTTCGTCTCCTTGATGAAGAAGAATACAAAGGCAAAATTAGCTAAGCAAAAAATGCCAAACATAAGGAATGTCCGCCATCCAATGTGATTTACAGCCTGTGGAGTTATTTCTGTGATAGTGAAGTTGAATAGCCACTGTGTCGTGGCGGCGAGACCGACGCCATACTCTCGTAGACGTGTAGGGAAGATCTACCAACCTAAGTTAGTAGCGTGCCGACGTTTGTTGTGATGATCTGCACTGTTGACGTACCTCTGACACATATACCCATGGAGTAGGGCCCCAGGATGCAGAGTAACCGATGACATAGAGATAGATCATGGCAACCATGGCAATGGAAGCCGAGGAGATTTTGTCGCTGTCGGTGTTTGGTGGATGGGTGACTAGAACCGCGCCAATTATGAACATAATGGAAGCCATCCAGAAGGCCCCCCCTAGCAAACTGTTACGGCGACCCCATTTGTCGATACCAATAACGAGAAAGATTGCCGTTGCGACGACCTTCACCGTACCGTAGACACCGGTGGCGAAAAGGGATGCATTGGTGCTACTCACACCGACCGTCTCGAATATTTCAGGGGCATAGTATCCGATGCTGTTGGTGCCACTGAACTGCTGGCAAAGAAATATCATGAAGGCTACGAAGAACCTGTAACGGTTCCCAGGCCGGATACATTCTTTGATAGTAACCCCTTCGCTGAGAGCCAACTCCTCTTCGATGGCAACGCGAATCTCGGCAATTTCTTCTTGAACCTCGTCATCGTCGATGTGGGCGTTGCGAATGTATGCAAGCGACTCGAGAGCTTCTTCTTGGCGACCCTTCTTCATGAGCCAGCGGGGGGATTCCTTTAGGAAGAATAGTCCAACAAGCATTAGACCACCGGGAATGAGCTGGATGCCAACAGGGATGCGCCACTGTTTCGTGCTCTGAGATATGTGCAATGCCACGCCGTAGTCAAGCCAATAGGCGAACGTGCTACCAATCACGAGAAACTCCTGGAACAAACCTGCAACTCGACCGCGGGTCTTCGGTGGACAGTTTTCGCTGACAAAAACCGGCGTAATACTGCTCATGCCACCAATGCCGAGTCCAGCAATGACACGTCCAGCGTAGATCTGACCAATGGCGTGATGAGCTCCAGTCTGAATCGCGGCACCAGCGAGAAAGACGACGCAAAATAGCATCAAAGAATAACGACGACCGAAACGGTCATTTATGAAGGATGCGGCAATGGCTCCGAAAAAGCAGCCGGCAGTAAGCAGGGAAACGACATTAGACGAAACCTGAGCATTTTTCGAGGTGGCGAAACCGCCCTTGTCTGTTGGAAGTCCAAAATCTTTCTTAAAGCTCTTAAGAGCAAGGACACTGCCCATAACACCCGTGTCATACCCTTGATGCGATTAGTTCAAGCGATCCGCGGAGTCATTAGGTAAGATTACCAAAGAGTAAAGATCCCAGGTACGCCACCGACGTCAGGATGTACACGCGATAATTCTTGAAGAACATGGTCACGTGCTATGGCCGAGAAGCACCATACGGGTGACGGTTTCAGATAATAAAAGAGATCAGTGATCTGAACGTTATGGAGTATATACCCACTTAATAGCGATAAAGTTATGCGGGGAACGAGAAATGTAATGCTGGGGAGAACTCCATTTATGGAGAAAGGTTTCAACTTATGGACTCCAGATTCTCCATCAATCTCAGGCTACAACTGGGGAAATATTACAAGTAATTTGAGAGGAGCCCCCAAGCACCCCCAAGGTTGCTGCGTGTCTCGATGCTGACTGGAGGAAAAGTTGGCGCGATGATCACAAGCGTGCCGGTTATCCGTCCTAGACCAGGTTCATCAAGGGAGACGAACCACAGATGAGTGCGGGGTACAGAAATCGCGCCAGGGAAAGCAATCCGCCATCAGATGGCTCAGTGACATTCGGTCCTATTGCGCCACGTTTCTTGAGGAATCTCATGTGCAGGCGTTCTCGCATTCTCGTCTATTGGGGGTTGTGGGGGTATATCTTGCAGTAGCTATCTCGTTGGTGGAAAATAAGTCCACACGACCCTACCTTTCCGCGAAAAGGGTGGTAGAGAAGGGATCCTTTACGAAATCCCGAAAGCCTTAGCGAGACCTTTAGATATATGAGGGTTAAACGAAGATTTTTCGAAGATTGCTGGTCATCCTTCAGCCAGCCTCACGTGACGACAATCGTGACTTGGAATCTCACCTTTATGTTACCTAAGAAAATACGTAGAAGTAAAGTAAAGCTCTTCCTGACCCCTCGGAAATGCTTATCAAATATTTAATTTCTGATATAGGGTCTTTAACGCAACGGGGCCCTCGTTGCACAAATAAAATGCAACCCACGAGGTATTTACACAACTGGGTGAGAAGATCGAAAGCATACGTACTTTTCAACGGGAACGATGTTATATCTAGCAACGTTGTGAAAACCAATCTATATTTTGCGAACCCACGCAGTACTTGTTGAATATCCATACTCGATGCTGGTCTGCAAATATTCCTTAAATTGGCCACCATTGGTGCTCAACTAAGGGTTGTTTTGTCAAGGTCAGGAAGCGATCAATATCGGTTGCTGGCTGCGAGTGGAGTTGAACAAGACTCTATGTATACCTTGCGGCACCTTTGTTTCTTAATTCTACAACCGTAATATCCCCCATACTCCATCATCTACCTGCCTAACCTACATTTTTCAACAGTGCTTGCTTTTGAACTTGTGTGCAGCATTAACCGGAAAGCAATTTATTAATATTCCTGACTATGGATTGGTTATACCATAATCCTTGGCTTGAATGACGGCTCTGACTCTGCACATGGGCTTGGGGCGGGGGATTGCTTACCTGACCCGTATGCTTAACAGGACCCGGCCATTGTGACCCAGCCATCAACAAAGCATCCTTGTCGGTTGGCCATCTTTCATGACCCCGGTAGCGTTTCATACTGTCTACGTTCCTCCCTTAAATTTTCCAACGTAGACTTAAGCACAATGCATTGGGATTAGTTACCGGGTTTAGAGGTCAGACTAGGTAAGAATTATTTTAGGCCTGAACCTCCCCATGGTCTGGTAAGAAGTTAAGCGCCAAGCTGGTCAGAGTCTCTATGCTTCTCTCGATCCTTGGTAGGATTGGATTGCAATTTTGCCATCTGCCACAGAACCTCCGTGAAGCACTAAGCGCATTCAGCGATCTGAGTTCACCTTAAACAAGCGCAGCTATCTTTACTGGAAAGGTTTCGCTTATTTGTTATACATTTAATTTAAAATATTAATATAATGTTATTAAAAAATAAAATATATTTATATTAAAAATATGAATTATAGTGCTACCTCTATAGAAGAGGCAGGAGCTTAAGCAGACCTAGCATAATAGCTGCTTAGTTAACCCTACAGGTAATTTGAGTTAGTTTGTGTCGATTCAAATTAACCGCAGCGCTGGGTGTGAGTGCGGCTACGAGTGCGGCTGCAATTCTCGGCGATTTCCCAATTCATCAGCAGTGGTTGATAAGCAGGGTGAGCTGGCAGAGGTTTACCGTTGAGATGCATCGGCAGTTGATGATAGCCTGACGCTGTGCCTAGCAACCATGTTTGAGCCCCCTCCCCACTTACTATGCGACATCGTGATCCCTCCCCATGATCTCATTGGCGTATCATCCGCTTAACCGCCCGCAAACACGCCAATGAACAGACCCACGCAGCCGAACCATCCAAGTTTGGCCAGGGCGAGTTCTGAAACTGCTGTCTGCCAGGGCGGCTGAGGTTGTCAAACTGACTGGGTGATTCGCTGAAGTACAGAATGAAGGGTTCTTGCCTTATCGACCGTGCAGACTTGGAAACATGACTGCATTCAGCTGACCTCATCAAGACCCCTAATTTCCATGTCTTTTCACACTGACGCCAATGCAATGAACCCAGGGCCAAATTATTTAAATTACTCTCAATTTCTAAGCATTTGCAGTTGGAAAATGAATCGCCGCTCGTTACCACACCAATATTTACAGTCGCACTTCTTTTCAATGCCGGATCTTTCATCGCCTTGACCTTTTTTTTTTTTTTCATTCCTAGCTGGCCCCTTTGATATTTTCTTTTCCTGTTTCATTTGTATCAAATGGGAGCCAATCAAATCGACAATGATGAGGTAGAGCTTCTACCTACTCATTCATCCTTTACTAGCCATGATCAACCTTCTGGAGGAGTCGGAACAGAGCTGCCACTATACAATAAATCCGAAACAACAAGAATTCTCTCTATCGGATCTCTCGTCTTGTCTTACTTACTCGGTATCGCCTCCTTGAGCGGAGGAATTTACATTCTCAGTAATTCTACAGTTACGGGTTGCATTCAAATGTCTGCGCCCAAGTATATAGCAGAAGCTTCACCATTTGTATTCAACTTGCTCATCAGCTTTTTCTCCAAAGGCGTTGGCTATATTCACACTGCATCCTTACGTTGGTCCCTCTACTCGGAGCACCGGTTGAGATTCAACTCGAACATCCGCCTCATTACTTTCTCTCGAACGTCGGCTGCAAACGGCCTAGTCGGTAACTTTATATTCGCTCTGGGCCTGATGATATCACACACTGGCTCATCGACCGCCATAGCTAGATTAAAACAAGGAAAAGGCGAAGAAAGTTCAAAGGAACTGTTATTTAATGGACTGGCGCTCCTGATGCTAGGCATCGGTTTGACGATGTTATGTGGCATTTCTACCTGGGCGTTGGTAGGGAAAGCCAAGATACTCTCCTGGAGTCCCAGCCCTCTCAACACGGCTCTCGCTTGTGTACATGGAAATTACTTCAAGCATCATCCCGAACGAGGAATGATGTCGGTGTTTGAAAAGGAACAACCCCCGACGGCGAAAAGGCCGTTGCTATTGCAAGGAAACGCTAGGGATACCGGCCGTCATATCAAATTGATATTGTCCATTATGTACGGTGTCATATTTTTGATGGTTGTGTATGCCAGTGTAATCACTTACCTTTGCTTGACGAACCCAGACCGAACCTTTTTCCTATTTTACGTCAATGCTGTGGTCGGACTCGTTGAACTTTCCTTTGAAGGAAATGATACGTTTAAATTCTTTCAGGCCTTTCTCTTCACTGTTGGCTTTCAAAGCTTGCTATTGGTCTTCGTTCACCTTGGGGACTTGCTTGTGAATATCGCGCGTGATGAAAAGGCCTGGAGGGCTGCGGGCAGGCTGGCGCAGAAGCGATGTTCTGGGGCATCCATAGATCAGAGTGTGCTATCTGTGCTCAAAAGCTGGGAGTGGATAGTCCTTTCAATCCTACAGCCAGTGATTCAGACGTTTTTCGTCTCATTTGGGATGCAGTTTAGGGTCACGGACTTTTCTGACGACGATACCCCTTTCAAGGTGAGCATTCTCTTTAATCCCCTTGCCCTCTGGGCTGCAGTAGCCCTGGCAATACAGGTACTGTTATTGGAAGAGTGTATGACAAGGAGGAGGCCAAGGGGACCACAGCCAGCTGCATACGGCCACCTCCAAACAATTGTTGATCTAGTAGATGACTGGGGCACGGGAGCTAAGGGAAAGATTTGGTGGGGATCCAAGGGAACATACAGTTCAGGGATTGGTCGGGTGGGAACGAGTCAATCACGAGATGATCTGACAGAAGTCGATTTCTCAATGGCATATCAATAGATGAAGCAGTTCGATAAGGAATCGTTCGATCCTGGAGCAGGCTCCAGATATCCCTTCAGTTAGTTCTTTTTACTGCAACCTTGCCTTTCACACTCTCATCGCACCATTAGGGTTCATAAATTGTCATCAATGCATCAATGAATATAAGTGGCGGAACCACACACTCAATCGAGTAGCAATGCTTCAGAAGTCCATATTGGTTCGGCTACCGCTGTCCCAATATCCCAACATCTATTTCCTGCTTCTAAGTACTATCCACAATTAATTATCTCTATTGAGTTCTCTCGCCTATTTAATATCATTAATATATTAGCATAGCCGGAGTCAATAGGAACACGTCGCTTTATTTTTCCGGGACTGGGTCCATCACCCGGGTACATTGGGTGTCTTGCCGGAAGATTATGCCTGGGGCCGGATATCAGTTCGCTATTGAATTTCCGCCAGATTCATTCATATCAATGAAAATATTCTCCATTTCCATAAAGCATCAGGGTCTAAACTTTATCTTTCTCCTCCCCCTAATGAAATATTAGTTACCATTGGAGCATCTATTGTCAGTTGGCCACTATGACAACCCGACCGGTCAAGCATTCCTGGTACGGACTTTCGGTGCGTAGAAAAAGACAATTTTTCGGGTGAAATTTTGAACGATGGTTTATGTGAAGCTAGGTCGTCTTCGTCCTCTGTCTCGGTTCACTTACCTACGGATATCTATTCAGTATCATCTCAACAACCCTGGGTCAGGTGCATATCTCTTTTAGTACCCTTACCGGTCGATAGGCTAATCATCGTCTCCGTCAAGCCCGGATTCTACGATTACTTCAATCTTTCTGCATCGGCAGACGGTCCCAATTATAGCTATACGAATCGAATCATAGGCGCTGCCAATGGCCTGTTTTCGGCGGGTGCATTTATGGGGTGTTGGATGATGGCACTGGTCGGCGATGCTATCGGGCGAAAAAAGTCTTTCTTCGTGGGCTCCCTCATATCGCTTGTCGGTTCTGCTCTTCAAGCTGGCGCTGCACATATTGGAATGTTTCTTGCTGCGAGATGGGTAACTGGGGTGGGTGCAGGCAGTCTTGTCACTTTGGTGCCCATTATGCAAGCCGAGATTGCTCCACCATCAACCCGTGGGTTTTTAGTAGGCCAGCATGGCAAGTTTTAGATAGCTTCTATGTCACTGTTAATTGTGTCTTGGCTAACCATATTACGAATCTAGGGTTTGTCCTTGTTATGGGCTACGTTTTTGCTGGTTGGATCGGTTACGGATGTTACTTTTCCGAGAATGATGTCTTTCAGTGGCGGTTTCCCCTCGCGGTGGGATGTCTCTGGCCTCTACTTGCATTGCTCATACTGCCCTGGGTGCCTGAGTCCCCACGATGGCGTAGGTCAAGCTCATCTCTGAAGAAGACAAATCACTAAGTTTGTTGTTTCTCAACAGTGCTTATGCGGGGTTGTCAAGAGAAGGCCTGGCAGATTGTCACGAAAATGAACAATTCAACTGATGATCCAGACGAGCGATTTGCAAAAGAAGCTTTCTATCAAATGAGTCAGCAGGTAAAAGCTGACCGGAAATTACGCGAGACCGAAAGTATCTGGACTTTGTTTACCAAGCCTAGCTACCGAAAGCGAATGATTTGCGGATTCATGACGTTTTTCAGTAATGAATCGACCGGGGTTCTAGTCATCTACAGTACTTAAACTACTTCTCCATGTTCCTTCTAACCCTCTGTGCTAACAAGTAACTGTAGATTATAGCGTGGTTATATACAACGGCCTTGGATTTAGTGGCAGCCTACCGTTGCTTTTGTCTGGCGTATACGTCACGATTGGTGCGCTGAGCAACTATGTGAATGCGGAATTGGCGGACCGGCTTGGCCGCAAGGCCCTCTTCATCATTGGGTTATCTGGCTGCCTTATATCCCTAATCGCTGAAACGGCCCTTGATTCGAAATATCTCGGCACGGAAGACAAGCCGGGTCTTCGGGTAGCATTATTTTTCCTATTTTTACATTTGGCATTGTGAGTGGTATAAACATTGTTATTTTAAAAGGTGATTGCCACTGATAGAGTCCCTCCATAGCTACGGATGCTGCATCGATGCGAATAGTTTTATATACTGCTCTGAGATCTTTCCAACTCATATAAGAACCAGAGGAATGGGTTGGTCAGCGGGCTGGCTTTTCTTAACGACTATTCCGTATCTTGAGGCTGCCCCGACCGCTTTCGAGAAAATTGCTTGGAAATACTACATCCTCTTTATCGTGCTCACGACCATTAACATTCCCATTATTTACTTTTTCTTTCCAGAGGTAAAGACACCCAAACGGGAAGAGATTGTTACGGAAAGGTATGTGCTAATAAAGACCGTTCTTCTAGACTAAAGGACTATCTCTCGAGGAGATCGGCGAGAAATTTGGAGACGAAGTTCTCTTGCACATTACGCACATCACTGACGAGGAGCGAGCTAGACTAGACGCGATAATTGGTCTAGAAAAGAATCTGCATACAGTCAGAACTCTGGATAAGACCAATATTGATGAAGTGAATCTTGATTAATTGGAAAGATGACCAGGCCCGGAAAGGTTGAGGTAACCGAATTACTAGTACACCGGCCGGAAAATGTGCCCGTAAATAGCAAAGCGTGTTTTAGGGATTTCTAATTAGCCTCGTTCCGGAATCGGATAAAAATGATGACACGTTGACTCTGATTGACAATCATGCTAGCGTAGGATCATGGCTGTCCGGCTACATTTTCCGGCGCACCACTAGCTTATCTTTTACTAGAACACAACACTATGTTCTATGCACTGGAAGTCTATCTTTTCGGGACTGCGTTATACTGTTAGACATACCCCGCATGCTCATCAAGAGAGTCAAAAAAGATAGCATGCACCAACCCCATGGGTTCTCTCGGATAATAATAGAATCCATTCGAATTACAGGATATGGTTCATGTCAAAACGCTATCCACATTGCGCGTGCATAACATGGCTTGATTTGGTCTGCAATTTACATATAGAGGTAATTGGCATGTTTATTAACCCTATAGTTGTGCTGTTGCCCTGTGTGCGGCATTATAACTTGCGAAGTTATTGAAGAAAGACCCCCCAACTGTCAGGCTGGAACCACCTTCATCCAAGAACAGGGCCTGGGGTGTTGTGGTACAAACGCTGGACGGTTTTGCCCATTTCTTCTGTTTGATTTACTCTTTCACAAATGTCACGGTATCAAACCAGCAGGCTCCGCCATTGTAACCACCAGTTCGGTGCGCAATCCTGACCGCAAGATTCCCGGTGCTCAGTTGGTCCTGCGAGAACCGGCAGGTGGTCGACAGCGGGTACCATTCGTTGTAATATCCAGACAAAGGAAACTCCCTCGATCCGATTTGATCATTAGTAGTAGTGCAGCTTAGCGTCGCAGATAGACATGATATTTGCGATTCCGCCGGCCCGATACTTCTGGAGTAAACCATAGCTGAAAGGGAGTAATCAACATCGGGCTCTAATCCAGACGGATCGATAATTTGCGAGATGCCGCGGGTTTGCCGCAAATCAGGGGCACCCAGGGAAATCTTCAGAGATGCTGGACCATGCTCATAAAATGTCTCATCAATTGTAGCTTTGAGTATACCTACATTCCAAGGCTTTGTCCCCTGTTCAAGGTCGTCGAATCCCGAGTTACGAAGGATTGTCGGAACTGCGACGGCCGTTGTGGTAGTATCAACGACTGGAATAGTGGTAGTATCAGCAATTGCATCGGTGGTGATATCAGGTGCCGTAATTGTAGTATCGGTGATCGCAGCGATAGTGGTATGGGTCATTTGAGTACTGGTGATATCAGGTATCTCAGCGCTTGTGGTATCAGTTGAGCCTTTCGTGGAAGTAACCGAGGCATCAGTGGTAGGTGTCAGCGACACGGTTGTCGTGGTGTCGGTTTCATCGCTAGGAAGACCAGCGGTACTGGAAGTTCCTGAAACTGAAGTGGAATCAAGGAGCACGGTAGAAATAGACGCCTCTAGCAACGTTGTACTCGAGCTTGGTAGCGTAGGGTTGGGAGCAGAGGAAGGGGAATTTGATGCAACTTCGTAGGGGTTTGGTAAAGTCGAAGTATAAATTCTGCACATGCCAGCATCAGAGGTAACGACAAGGCATGCAAGAGCCAGAAGGCTCCTGCTAGTCGCACGAAAAATCATAATGAGAGTCGGAGGAATGTTTTGGAGACAGTAAAAGGCTTAGCTTTGGTTGAGAAACGCAGAGTATATGATACTGTTTTTTTTTCAGCTGAATCTTTCAGCTCTGAAATGAGATGACTTACCCATGTGGGCGGGACTATTGATCTTGCAGGAGGCCGTAATGTCGCTTTAGCCACTTGTCATGGGAGAGAGACAATTTTGGTGGATTATTGTGGGCAGCTGCTGGGGTGACTGTGGATTGCCAAGAAGAGCTATTGGGCGACCAACAAGACGCCACCCCCTGACACAATGCGCTGTTAATGCAGGGAATGCAACTTTCTTATTGGCTACGCTGGTGCAATATACAACAAATAAGTCCAGTGAAATCCACCGTTGCTGAAATCTGCTGCAAGCTGAGCTTCAAATACCATCCCTTGGATAGGGAAGGGCATATCTCAGGTTCAGTCCCCTAGGAGCATCTTCTCATTTTTTGTCAATCAATTTGTCAAAGACATGGATTTGTGAACTTGGAACTGGCTGAGCTTCGGCAACAGGCGAGCTTGGTGTTCCAGAACTTCTACCATGGCAGACAAATGAGGCTGAACATCTTTCAGTATTACCACTTCAATCGACTCTGGAAGCTCGGGGGCCGCAGCTAGAACCGACCCTTTGTCGTCCCGTAATGTGGCGCAAAAGCAGTTTCCATTGAGCATCAACGTTTTCAATCCCGAAAATTGCCTGAGAGTTGTAATCCACACTTGTTCATCGGGGGGTTGATCTTGCCAGATCCAGGGGCTGGTCTCAATTTCGAGGTGACGTAGAGTTTTCCCGTACGATGTAATCTCTTCGATTATACCATTCGGGGTCAAGAACGGGCTACTCCATGCCTCTTCGCCGCCAGCGTGATTTCCATCAAAAAAGTAATAGGTAAAACTTTCAAGGCCCTTGCAGTGGTGTAACAGGGCTCTTATTTCCCATTTTTCGGGAAGAGAGTTTGTCAAATGAAGATGTTTGAGGTTTTCAAAGGGCATACCAGCGGTCCCACTGATGCACTCACAAAGTCGGAGTTTTTCAATATTTGGTGCCATTTCGCCGAGAGATGCATAGTCCTGAAGCCAAATGTTCTTGTTGAAACCGGTGGACGAGAAGCCTATCTCTCGTAAGGCATTAAGCTTTCCCAAGGACTTCGGCATCCTGATGGAAGCGTGTCCGCCGTCTATGAATGAGAGTTGCCGTACATTAGGGCAGAGACTTATGACCAGGGCTATAAGCAGAGCATGCTGATGACAAGGATGACTCTCGAAGCTAGTAGCGAGGCGATCTACCACAATTCCATATAACACTTCGGGGAAGGTGAGGCTGAAATTAGTGATAATCTCACCAAGGATGGGCGTGTCGGAGAATTTGAGACTCAAATGAGCGATAATCTCATCAAGTATGGGCTTGTGATACTCTTTGATAACACTGGAACTGTGGAAGCCCATGTACTCTATCCGCGTGGCTAGCTCCGGACGTCGGACGAGAGTGCGAAGAAGATGAATTAGACGGGATATATTCTCTCCTTCATGGAGCAGAGACCGGTACAAAACCGGGTTCGCAATATCGTGAATTCGTCGTGATGTCTGACTCAGCCTGGCCAAGGCTGCCTGGCTTGCCGAGTCGCCATGTTGCTCAAAATAGGTTTTGACGACTGTGTAGGAGTTTACCAACTTTTCACATATCTGTTGAATTATTTCGTTTGGCAGACTGAGCAAGGACATGGTGGGCTTGATGAGCGTTTGAGATTGGCGGTGGGAAATATCGTGAAAAAGATGAACGTGGGTGTGCAATGCGAGACCTCGCAAAATCTCACGTAAGCGTGATCTTACTTCTGCTGGTTGGTTACGTTGATCCTTTGATTTCACAACCAATCTCTTGGAGTTGGATTGCAGGGCTTGAGTTCATAGACTGGACTTCACTTTCCTGCTCGCTTCTTTACCTTGTCCAAAAAAACGGGGCTCAGCCAGGAGCGAACATGAAAATTACCAAGCGAAGACAGTACTGATACGTGCATGAATTTCCCTTCCAACAGGGGAGAATTCGTTCATTCACAACAATTATTGCACTAAAAAATGGGCTAGGGGTTTAAATTGCTGAGACTAACAGTTTACTACCATATGTTTATGAGTGAGGTATAATGCAATCCTGCTAGATGGGCCTATTCTAGGAGTTTTACAGGAACGATCTTATGAGTTGATAAGAAGAGCTTTTATTGTCAATTATAAACTTTGTTTGATACAATTTATATGATGCAATTGGGGCTGCATGTTTTGTGTTGTAGTCGCAAGAGTATTTCTTGATCGGGATAGTTCTTTAGCGTCATCTCCTCCAGAGTCTTGGGTCAAATACCTTCAATCAGTGCCCACTATCTAGTCTTCCCTAGGTGATTCGTTTGGTACCCCATACCAACAAGCCACCATTACTATAAACAAGAAAATAACAATGGGATGGAGCACAAATGTACCCACAGATTGTGCAAGCAATCCTGTAATGAATGGCGCCACAGCACCACCCAAGCTTCCTGTGGCACTAATTGCCACCATTCCCCTCAGGGATTCTCTCTTTGTCATATTCCTCATGAATACGATGACTCCGCAAGGATAAATCGGCCCCAGCATTAATCCCACAATGGAAACGGCAACCGCATTGCTAATAATATTAGGAACTAGCCAAACCAGGAGCTCAAATACTAGGGCAACCGCTGTTAGGGCGTAAACAAATTTCTTTTCGCCATAGCGTTGTGCAGGTGCTGAAAGTAGAAAGCGCCCAATGGTGATTCCGGCCCAGAAACCGGCCGTCACGTAGCCAACAGATGCAGGGTCACCTCCCCTGACATCAATTAAGAAGGAAATAACCCAGCCAGAAATGGAGACTTCAGCTCCCTGATAAGAAAAGATAAATATCGCCCCTAGGAGAACGACACGCATACGAAGCGTAGAGATTATACCAGAGATGATCCCATTAGGGCTGGTCACCCCTCGCTCCTGTGTGAAAGCGCCGAGTTCTTTTTCATAGCTCAGGAATGCCCATACTAATGACACGAGGTTAATACTGCTAATTCCGAGCGTAAGAATGTAGAAGCGACTCCAGATAGTATCGGCGGTTGTGATCAAGGCCGTAGCGATTAGTGGACTAATGGTACCGCCAATTCCATAGCACCCATGAAGAAGGCCTAGGATAAACGTCCCGTTCTGTAGGCCGCCACAGAATATGTTGGCCAAGGACACGTTGACGGCGGCCCCGAACCCAACAAAGAGAAATCCTAACGGGATAGCAATGTAGGGTGCAGCGGCCACAGCCGGAATATACCCACATACCAGGGCCATATTTCCCAGAGCGAAAACCTTGGAGTACCCGAGCCTTGTTCGCAACTCATCAAGAAAAATAGCGGCAAACATGAATCCCAATGCTTGACCAACAAAGATGAGTGAGACTACGGCATACCCGATGTTGTAGTGCCTTCATACAAACATCCATGTCAGCTCTGATATGTGGGGCGGCGGGACAGAGTTGGACTAACGTCTCCATGTACGGGATGACAGCCCCGGCACCAGCATCACTGAAGCCATTGAGCAGTCCGGCAAGGCAAACAGCAGGCACCCGAAATCTGTTCATGTAGGGATTCCAAAAACTTGGGACTTGGTCCACGTGTGTTGCGCCTTGTTCAGGATCTTGCGGGCTTGTTATATCCAGATCGCCGTCGTTTCGTTTCTTATTGGTGCCTTGGTGCCGCTCGGTTAGATTCAGATTGGACGCGCCTCTGGCAGTTGGACTTGGCTTTGATATGCATGATTTTTGCGGATAAATATTATTGTCAATATATGACGTTTCGGATTCGCATAGAACAATGGACATGACGAAGCCTTCGAGTGGTATACGATTGAGAGATGTATGGTATGTGAAAACAAGAAAGAAAGAAAAAAAGGCAACTTTTTATACGCATTATTAACAATGGAAAGTAACAAACAATTAGTCACACCGCGAGCAACAGAAGACAGGATTGACCGGCATCGCTCTTGTTAATACCAATTCTAGTAAAAGTAGTAAATAACTGGGTCCATGGCGCGAGCATCTGAGGGCGGCACAGCGGGTTTTCGGGCCGCATTCCCGGTTAACTGGTTTATACGATATACATCATCATAATTGAGACGAGCTTAAAGATTCAGTATACTAAATACTTATCGGTTCGACAGGCAGCCATTGACTATTATTCTACGTAGCTTATCGTATCGACCTCAACGTTTACCACTTGGATTCCACGTTACTATTTAAACAGGTTATATGAGAGACTGGCGAATAAAAATACATAATACTGCCAAATACGGACCCTTACTAATGTGCATATTGTTTCTGTTGGCTCACTGTTCCTTAGTTGGACTCTTTATCAGTCTGATACCTCTCATTTCCCCGAAAATTTCTCCGGGTAAAGCCCCACTTCAAACTAAAGTGGGAATAAACTTGGTCATGTGGGGCCTGCCGACTCCGAAGTCAGTATGTGACCGTGGGCTAGATCGAAGGAGTTGGCAGATCGAAAGACGTTGTATCCACGAGACCATTACTTCGATTATCTAGTGGTGAAATAATCCAAATTTTCATTACTTGGGTGCCAACTAATTGTTATGCTTTATGTTTTCAAGCGAGCTGGCCATTGCCAGCGCACTCCGCCACTGTAGAGTGTATCTCAGTAAACCTGCTTCATAAATACCGACAACATTATGAAGTCTGCAAGCACATATTACCATTCCCTTGACTCGTTCTCTTCCTCCATCTTTCGACCATCTTGTAAAAAGATCCCCCTTTTGAGGCTCAAAGAGGTCAAACGGCTCCGCATCGGCCGCGGCGGCCTGTAGAGTTGATCCAATGGCACAGGCATCGCATACCTGGATCGAGCGTGTATAGGCCCACATCACGAGCCCTGCCTCGTATAGTGCAATTGGTACGATGAAGCTGACGTGGGGCGATACAGCAAGAGCTTCGTCTGTCTCTCTCTCGCCTAAAATGGCCTGGAGCAGCTTCAGGATTTGAGCAGCGTGCCAGATTGCCAGCCTGGCGTCGAATGTCTTTGCCCATTCCGTAATTCGAGATTCAAGCTGTCTCCTAAAGATCCCGGGTCCTGTACCATGTTGCAGGCCCGATGCAAGCTCTTTGATAATCTTCAAGTTGGCTCGGAGTGCCATTTGAGACAAGTGATAGAGAGGCATGGAACTGGTCTCTATCACATTTCTATGTGTCTGCGATGAAAGCAGGGATCCGAGAGCGCGGTCTCTGTAGCAGTCTCTCCAAATGTTTAGCTGCGCTGTCCAAAACTCCAGTACCCGAGTTGAGCTAGGTGGGGAGTATATTCCGGAAGAATGTAGAGCCCGGGTAGAATCTTTCGAGTTTCTGCTTTTATTGATTTCTGGCCATAGCCACGCCTGCATCGCGCACAGCCCATAGCCGTATTCGTCTTCAAGAAGCGGCGGAAGAGTGTCTCGTCCCTCACAGTCCATTGCGATATCAATCAAGTTCATAAACCGAATAGTGGTGCGCTTCTGTGATTCGATTACCTTGACTCTTTGCCATTCCTCTACCGTTTTCGTCTCCCAAAGCTTTTCTGAACAGGGCGCCGTCAGATAAAGCTCATCATACCTCAACATTGGGTTGTACCCGCGGAGGAAGCAAAAGTAAATTGATATCCAAAAAGAATAGAATGCGAGCCTAATATACAAGTAAATTCGTCAAGTTAAATCTTGTTATGGGCAAGACATCCACATACCTCTTTAGCTTCTCGCGCTTCAACCAACTTGTCGGGATTGTGTCTTCAGGGTCATTTTGAGCTAGATTATGCTGCTCTTCAAAGAGGCCACCATCACGGAATATCGCGAGCATTGTACAGTATCGAAAATATGCTTTGCTGAATTTCAAGTCTTCCTGGAGCATGTCAGTTTTGTCCTTTATTGGGGATCAAAAGGCGATGTTACCGAGCATTGAAGAGTAAAAACCACATTCAAGAAAAGGGCCTGGTAGGCCTGAAGTGTCCACTCGGAACCCGGCGATGGACCTGAGGCGAAATTGGACTAGCAGAGGTTAGTAATCTACTCCATTAGTTGATAAAACCACACGCACGAAGCTGCTGCTGAGTCTATTGGTAAGTGACTCGTTCCAACGTAAAGCGACTTCCATCCATGACTGGATACCAGACTCCCACGCCCCAATCATGAGCACACTGTTGACAAGTTCATGGTTGTCCTCAACCGAATCAAAAGTGGCTCTGTGAAGAATAGGCCACAGCGGGTGGAACTTTGTAAAATAGAGTTCCAGACACTGCTGAAAGGCGAGGCTATCCACCGCAAAGCAGAGGCGTCTGGGCCCTGATGGCTCTGTCGCGGCATTAAATGGTGGTGATTGTGCTGGATGACCGGATATGTCGGACACGGTGTAAGGCCAGAATTCAGAATCGCCTAATTCTTCTAATAACTTGGAAATGCCTGTGCTGAGTAAATTGTCGTCGGGGTCGTCGAGATCCGGACGGTTGCCCGCTCTCGTGGGTGATGTGTTGGCCCCTGCTGAGCTCTTCGCATAACTAGGTGGCGGAGTATCGCCGTTAGTAATTCCTAAATCATCTCCAGGCACCGTAGATCCATCAATATCCACTGATGAGTTCGGGGTTGCTGGGTATCTCGCCCGGGTGACATCTCGGGTTGGCGGTCCATCTTGCCGTACATTTGGACTCAGCGCGACCGTCTCCGGCTCGGTCGGGATGTTCGACGTGCTGGTATTCTCTACGCGAGGAATTAATACTGAGGCCCTCCATGAAGAACATTCGTACCCTCTAAGTTTGTGTTTCCTTTTTTGGCAAGTGCTGCACGTTCATGAATTCTGGTCTGGTGTTGCTGAATCATATGTCGCTTAAAGACGTCCCTGTAGCTCGTTCCCAGATTAGTACTAGTTCCACCGCAAAGACCACCAGACATGAAGGCGAAGGGCTCACTGTCGGGCATAGCATCTGCCACATTTGTGACATCTGTATGGTTTATGCAGGTTGTGGGACCGGAGATGACGTAGGAGGTGCTCATTGCGACGGTATGCTCTGCGACAGCCTAGAACAGTGCATGAATACCTGCGAGTCTCACGACTAGTGCCATGTTGTGCGGTCACATATTGATTCGAGGTATCCATTTGGTAGCGATGTGGGGAGGAAGATTTCGCGTTTGGCAATTAGGCCCGGGGAAGAGGCATGTGGGCTTAGTCTTCCTTATATCCTCCTCATCGAGGAGGGGCCTTGGACAACTTGCGTTTCACTCGGAGGAATTATTTAAAAAATGGGTTATACTTTACATGGGTGCGAGAGAGACATAAACGTGTCGTAATTGGCCCTGAGGTGTAATGGTGGGGATCCTCCCCACACGCCACCACCTCACGCTTCCGCAACTCCAGGCTACCCCACATGAAGACGGTTCGGCCAGCCCACATGCGGAGGGGAAGATGGTCAGCCATGTAATAGACCATGATGAATATAAGAAGAAGAGAGATGGAGCTGGGAAATGGATCGTTTTGCAACACGGTTTTACTCGTTTTCATTGATTAACTCATTTCGAACCACATCCAACTTATACAGCCTAGTTTCACAATGGTTAAAGCTCACGCCATCTACAACGACTTTGCCGCTGCTTCCCGACCTTTTAGGGCCGAAGCTACTATTGAGGATGTAGAGGTCGAAGGAGAAATCCCCAAGGAACTCAATGGTACCTTTTATCGGGCATGTTGTACTCGTTGACCCCCGTCTTACCCTGCACAACTGGCTAACATGAGGCAGGTTATGCAAGACCCGTACTACGAAAGGGATTATTACCTCGGTGGCTCCAAGACCATTGCATTTGATGGAGACGGTAGTATCAGTGCTTTCAAAATTAAGAACGGCAAAGTCTCGTTCCAGCAAAAGTATGTCATGACGGAGCGTCTTGTCGCTGAGCGAAAAGCTGGTGGGGCCCTTTTTGGCATGCTCGCCAGTCCCTTTTCAAACCACCCCTGCGTCCGTGCGGTTCTGGACAGCACGGCTAACACAAACGTCATTTTACATGCCGAGAAACTTCTGGCTCTGTGTGAATTCGGGCCTGCGTACGAGCTCGACCCAAGTATGTGTTCACCCCGAAAGCCTGGTGGTTCTATATTAACAAAATCATCTCTTTAAGACACTCTTAGTACCATTGGGCATGACGCTTTTGTTGGCGTGAGCTCCAAGAAGCCCTTTACTGCCCACCCCCATGTCAGTTAGATGATTATTCATCATGGGCTCTGTCTAATCCTTTTGGCATAGGTTGACCCAAAGACTGGCAGTCTTGTTGGATTTGGCTATCAACTAGAAGGACTGGGAAGTCCCCAAGTAAGATTAAACCATTTTTGAACTTGGCGCTGTGTGATGAAGCTGACATGGGGGTAGATCTCGGTTTACGTCATTGACAAGGATGGAAAGGTCACCTTCAAACGCGACCTGGAGTTTCAGGGTGGTGGAATCATTCATGACTGCGCAATTGTACCAACGCCTCATGGTATCAATGATATTGTATCTGACTTCCATTGCAGACTGAAAACTATGTGATAATTATGCGAATGCCCTTCCTGGTCGATCTCAAAGATCACGAGAAACCAGGAAACCATCAGTGGTAAGCTACCCGAGCGCGTCAATGCCGCCCAAAATCACACGAGATGCTTACGATACAGGTACTATGACGAGAATTGCCCTGCATGGTTTGGTGTTGTGCCATTTGATACCAATATTCCTGTGCGTTGGTTCCAATACAAGAACTGCATGGCAATTCACACAGGTGCCTCTTGGGAGGAGAATGGAAAGATGCACGTCAATACACCACGTCATATTCGTTATTCACAATTACTGACCACCTAAATCAGATACTTTGATGCTTCTGTGGCATCCCATAATGCATTTTCGTTTCTACGTGGGTCTATGTTTTTGTCTGCATCGCATAGTGGATTGCTGAAATTTTCTCTAGCCTGTCGCAACGGGCCAAATCCACAGCCAAGCGAAATTAGTGTCAATTATGTGAAATGGTGCATCGACTTCAACAGTGACACTGATGTTATACCAGACCCCGGTGGGTTGCATAAAATCGCTAAACATCAGTCAAGACTAATGGATAGCATAGAGATTCTTCTGGACGTACCATGCGAATTTCCTCGGATTGACGAAAGATTTCTGACAAAGAAAAGTACGCGTCAGCATCGACATATCAAGTCAAAGAGAGATTTTGCTGACTGCATGAGAAGCCCGCTATACCTACCTGGATTGCTTCAAGCCAGATGCCGGAAACTCGGCACAGCTGTACCAGGGTCTCAATGCGCTGGCACGTCTCGACTATCACACTGGCAAAGTCGAGTACTTTGTGCCGGGACCGGACTGTCTAGTCCAAGAGCCATGCTTTAGTCCCCGGCATCTGGACGCTGAGGAGGGTGACGGATTTCTGATTACAATGATTGACAACATGAGGCTTAGTCGAAATGAGGTGGTGAGTACTATTCCTGTTTGGCATTCGAAAATGGACTAAAAGAACTGTTCCCAAGATCATCCAAGACACTCGCGACTTCCAAACGGTTGTCGCTAAAATTATTCTTCCATTTCGTACGTTTGACCCACGTCCTGTCCGAAGCGCAGTCATTGGGGCATTAGTAACAGTATTTAGGTCTTCGGTCTGCGGTGCATGGAAATTGGGTTGATGCTGCTCGAATTCCTGAGACACAACCTTGTGCGATAATGGAGCTTCCAGAAATCTATGCTGATATTCCCACAGTAAAGTTGTAAGGAAAGTTTGAATACGCCCAGAACGGGCTAAAATTTATCTTAGTATTGGAAACAGTGAATATCTATTTGAAAATATCAATTAAACCACCAAATGAACCAGTCCCTTGGGCCCATGGGCGCATTGTTTACATTACAAAGATATGGTAATGATATGACATATGAGATAGTCCAAGCCAAGTATGGACAGAATAATTCCCAGTTCCTTAACTCCAAATCATGCACGGGGTCGCTTGAGCTGGAATAGAAGCTAGCCATGAAATACCGGCGTACCCGACACCCATCCCTTCTGGCGATGACAAATTAACACATCAGTGTCGCCTTCTTCCCTTGTCGAAATATCCAATGAGGCATACACAGTATAGCCACATTGCTCCAGAACCTTGAACAACTGCAAAAGCATCATGCGGGTTTTGACGGTACTCTTTCCGCTTGGTAACCAAGGGCTCCCATGAAACTTCACTTTGAGACGATCTCCTTTCATCTCGTGCTCCCTAACCTTTTCCCCAAAGGTTTTGACCACCAAGTCGCCGAGCTCTTGCGGTACCCCGCCAACCAGCTTCAACTTATCCGTTCTGTCGAATGAGATTACGATCCAGTCGCATGGTGGCGGAGTAGGGCATTGCTTTCGGAACACCATGCTGTCTATAAAAAATTAGCAATTGCATCCCAGCTCGGTAAATGTGGATTTTTACCTAATCCCTTGGAACTGGAAGTAATGCTGACCGAAGTCTGCAGGATCCACCCCATATCGAACAAGGCCCTCAAAATGCCCAGAACTAGGAGACGGGCATTATCATCGCCTGCAGAAGAAGGCAGCCAGGGTGAGCCGTGGAGACTGAGTTCCTGAGCATCGTCATAAGGTCGGATATGGCGTGAACCTTCTGGCCAGTGTTCGTTGGTAGCTTTTTCTACTTCCAGAACGTCGTCGTAGGGGAAGTTGATGAGCCTTATGGTGTCCGTCCTGTGAAAGGACATGCAGGCGAACCTGGTTTGGAATGTGGCTGGAGGGTTGCTTGTGGCCTCTTTGAAGGATGGCGGCGGTCCCTGTCCAGACGCGGCTGCATTGGCCTGGGACTTGATTTCCGCAGTGTCTTTGATTATAGAAACAATGTCTCTCATGGCTGGCGCGAATAAAGGATTTTGATGATGATTGCGTGAGTCAAGTTGGTTGGAAGCGTGCAATGGCATTGTATAGGAATTTACAGCCCCACTTCTTGCAGGCCATAGCGTGACAGGCTGACCAAAGTTCTCTTTTGTGGCTGAGTATCAGCCTAGAATCAATACGCTGACAGAATTAATCCACACCGTAGCCACCATATCCCTGCAGGCACTGTTTGAGAACTTTTGTCTTCTCGATTGCTGTTGCTTGGCATTGCCTTAACAGTCCACCGAGAGAGGCTGTGCCGATGGCTCACTGAACATCGCGATTCTGCTCAGCCCTACATTCCTTTTTCCATTTCAATGGTCAATCATTTCTACTTTCCTACTTAAGGTGCAGCGTCAATATGAGAAAAGAAGGTGTAAATTGCAGCCCCATGGTCATGACGATCAGATATAAGGAATGTGTGTATAATGAAAGCTCTAATCCAAGGTTTGGCAGTCACCGCAATATCCAGGATGGAGCAGCATAATGCTCCAGATTGCTAAACTTTGCATTTGGCTATGGCACTGGAACTTTGTATCAGCACCGGAAGACTTTCCTATGAGAATGACTTACCAAAGAATATCCATTTCAGATTTGAACCAAAGGAATTGGAACTTACAAACCACACTTAGGGTCAAAATGAAGGTCTCCGACCAATAAAACGCCGTAACATTGAATAAGAGAAAATGAACCATTGAAGAAAGCCAGGGTAAAATGAGTTTGCAAGAGTCTGGGGATATTGGTGATGATATACAAAAGGTGTTAGACGATTTAGATAGTGCATCAGAGATGAAGATTAGTGAATTGTTGGCGTTGGCCATGCATTAATATAATCCCTATTCAGCAATATATACAGGAGCATCGTCAATTATTTTGTCAGGAATGTAAAAAAAAGACGATAATTCCTAGCCACAACTAGCTACAAATTGATACCAAGATTTCTGGTCCTGATCACTGGGTTCCTAGTAGAGCTCTGACTGAGACCATGGTGCTAAATTTGCTTCAGGTAGCAAGTGGAACCCTTCCTTTGTATTGGATTCTAGCCTGACTACGCACTCCCTGTAAAGAATTGTGGTATACTCAACGTTATCTGCGTAGGAATTTGTGGTGCGTGCTGGTAGGTGCTTAGTGCTACACAGCATGACCCGTGCGGCTCCAGGCTCCCACCCCAGTAGAATAGCATGGGTAGGCATTTTTAGGGCTTTGAGGTATGTTACGGTCTTCATGTGAGTGTCGACTAATGTCCAGGAATCTTTTTCATCGTCGGATAATGGTGTTCCGGTTGTAAACATCAAAGGATTGATGTTTAGGTCTTTGCTTTTGACGCCCGAGCCTCCAAGGTGAAGAGATCTGATGTCTAGATGCATGGGAAAAATCCAGAATCTCAATTCAATCCCCCGACCCTCGCTGACAAGTGTATTCATTATCCGCTTGATTCCTGAAGCTCCTCTACGAAGACGGCAACTTTTTACTCCATTGATGACAATAGTGTCTCCGTGACCAATGCCGCTCACACTAAACTGCGGTGATATGATGCTTTGGTCTGAGCACCATTTGTCGTCTTGGAGTATAAGCTGCAACTTTTGCCCCGGGACGTCTGGCACACTGCAAAGCCACCGTTCTGCATAATTGAGGTGACTATTCGCCAAAAGTACTCGAACGAAAGTCTCGAAAGCTGTGTCATTGATCGAATGCGGCGTGCTACGAGGACAGAAAGCCATCAACACCCTGCTGCAGAGCTCAGATGTTTCATCCAAAAGTTTTGCCTTTCTCAATACCTGCATGATGCAAACAGTCTTCTCAAAAGGTTCTAAGATGGAATGGCCCATGGCATCCTCTACCAGGTTATTAAATGAACCTGAAGTTCCCCAACAGTTGCTTGCGATTTGTACTGGAGAATAATACTGCAGTTGACCCTGGAAAGTTAATGTGCGTGTATGGTCTGGAATGCAAAAGTGGACTAAAATTTCTTTTCGCCTCAAAGATGCTAGAAGAAGACATGCTGTGTGTAGATGAAGGCCTAGGGTCTGCCCGGAGTAGCGAATATGTTTGAACCCAGTGTCAGCGGCATCAATGGTGCGCTGGCCCAAATGTATCAATAATATGTGGGCAGCCTTTTGAATGAAGCTGTTGGTCCTCCAGTAATCATGGTCATTGTCTGATTCAACCACGTATGCATGGAGACCCATTTGCCTCGCCGTCTGCTCAGCCACTTGATGTAGTGCACTGGAAGATCTGTCGGCGACAAAAAAATTACTCAGGCTCACATAGAGATATGGGGGATTTCTGATAAATCCTAAACGAGCCTTGGCCTCTTCCATATTCAGCAAATCGGCGCCAAACATGCCATCAGACTGGGGCTGGCGGAGGAAAAATAGATATTCAAGTAGTGGTTCCGGACGGGGCTCTGAGCATGACGTGGCAGGTATCTTCAGTCCACGATTTGGAAGATTCCTGCCAATGTACTTCTCCATGAATGATTTGTGGCTTTCTCTAATGTTGATGTTGAATACAGAATCTTTAATTCTTGTCAGCCAGACTACAATCAGATGCATTTCGGTCTGTAGCAGTTCACATACCATCTGATTGGGGCAGGGGCAATAGTCTCAAAGTATATTCGCATCTAGGTAAGTATTTATCCGTAGAAATATGATGCACTTGAGGCATCTTAGTGTCATTTATCTGCCGCATTGTACTCCACTCCGCCGTTGCATCTTGGTTTCCCAGATCGATGACAGACAGTTGCATTTGACTAAATTACGCAAATGAAGTTAGATGTGACGTTGCTGGCCACCTGATTTAAAGAGTCCTACCTTTCCGTGCTGGAACGGCAAGTTTCCTCTTCAATTGTATCGCCGCTACCCATCCAGGGGTGCTTTGCTGCGTCTTCAGCCGTAAGACGTGTCTTTGGGGAAGCAGCCATGGCTTCCCGAATAAAGGCCGCACAATGAGAGCTGGCACCTACTATCTCCAGAGCCGTTGTTGGGAAAGGTCGAGATTTATTCACGTACAAACCCCTATGCACGGGTGTTTGAAAAGTCGGCTTAGCTGTTAACAACCGATGCGTCATTTCGCCCACTGCCCATAAATCCACTGTGAACGAGTATTTTGAAGACTGAGGTGCATCAATATCGTCAACATCTTCAGGGCAGATGAGTCCGAACACCTCCGGTGCCATGAAGCCATTCGTGCCAATCTGAAGAGTGGTCAAACCAGCCGATCCTTCAATACGCTTGCTGATGCCGAAGTCGGTCAGTTTGACCGACCATGATGGCCCCCGCTTCAGAACTAGAACGTTAGATGGCTTTATATCCCTGTGCGCGAATCCATTGCTATGCATCAGCTCTAGAGCTTCCACTATCTGCAGGACAATTTGTCTTGCTTCAGGCTCGGGGAATGGTTTCGTGAGATACTGCTGCAGATCACCGTATTTGAGATATTCCATGGCTATAAAAAGACTATCGTCGTTCTCGAACCAGCCATATGATTTTACAAAATAATGCACAAACTTTTGGTGTGAAAATTTGGCTATTGCTTCTAGCTCTCGGTGAATCTCTGAAACGGGAAAGGCAGGACGCTTTGGGATTTCCTTAACGGCTCGGAACTGAGGTGTCGCAATAGCATCATGTCCTGGTGCTTCCGGGCGGGAAACGCACTCCTCCAACCAAACAACTCCGTAGGCACCAGACCCGAGGCATTTTATCCTCTGCCACTTCTCTTCAGTTCTCAGTCCTCGGTGGCGGGCCGAGCGGCTGATAGGGCCATAAGGGTGTCTTATTTGGTGAGTGCTTGGATCCCAAGATGCTTCGATTTTGGAGTCGGCGACGAGGTCAGAAACAAGACCCCGTCGGCCGGTGAGTACATCGGACATGCTGGGACGCTTTTGGTGAGCTTGTTGTCTTGTTAAAGAGCAAACATGGGATCCATGTTGCTTTTTCGTGAGGATCCGACCGTGAGGCTGGAACATCACACGTGATATCAGTGAGGGGTACAGCCCACACGGATGCCTATTGGGTGAGAACAATCATGCATAATGAGGCAAGTCCTTCTGTGGCTATTTTGTATGTTTGCATTCAAGCAGGTAGCTTCTAAATCACCTTGGCTCCAAATTGTGCACTTCTCCAAGATGCGTCTACCTATTACACCAAAAAGGTGTATTCTCGATACAAATCCTGATTCCAAAAGAAGTTTTTCTCCTGTAAAAGCAGTATGATGAAATGTAGAAATCGATTTCTATTTGAATCTAGTATAGAAGTTATATTCTAAACAAGCTAAAAAAAGATGAACAATTTTGGCCATTCTTCACACTAAAAAAATAAGGTAGTAATAAGCGGCGTCTAGTCGTGTGCATCTTCTCCTAAAATGAGCTAGCCGCCCGTCAGTTCTTCCCTCTTCCCTGTTTGCTGTCCAGCTGAGTAGAGCTTTGTGAATGACGTGGGTGCATCCGCGCATCCTACCAAGCCAGTCTATTGGCCTCATAAACTGCGCGCTAAGACCTCTCCCCCACATGCCAACGCGGCAAGCCTGTTGCTGCCCAAACTGCCGGCGGTGACACCACGTTGTCATTACGACTCATTAATAGAAGCAAGAACAATGTCTTTGTTCTCATAATATTACACAACACAGCCACGGTGCCCTATTCAAAATGAAATCCGTGTGTCGCTGGCTTGAGAGAGTGGAATCAAGGGTCAAAAAGCGATGGCTGCCTCCGCAGGAATCCGCTTCGGCCACCCCACCACTACTCCCGCCGGCGCTGTCTAAGCCAAAGCTTTCTTCCTCTACCTCAAACGATGCTGACAGTCCGCCTCTGCCGATCCTCCAACAGAGGCTCTGGAATGATGCTTACGATGAAATCAAACAGAACCAGCCCAAATTGATTGAAGCATATGAAACCATTTTGTCAGCCCAACTTCATGAGAAGGAAGCAGCCGGCACAATCCCGGAGGCTATCAAGAATGAGGTAGGTAGCAGTGAAGAAACGCGACGCCACCAAATGCAACAGCTGGTTCAGCATGGACTGGACCGAGTACGGAATGAGCTTTCCGTCACGCAAGACTTCGGCGCAGATTTGCAAGCTGTACAAGCGGTCATGAGAATAGCGCAACATGCCACCCAAACCGCTCCAGCAGCTGCGGTCGCGTGGGTGGGTGTCTGTCTCGGACTAGAGGTGTGTGGCATCAATTTCCCAAACCAAACACAGGCCAGTGGATGATCTATCACTAACACATGATAGATCCTTCGGAACCCTGTCATTGAGGCACAGGAGAATCAAGAAGGTCTTTGCCATGTCCTTTCAAGAATGGACTGGTACTGGAACCTAGTCTCACTGGTCCTGGATGATAACAAGACCGAGAAGGCTTCTGCCGGGCAGCGAGCTCTGCTAGAAAAGGGAATTACGCAACTTTACGAGAAAATTCTCTCTTATCAGCTGAGGAGCGTCTGCATTTACTACCATAACTGGGCCACTGTTATCGGGAAAGATGTGTTGAAATTGGACGACTGGGCTAGCCAGCTTAAAGATATCAAGGAGGCCGAGGCCATGGTGGAGAAAAGCTCAAAAGAATATAATACCGAACAGAGCAAGTCGTACATGCGGGATATTATTACCACTGCCAGTGTTATGGAAAAAGATCTCCAATGCATCAATTCGGCGATCCCAGGTTCGACACGACAGCAATCCAACTGGCCCAACGACGGCAAAGACAGCAAATGTATTCAGGACTTGCGCGAGACAGACCCTCGCGACGACAAGAACCGAATCCAAGACTTGAACGGTGGTCTGTTTAGAGACTCTTGCAGCTGGATCTTCGATCATGACCATTTCAAACGATGGCGCTATGGCTCTCAAGGCCAATTGCTCTGGATAAAAGGTGATCCTGGCAAGGGAAAGACGATGCTGCTGTGTGGTATAATTGACGAACTCGAGAAATATTCCGACAAATCCTTATCTTACTTCTTCTGCCAGGCTACGGATGCACGTCTAAATAATGCGACAGCCGTACTCCGTGGCCTCATTTACCTTCTTATCAAACAACAGCCGTCGCTCATCGCACATGTTCAGGAAAGATATGACCATGAAGGGAAGAACATTTTTAATGGCGCGAATAGCTGGGAAGCGTTATCGAAAATCTTTACGGCAATGGTTGATGATCCGAGCCTGGGCGGTTCAATACTCGTCATTGACGCTTTCGATGAATGCATAACTAACCGGAATCTGCTTCTCGACTTGATTGCTAAGCCCCTTCCTGTCAAATGGATTGTGTCTAGCCGTAACGTGCAGGACATACATGAGACACTTGGCAGCATAAAGCATATAACCGAGCTAGGTCTGGAGCTGAACAAGGACTCAATCTCGAAAGCGCTTGAAAGCTATATTGAACACCAAGTCGAAATTCTATCACACGATAAGGATTACAACAAGGAGACTAAGGACACTATACATAAGTACCTGACCTCGAATGCTGACGGCACGTTTCTTTGGGTAGCATTGGTTTCTCAACAACTCGCTGCCCTCAAAATCAAAAAAAGACATACCCAGAAAGTATTGAAGCTATTTCCTCCAGGACTCGATTCATTCTATCATCAAATGATAAAAAATATCAGTAATATGAGGAATGCGGGTCTTTGCAGAGAAGCTCTTGCTATTGCATCGCTGGTATACCGACCTATCACGCTGGACGAGTTCAAGACTTTTCTTGGTTCAGATAAGCTTGACCAGGATGGCTTGCAAAACATCATTAAATCCTGTGGTTCATTCCTAACCGTTCGAGAAGGTGTCATTTATTTTGTGCATCAGTCAGCCAAGGACTTTCTCCTTAGCAAGACAACTGATAAAACGCTACGATCCATCATCGCACATCAGCATCATGCCCTTTTCTCAAAATCTATAGTCGCTCTCTCGAAAACTCTACGGCGCGACATGTACGGCCTAAAGACTCCGGGACTTTCCATTGAAGAGGTCTTCTCACCTGACCCCAACCCGCTCTCTTCCATTCGATATTCATGTACCTACTGGGTGGACCATCTCCAAGACTCAGTCGCTAAAGAAAGTGTCAATATCAACGACATTCTACAAGATAAGGGAGAAGTCTGCAGATTCATACAATCGAAGTACTTGTATTGGCTAGAATCTCTCACTCTCTTGCACAGCCTCTCGGATGGCGTCAATGCCGTATACAAACTCGAGGCATTGGTGGTAAGTTACTCCAGACACATGATGAGAACGATCTGACATTCTTTTAGAAAAAGGCAAAATCGCAAAATCTCCAAGAGCTAGTTACAGATGCTCGTCGTTTCCTTATTTCCCACAAGCGACCAATCGAGATTGCTCCATTGCAGGTTTACGAGTCAGCGCTTGTGTTCAGTCCCGAACGCAGCCTCATTAGGACTTTCTTCAAAGATGAAGAGCCAGATTGGATATTATCGAAGCCAAGAATGGAGGCGGAATGGAACGCCTGCCTCCAGACACTTGACAACGAGAACCTAGTCTGGTCTGTAGCCTTGTCGGCTGATTCCCGACACCTTGCGACAGGCTCTATGGATAATACGATCAAGATCTGGGACATGATCACTGGGGCACGTCTGAAGACCTTTGAGGGTCACAGTGATTCGGTAACATCAGTGGCCTTGTCTTCCAACGGTCAATACCTTGCATCAGGGTCCTCGGATAAGACGATTAAAATCTGGAACATGAACGGCACATGCCTACATACGTTTAACGGCCATAGTAATGAGGTATACTCGGTTGCCTTCTCAGCAAATGGCCAATACCTTGCATCCGGTTCAAGGGACAACACAGCCAAGATCTGGGACATGCAGGGCAAATGCCTTCAGACCTTCGAAGGCCATACTGGCTGGGTAACATCGGTGGCCCTGTCAGCAGATGGAAAATATCTCGCATCAGGTTCGATGGACTACACAGTCAGGATCTGGGACATGAACGGTACATGCCTGCAGACACTCAAGGGTCATAGCAATGAGGTATGCTCGATAGCCATATCAGGAAATGACCAATTAATTGCCTCAGGCTCAAGGGACAACACGATCAAGGTCTGGAATATGCAAGGTACATGTCTACAGACACTTGAGGGTCATGGTCTCGGAGTGTGTTCAGTTGCCCTATCACACGACGGCCAATACCTCGCATCAGGCTCAATGGACAATACAATCAAGGTCTGGGATATGAAGAATGGCGCTTGTCTACAGACACATGAGGGTCATAGCCATTACATAAATTCATTGGCTTTCTCAAAAGACGGCCAGTCCCTTGCATCGGGCTCCAATGATGGTACAGTCAAGGTCTGGGATATGGCTATACGTTCTTGCACGCGACAGCTGCCGAAAGACCACAGCGGTCACATATTCTCAGTTGCCTTATCAGCCGATGGACAGCGCCTTGCATCAGGCGCAGTCGACAACACCATCAAGATCTGGGATACTGCGACAGGTACATGCCTACAGACCTTGAAGGGCCATAGCAACTCTGTGCGTTTACTAGTCCTATCCGAAGATGGCCAATATCTTGCGTCAGGCTCTGGTGATGATGCGGTCAAGATCTGGGATACGACTACCGGTAGATCTCTTCGCACGCTCAAGGGCCATAAGAAGGGAATCCGGGCAATAGCTCTATCTACAGACGGCCAGTGTCTCGCATCAGGCTCTAGTGACAGGACGATCAGGATCTGGGATACTACCACAGGTAGATGTCTCCACACGCTCAAAGGCCACAAAGATGACGTATGGTCAGTCGCTTTATCGGCAGATAATCGATACCTTGCATCAGGGTCAAGCGACAATACGGTTAAGGTCTGGGCTACAGCAACTGGCGCGTGTCTGCAGACCCTTGAGGACTATGACACTGCTATAAGCTCTATAGCCTTATCAGCAGATGGCCAGTGCCTCGCATCAGGCACGCAGATGTGGAGGGATGATGTCATGAAAGACTCGACAGAGATCAGGGTCTGGAATCTGGAGAGGCGTGAATGTGTGCAGTCGGTCAACATGGATGGATTTGTCGCTAACCTTTCATTTGATCCAACGACCGACTCTCGCCTCTATACAAGCAGTGGACTTTTGAACTTGCATCAACCACACCTGGCACCTGCAGTCGACGTTCAGTGGAACAACGAAGATATCCCAGGCCATGCGAACAATGATGCATGGATTATGAGAGATGGAAATAGGATGCTCTGGCTGCCGTCAGAGTATCGATCTGAGAAGAAGAAATCGATTTTGATTAGACCGGTTGTGGTGGGGTCTGCTGTGGCAGCATACGCAATTGCCATCAACTGCGACTCAAACCGCATCTTGATGATGAAGTGTTCTTGAGACGGGGGCGGCTGAGGTCAGGTGCTGAAGTCCGTTGCACGGAGTGTTCTTTTGGTTCTAGATAGTTCTAATTGTGTCATTCTAGTTGTAAAGCATGGTCTCATTTGTATTTACCCTCCCTGTTTCATTAGGTATTGTTAAATTGAACACTATCTTCGGTACCACATTCTTGTGATCTTTGTTCGCCGGATCTTTCTCTGCAGCTGGAAAATGCCGTACATCAATGCCTCGGCGGTGGGCGGACAGCCCGGCACGTAGATGTCGACGGGCACGATTCTATCGACCCCTCTCACAACGCTGTAGCTGTAGTAGTAATACCCTCCTCCGTTGGCGCAACTGCCCATGCTGATTACCCATTTGGGGTCGGGCATTTGATCGTACACCTGTCGCAGAGCAGGGGCCATTTTATTTGTGAGCGTTCCGGCCACTATCATCACGTCTGCCTGTCGGGGTGAGGCACGGAAAATGATGCCGAGACGGTCCTGGTCATATCGCGGCATGGAAACATGCATCATCTCGATACCACAGCAAGCGAGAGCGAAGGTGACGGGCCATAAAGATCCATTGCGTGCCCAATTGACTAGCTGATCGAGCCGTGTTCTACAATTGAAGACTCAGCGTTAGACCTTGAAGCGCAGTTCGATCCTGGGGGAGGATAGGGTGCATACAAAACGTGTTCGGCGACGGCTACCGGCTTGACGTCGCGGGATACTTCCAAAGGGGTTTTTCTTGCATTCTTGGTACTGGACTGTGAAGAAAGCCTTGCGATCGGGTGCCAGGCGAAGGGTATCACGGCCGAGTTGATGGTATTGTGTCTCTGGAGGACGAGCCGAGGTGTTAGGCGAGGGAGTATTCGAGCTGGAGCAAACAGGTCAGTATTTGGCGAACTCGACACGACATTCCTACTCACTCATCGTATAAAATATCAATTACCTAGTCCAATGATTTAGTATTGGCAAGAGGACAATAGAAACGTCAAGAAATGTCGAATGTTGTCGGGACTTATATGGGGTCAAATCTCACAGGGGGGTTACACCGGGAAATTCACACATAAAGTGGGTCGAGGCCCGAGCAGCGCCGGGAAAAAACCACGCTCCCACATGTCGCCCACCACTGTCGACTTGTATGAGTCGTTCATCGAGCTGCCCCAAGAGCCCGGGCAAATGAGAGATGGCCGATTCAGATCCGCTAGAGTGCTCAACTTGCAATCTCCCCTTTGCGTCTGCCGCGCCCGTTCGCCAAAACGCGTGCCCCTTTTGCAAGCGATGCTTTGGCAGAGTCGACGCCGCTAGGAGGCATGCCAGGACATGTCCCGCCAGAGGAAACAGGCCCATGCCCGCGGCATCCAAGCGAGGCAGGAAGTCAAGAGCCTGTGAGACGTGTTCGGCTGCCAAGGCCTTGTGCGATTCGAAATGGCCGTGTGGTCGATGCTCGTCCCGAAGCCTGCCCTGTACCTACAGTGGGCTATGCACCAACCCATCTCATCGTCCTCGACCAGCTCCAGCACCAATCCCCGATTCAAATCGCCTTGTGTTACCCTTTTTACTAAAATGCACCGATCCAAACATAGACTCTCTGAATTCGGTCATGGTTGAAGAGCCAGAGAAGGACGGCCAGGAGCCGACGGCCTGGAAGCATCTGCAATCCAAGGATGGGCCATTGGACACAATGGACTCTAAATCCATTTTTCGAGACCTTATGGACCCCTGTTTCAATGAGTCCTTTGAGTTTGAGGAGATTTACGGGGATTTAGCCTATCCCACCTTGAATATGATGCCATCTCCAGCTACAAGCCACAATCTTGCATCACGACTCAACCTCTTGGTTACAGATCTTCGAGACTTTGCCTCCACGAAGCCGGCCCTTCAAGACAACTTCAGCATCAGTGCATTCTACGACTTCTTTACCGTTGGCAATTTCTGCGAGTTCATCACCGCATACTTCCAACGACAACATTATCACTCTCAGATCATCCACTGGCCGACGTTTGACCCGGAAAAGGCGGCACTCCCACTTCTTTTGGCAGTGGCATTGACTGGCGCCACTTATTCATTTTACCGGAAGAAGAACCCAATAAATGTCTTCTTTACAACGTATCTGCACGATCTATCTGAAAAGTACATTTTTAACCGCCTTAAGCGGGCTGGTTCTTCTGATGCGCAGACCATAGATGCAGACAAGACACTCCAGCTTTGTCAAGCCGCTCTCCTCATGATCCTTATACATCACTGTATGAACGACTCTGAGCTACGCCAAAGAGTCATCAGCAAGCGGCAGCCGGTCCTTGTGGCCACCCTCAGGCGACATGGATTCATGGGAAAAAGGCACAGCTCGCTCACGCTAGAATCCGGATGGTACACGTTTCTTCACCAAGAGTCGTGCATCAGATTGGTTACGTGGACATTTCTTGCAGACACGTTGCTCACACTATTATATAATAATCCCTCAACCATTACGGTGCCGCAGATGTCTGGCCACCTCCCCTGCAGCCGTGACCTTTGGGAAGCAGAGTCCGCAGCGTCTTTTGATGCGCGGAGAACCGAAGCGAACCCGGGGCTAGGCTTCATATGCCTGAGTGAGTTGATGGCAAATCTCCTGGCCGAAGAATGGACATATTCTGCGTTCGATCCGCAACCGCAACTAACCGTTCACCACCTCCATGCCGCCGTTTCCGGTAAGCCCTTCCTCTCACTATCCTCAGAAAGTCGTCCGAGCGCTGACCTTGATGTGTCTGTCCTCCTCAGCATTTCAGCCAGTGATATTTGGCTATCACGCTGCGATGCTACCTACGAGCAACCGCTCTGTTTTGCTCAAGGCCTTGGATCGCTGGAAAGTGCTGTGGGATGCCGCCCTGGGTCGGCTCAGCGATGAAGGACGACGGTGGATTGGCGTCTCCAAGCACGCTCCAGAGATGGCATTGCTCTGCAGACGGATCGTCGAGGTTAATGGGACTGAGGAGGGACTGGGCTCTAAATATTTACAGCGCACGCCACGCTACGACACGGTTGACTTGCACGAGTTTGTACAGCGGTTTGGGTTCATAAATGTGGCCAATGTTTCCTGACATTGTCTTCTCTGGCATTGCATGGACGAGAGCGTAAACACGATGACCTTTTATTGCAGTGTATTGATGATTACATGAACACGAGTGACAAATGCGGCAATGGAGTCACTCAAACAGATTGGATTGCCACAATGTAGTCGCATATCTAATAGCGCAACCGTATTTCCCCATCGACATGCCTTTGCCTGGCAGGTGACCCGCCCGTGACCAGTTTATTCCATGGTTCCTTCATTTTTATCTCGTTCATCGTGCGACATGCTCTTCACATCCATCGTCTCGGTCGTCCCGGTCTCGCCAATGACATCGACATCGAATTCGGGTGTTTCCTGGACATCGTTCTGAACCAGCACACTGCAACCGTTAGCTATGAATGCCAGTAAATAAGGCCGGGGCAATATTTTCTCACCTTATTGTCAGAACCTGCGGTCTCTAATCGGCTCACAGTTCCCTCCGGTCAGATGGCGCTGCATCTCGGACGGTCTCGGTGGATCCTGGTGTCTGCGTCTGGTTCGTTTCTTCCTAAAGAGCTTCGGACCGGTGGGAATAGTTCTAGACGTGAGCGGAGGCACTGAGGATGTGTGCGGCGTTACTGGCGCACTCTGCAGTAGTGTAGTTTGCTCCCCTTCTGAAACGGCTCGCGCACCCAGTGAGCTGGGCCCATGGCCGACATCATCGCCACCTTCTCGTTTGATGAATTCATCGTTGCCCCGACGAGATTTCCTTGGTGCATGCGGCGCCCTGAGTGGGCGGGGAGTGTTGGGAGGGTTGGGCTGCTGAGGCGCGGGGCCTCGAGATGCCACCTCGGGATAATCGCTGCTCGCCAAGACTGCGGGAGGCAAGCCATAGTAAAGAACGTACGTGTGAAATCCTGGGTCAGACAGCCTCCATTCGTCATTCATATACGAGGGGTGGAAGTTGACCATGGGGACAGGTTGGCCATCCAGGAAATAAGTTCGAACGTAGTCATGCTCTTCGAGGTTGTCCCGCGACCGAACAACTGCCACCAAACAATACTGCACCCTTTTGCAACCGGCGATGTCGAATACTGGCATCTGAAATGTGCGCAGGTCCGCAAGAGATCGGGGTGTGGTGCCAGTGGTGTACTCAACCCGCACAAACGAAGGCTGGTTGGTGATTTTTGCACAATATTCGCCATTGCCCAGCGATACAGGCAGGAAGGAGTCGTCCACCGCCTGCTGCAGGGTTTTCTCGTCGTCATAGTGGCAGTGGTACTTGATGCAGCCTGAACGAGCTTGATCAGAGCGTTGTGGAGGATCGCACAGGCACCAGGTGGACTCTCCGCCGGCGAAATAGAGAGTGTCGCGGAACGCGAGCCACGGCGGGGATGACCACAGAGTATCATTCATGAACGCACACGCAGCCAAGCCCCAGAATTGGAGGTCAAATCTGTTGAAGAACTTCTGCAGATGGTGGAAAAGCTGCTTCTTCAGCTCAACCTGAGCGGCCGTGGCGGCAGGGCGATCTGAGTTGAATTCTTCCCACACGTAATCCAGGATGGGGTTGTCGCTCTTCTCAAGGTTCTTTGAGTGGGCCACGAGAGAATAGGAATGGCGGATCACCTGGACCAGGCAATCAAGCCCGCTCGTATCGACACCGATATCGAATGGAACAGGAGCGTGGACTGCGAGCCTGTACCGGATGTCATCTGCAGCGTCAAGCAGATTCCAGTTGGTCGCCGGAACGCTGTCCTCGGGACTGATGTTGAGGGGCTTGGAGTGTTCTCCAACGACCCTGATGGACGCGTAGAACTCATCCAACGTAGGGGGCGGATTGTATTGGGGTGCATCAGGCTCTGGCACCTTTGTCGGCGGTCCTGGATTTGGGCCATGCTGATCCGTGTCCGCGGCTGGGGAAGCATTCTCAAGCTCCATGGTCTTCCGCCTCTGACGCGTCGGGATCTCTCGTGTGACCCAGGATGGATTATCGTGCTCTAGGTATTCGCTACCTGAGCGGGATAGCCTCTTTTCGCCTGCCTGCAAGTCGTTTTCGTCAGAGCTCTGCTGATTGGCGTCGAAATCGTCCATAGGAACGTCGTAAATGTTGTCTTCCTCTATGGTAAAGCTCCGATCGCCATCATCTGATGCGATCCTGCGCTGGATGATTCTGGCCCGCTGGTCGGAGAGCCAGCAGTTGGCATAGACCTCTCTTAACTCCTCCTCGCCGACGGGGTAGTCTCGTGAGTTGCGGCCAGCCTTTGACATTTCGAACACAACGTCTGTGGCGCTCAACAGCGGGATTCCCATGGCGCCCACTCTGTTGAGGGCCTCAACGATGTTGAGCAGATCCTGTGTCTCGAGGATGTAGGGGGCATCGCGTTCGGGAGTCGCGAGCGGTTGTCGTTTGATGGACTTGGCCATGGCATACATAAGGTCGGATGTGAACTCGGGCACCATGCCGTCCTTCAGCTCTTTGCGAAAGCGGCTGTGCACCTTTGGTAGCGACTCCCTCTCCTCGTTGGGATGCTCCAGCAGGCGGGCGGTCAGGGCACAGCTCGTGAGCCGCCTGAATCGTAGGGGACGGCGGTCATCGGTGCGGCAGATGATGGCCCATTTGAGGATGAGGGCGAGCTTCAGGCGTGAGGCGGCAGCTGGCGCTCCCCAGATTGGGTGGGCGATGATGCGTGTGAGATTCTTGCAGAAGTTCACAGACCAGATGTGCGACGGACGTGTGACGCCCTTGACGGTGACGGCAGCGAGATCGTTGGTGGACACGCAGATTGGGGGATCGTGTCTCAGCAGCTCGAAAGGATCAACCTTGTACAGTCTTATGCACAGCTTCCAGAGCGTGTGCAGCTGTTGCTGGTTATGACCCAGCTGTGCGACACACTTGGCCGCCCAAGACTGACGCCACTGAGCCTGGAGCTCGGCCTCGTCCTGCTCATCCCAATTCTCTCCAAAGACAGGTCGATGGTGTCCCGTGCTGCCCGCGGCAAGGAACTCGTCCCGTGTCACCTGCTTGATGTCGTTCTGGAACTCTCTCTTGGAGTTCTCTACCGCGGCCTCAAATTGGTCCAAGAACGCGTCCCGCGCGCGCTTCACGTAGCCCGACTCGCCCGCACTCCTGCGAAGAGCTGACACAACGCCTGGCTGCGTACTGCGAAGTCCTAGTTGTGGCATGGTGGTCGAGTGCTTGTGATGACGGTCAGGGAATCACCATTCGGCGAGGACTCAGCTTGAGAGGCGACGATGTGCTCCATGTTTATATGAGGCGGTTTCGACAACAGCTGGCAGCTGGCAGCTGGCGGCTCGCTGTTTGTCTGCCAGAGCGCGTCTTCAAACCGTCGGCGTTCCCTGTTGCACAAACAAGCTTTTCCATTGTTTGCCCGCAATGCCTGTTACACTGCGGCGGCTTCTGGCTGCGTTCGCTAAATCTGAGCCATTGAGGTGCCATGTTTGTTCGTAGCGATTGCGGGTAAAGAGGAAACTTTCCATTGGAATGCTTCTTCATGTTTGCGTTGGAAGCATTGAATCATCAATTCATATCACGTGTTGCTGGAGCCAGTAGTTTGAGGGTTGTGATGGTTGGACGTAGGAGTTGAGAGTTAAGGATGCGAACAGCTGTTGCAGTCAGTGGATGAATCACCCAAATGAGATGGACTTTTGACATGTGATCCAAACTGGCAACCATCCAGAGAATTATGCACCCATTCTCAAGTCTTTCCAAAGTTCATCAATTAGGCACAATACTAAATTAATCTGCATAAAACACGGGGATCAAGCAATACCTGCCAACCGTGAGGGCCATTGGCAGGTACGGGTAGAAACAAGTATTTCAGTGTAGGGTAGCGTCAGATGGATCGACTCCGATCGCGGCTTAGGTTAGTGGGGTATTTTGCCCGTTTCTGGATACAACTCATTTGCCGAGATAGAAGGCACAATGATTAGCCCAGATAATTAAAAAAAAAAACCCCGTCGATATGACAGCCATAAACTTACATGGTTGCTTGTATCGTCCCCTCAAGATAACCGATCTAAACTAACGTGGCGAATGGTCATGTGGATGTGGGGCTTCAGAAGCTAGCTCCAACCGGCCACTGGTTCCGATCGGGTAGCGTTTCCGGTGGAACCGCCAAAGTAGACGCTATTCTGTCCGATCGCTTGAGACTGCACACGATGCACCGGTATAAATAAAGTCGAGGAAGAGATTGATGTTGAATCCAAACCAGATCAAAGACGAACAATTCAAAACTCACCTCTCTTCTGGCATCGCATCCCATAAAACACGCCATATTATCCACCATGGTTGAAATTAGAAAGTACCATCTCGAGCCCACAGAGCTCATCCCAAACTCTGCTCGCCCGCTTTTACACTACAAAAATGTCCTGCCCAAGAATCCTAAAACTGGCAGAGTTGACCCCGGCGACGCATGGGAGATGTTTACGAAAAGGGGCTGGAAGGTATCTTGGCTAGTTCGATACGGCCCGACACAGTTATCCCACTACCACTCTCAAGCACACGAGACCATGGGTGTCTTCTCCGGCACCGCCACAATCCGATTTGGCGTCGGTGACACCTCTGATGATATGGATAAGAACACCTATGGCGGCGCTTGGGAGGCCGGCGGTATCGAGCTGCAAGCAGAAGCCGGCGACGTCTTTGTCATCCCGTCCGGGGTATCCCACAAGACATATAACCCCAAGCCCGTCAACGAACTTAAGCTGCTATCACCAGGCACCGGCCATGGAATTGAAGCGGATGACCCCAAGAAGGTCCTGTCGGAGCTTGAACTATCAGGCTTTACCATGATGGGAGCCTACAACGGCGGAGACTGGGACTTTGTCACAGATGGAGGCAATTATGAGAATGTGTGGTCTGTCCCAAAGCCACCCCTTGACCCCGTATTTGGTGATTCGGAGCAGGGACTGGCCAGGTTGTGGCGTGGAAGCGGTAGTGTGGCGGCCACCATCTCGGCTCGCATTTAGGGTACGAATGTCGTAATTAGAACTTGCATACCAGAATAATATCAGGTCATACTGATTTTATTTACAACCGTAATAGATGCACACACTTGCCTGCATGTGAATATGTCATTCACGGAGAAGAAGCACCGTTTGTCGTAACCGACACGTCCCCAAGGCCGGAGCAAACACCTTCTTTGGATGACTGCTAATTATTGCTAATTCTGCATCTCTCACGGGGTCGAATCGGTAATAAGCGACTTGGAATCATTGCCATCATTATCCGATGGATCTCAACCAGGAGATGTTCCAGAACTCTGCCATCCCGGGCCGGGGGCTTTTAGTTGAATAAATAAAAGATGACTCCGTTAGCGCGGGCTTGTGGTGTTGGCATGCAACCGGCCAGCCTGAGCGATAGGGATGCAGCGCCCTCCAACGACGATTTAAATCTGAAGGAAATTGTGTTGAGCAGACGGGAAGTATTCGCGAGTGGCAACAACCAGCGATCCCGAGTCAGACGCAATTCTCCATGATCCGTTCACTATAATCGACTCATATATGCGTGAGGGAATCCCGGCTGCTTGTTGTTTTGAGGCAGAATTCATTTGCCTGGTCAAGAATTCCGTCTTGGCAACAACGGCATTCATGCTGGTCCGGGATGTAGCAGTAGCAGTCGAGGCTGACATTCAATGCATGAGCCGACCATCCGCGGATAGGAAACGCAACCCTGGGTGACATCCATTCGATCCCCACGGGGTAGACGCACTCCTCCTGGGCGCAGCCGTCGACTTCCCCGGACCCACGACCGGCTGGCGGGGCCGATAAATTGGAGCCAAAGTCCCACAGTTTCGCGGAAAATTGCCCAGCCTCTGGCGCCTTTGGGGCTTGTTATCAGTGTAAAGTGCCCTTATCCCGGATGTTAACTCCGATTATCTACCACCTAGCCACTCACAACCCACTCCATCGCCAGCCAACGAATCAGGTGACGTCACTAATCAGCCAATCCGGCCTCAATGGGTCCTGTCGTTGTTATACCATGTCTGCGACGGTGCAGGGGGGTCCTCTGCTCAACTCCTCCAGAGCATGCAGGACGCCCTTCCTGTAGATACGGGCCCTCGGTGTAATTGATGCCTTGGGTTTTTGCACGCCCACCCATCCTGTCTGACATGCCGTAACTCTAAGCCCAGACCAGGCCTGCAATCAGGCACAAGGGCCGTTCTAAAACCCAGCGTAGTCTTTTTTTTGTTTGCCGCAAGAGTATAAAGGGATCCATACATCCCGATGGGTCAGCCTGTAGAAGTAGTAACCTCGGCCTTCTTTTACACTTGCATTTCACAAGTTCGGCGCAATGTCTGGGATCAATAAGCAAGACGAGCCGGCCGATGACGCCCCGGTCAAGCCTATGAACGGCGAAACCGTTGAGCACGACGCCGTCTTTGGCGAGATGACCGAGGAGGGACCCGATTATCGCAATGTAAGCATCTCTCATTTTCTTCTTGCGTATCAATGTGTCAGTTCTAATCTTCTTTTTGCAGGTTGGATGGCTGGGTACTGTCGCCCTCATGACGAAGACCCAGTTTGGACTCGGCGTCCTTTCCATTCCGAGCATCTTGAATACACTCGGCTTTGTTCCGGGGCTGATTTGCCTGCTTGCCGTTGCCGGCATAACCACCTGGTCAAACTACATTATTGGTGTCTTCAAACTGAACCACCGCGAAGTCTACGGTGTCGACGACGCCGGAGGGCTAATGTTTGGCCGTGTTGGTCGTGAGATAGTTGCGGTTGCGTTGATCATCTGTAAGTTGAAAGATGCGAAGACGGCAGGTCTGGAGACATTTACTCAGCTAATTCGTGTGTCAGATTGGATCTTCTGTGCTTCATCTGGCATTGTAAGTACCTCAATTGGCTTCAATGCAGTTTCGGCCCATGGAACATGCACAGCCGTATTTATCGCAGTGGCGTCCATACTTGTCTTTTCCATTTCCAGCATTCGCACGCTAGGTAAAATGACGTGGATTGCCTGGGTCGGTGTTTCATGTGTATTCGTTGCAGGTATGGAACCATTTTTGAGACGAACATTGTGTGTGGGCTGACTGTAGCAGTCGTCACTGTCACGGCCGCGGTCGGCATCCAGGATCGACCCGCTGCCGCGCCCCAGGTTGGCGACTGGTCCTCCGACTACAAGGTCGTTGGCAACCCTTCATTCACAGAGGCCATTTCGGCAGTCTCCACCATAGTCTTTTCCTATTCCGGCACCCCGGGATTCTTCCCCATCGCCTCGGAAATGCGTGACCCTACCAAGTATACACGAGCATTGTTGATCTGCCAGTCTTTCGTGACTGCAATGTACATAATAGTTGGCTGCGTCATCTACTACTACTGCGGTTCTTTTGTGGCATCCCCTGCTCTGGGCTCTGCTGGCACCCTGATCAAAAAGATTACATACGGCATTGCCTTGCCTGGGTTGCTGGTCAGTGCTGTTATCGTTGCTCATGTAAGCCTCTACATTGATCCAATATTATTGCAAACTGACAAGTCTAGTTTGCGAGTAAATATGTCTTCGTTCGCATCCTTCGAGGGTCCAAGCACTTGACTAGCAACACATTGATACACTGGGGAACCTGGTTCGCATGCAACTGTGGCGTTATATTGCTGGCGTACGTTATTGCCAGCGGTATCCCCGTTTTCAGTGCCCTGGTGTCTCTTGTAGGTGCTCTGTTCGGAACGCTCATGTCCTTCCAGCCAATGGGATGCATGTGGCTCTATGATAACTGGAGCAAAGGGAAGTACCAGCCGACAGCGAAATGGTACCTGGGGGTTGCTTGGAGCGTCTTTGTCATCGTCTCCGGCACCTTTCTCATGATCGCGGGCACTTACGGATCCGTTGTCGGCATCATTGATGCCCAAAAGAAGTCGGGAGGATCCCCATGGTCCTGTGCTGACAACTCAAACTCGTAGCGGAGCAATCGCTGCATTCTCATTCAATTAAAGCCCCACTCATAGAATAGATAGCACTTAGCAATAGACACATTGGCTTGCGGATGAGTGATTGGACTGCATAACACAACGGCGAAAAAATATCTGCTCGCATTTCCAAGAATATCGCGTCAGGGCATAGCTTCGATAATAAATCTTGCATGGTTTTATTATTCAACTATGAAAGAAAAAAACCAGATCATTTCCCGTTCTGACGACTCGTTGCGACGACCCGCTGTGGGCGGGCGGGCGAATCTCCTCCAAACTGACCCGGTGTTTGTGCATCCCAAACAATCATCTTTGAGCATTTGATACACATCGTGTGATAGAATATCTTATTGCTTGTTCCTTAAAGTTTAACGATTGAGCCATCTTGGCCGTCCAAACGGCTAATTGCCTGGCAGATAATTAGCTCAGCCACAATGTTGGACCAACATACTGTGTCAAACACGGACCTCACGCATAATCTGCACACTGTACGCAGTATAAAGGATTCCCATCGCCCCACTTCCTCACAGTGACATTTTCCTCCAAACTCACGTAATGGTTCGTGCAATTCTATCGCTTTTGCACCCAAATATTAAAGCAACTTGAGGCGCAATGGCAATTTTCATGAACTGCCCCCAAGAAATACGGCGCCTAATCCTTGAGCAATTGCCCTACTCAAGCCTGCGCACATTATGCCTGGTGAATAAAGCCTTTCGGTCCTACGCGGAACCTGTTTTGTATGCAAATGTATATTTGGAAACGAAGAAGAGCATCGACACGCTGCCAATAAATTTACTATTGCGAACACTCATTTGCAGGCCAGAACTGGGCCATTACATTCAAAGCCTCTATATCAGGGAGCATGCTTTCGGCCTTCCGCGACAATGTTGCGCACTGCCTCCGAAGATCCGACATAGAGTCGAGCTCAACCTATCCAAAGCTGCAGAATTCATCAGGGCTACCACTGTGCGAAACTCAGATGATTGGATAGCACGGTTAGAGTATTCAAAGGATGCCCAACTTGCGCTGCTACTCTCTCTGGCCCCTAATTTGAGATCGATTGAGCTCCTCCTCTCCTTCGGAACCACGATTCTGTGTTCAATGATAACCGTCGTCATTGAGAATAATCGGGGTGCCACTTCCGTTCTGCCAAAGTTTGATAAACTACAGCGCGTCATCATACGTCAAGACGCGGGTGATTTTGGGCTTCTGATGTTTCACCTACCACGAATAGAGACAATGGTTCTTTCAGTCAAGAACCAACAGCCGTTTAATTGGCCCATACATGCACCCAACCCCTTATTGCTAAGGTCATTGGAGTTGTCCAGGACACGAGAACGGCAACTTGGCCCAATACTTTCAGCGCTCCAAGGGCTGAAGATCCTAACCTGGCACTGCGTATATGATGAAGATGTCGATAGCGCATTCAGCAATACAGTGATTGAACTCGATGAATTCACAAAGGCAGTGTCCTGTCTCCGCGAAACTCTGGTGGATCTTGCCATTAACACTCATGGTCCCATAACTAGATTGGGCCAGAGAATACCTAAAATGGGCATCGAGGGATCATTAAAGGGATTAAAACCCTTTGAAAAGCTGCAGACGCTCACAGTACCGTGGTCATTTATTATGGGATTGGCACATATAACAACAAGGAGACTTACGGATGTCGTTCCACCTGGTCTCGAGACGCTCCAGGTAACCGAAAGTCTATACTACCAAGACGACTTTTCATGGAAAGGGAACGACATAATAGAGGCCGTCCAATCTTGGTTCGATAAGGACTTACTGCTATTGCCAAATCTACGCGTCATTTCGCTTCGTTTCGGGCCATTCATCGACCTAGGGCACGAATGGTGGACCAAGATACTAAATCTCAAACCCCCAGCTCCAACAACAATCGAGGTGCTCACTGGACGGTGGGAGCATATCATCCCGTTTAGGGTATTGCTTCAACCAGCACGAGATTGAACACGCATCAGTAAGCGGGGCCCAGTGCCCATCCAATAGCATCCGAGTGAAGAATGTTACATCTCAGCAACCCAAATGGGCGTTGGGTTATTATCTTTACTGCATCGTTATTGAAAAGAATATCTGGATGTGGAATTCGTTCGTAGCTGTGAGTCCATGTATTGTGATGACTCGGAGGGTGACAGAGAACTACGAGAAGAATTGTTTAATGTTTATCATTGATGGAAGAAGACAAATCTAATGTGAACTGTTTATCCCGATTCGCTCTGTCGAGAGTTCCATTCTCTGTCAAATCTAGTTAACGCCCGCTGTGCAGTCGGAACACAGTCAAGCGCTTTGATGGAGACCCGGGCCGGAGCACTAAGCATGTAGATAACTGACTCCGCCAGGTCCTCTGCGATTAAGGGCTCATATCCTTCGAAGAACTCGTCCATCGCCTCTTGATCGTACTTTACGCGCTGCAGGTGGAAATGAGTGTTGACGCATCCAGGCCTCAGTGTCAACACTCTGATATCGGAACCGGCAGTTTCCATGCGCAGGCTGTTGCTGAACCCTTCGAGGAAGGCTTTGCTGGCGTGATAGACGGCCTCTCCATTAAACGGCGGGCATTCAAGCCCAGTCACGGATGAGATGTTGATGATTGTCCCCTTCTTTCGTTGCCACATGCTTTGATTGAGGATAGAGTGTGTCGTAAACATGACCCCGGAGATGTTTGTGCCTGACATTTGCTGGACCAGTTCAATGGGAAGTTCCCAAAACCTCGCCGGGGCGCCGAGTGCAAGGCCCGCCTAGAACATGTAAGCCTATTTGCAAAACTCTGATGGGGGTCGCGCGGTAATCTCACATTGTTGATCAAAATATCAATCTCTCCTAGCTCTGAGACCACTTGGGTAACAGCCTTATCAACCTCGGCGTGGTTTTGGATGTCTACGGGATACGCGCCCACTTTCACGCCAGAAGCTCCATATTCTGCCAAAATCTTTTCTTTCAAGGCATCGAGCTTGTCCTATTTAAAATTCATCAGCATCCCCTCTTTACTGTTCAAAGGCCATTGAACGCATACCTTGCTTCTAGCCACAAGAGCTACATTGACCCCGTGGCTTGCAAGCGACAATGCGATGGCTGCACCGATGCCCATAGAGGCGCCAGTCTAAACGCACCATGTTAGAGAGGGGCGGGGAAACCTTGCCATCTGAGAAATTCTTACGATGAATGCCGTCTGTCCTTTGAGAGATACCATGGTGAAAAGTACGAGGTGAGATTACAGGATAGAAATGGTGGTCTTGCACGTTCGATTTCAGTGCGCAAAGGTTATATTTGCCCTGGTCCGTTAGGTGCAGTATATTTATTTCTGTTTAGGAGCTTTATCTAACCCCGCTTGAACCATCATCTCGGCCCTTTACCTTTCGGAGGATCCATAATTAACAGCGTTAGAATGGCCAATCTGTGGGCTAATCAATTGGCTGCATCTGGCATGTGCATGCGCCGTTAACCCTGGGAGCGAATGACGATATAATGCAGATGTCCAAGCTCATTGTGAGACCATGCAATCGAACACCTGGCAGTCATAGGCTCGCTAAACAAAACACTATCCAGCTCGTGTACGGCAAGCAGATGCGTGGATGGGATGTTACAGCTATAGGCTTATTAATCAGTTCAGCTCGGGGCTACCTCCGAGGCTAGATGGGTCTGTGGGGCCGTTGTGGTGGAGGTGCGGGGCCTTGACTAGCTCGAGGAGAAGTCAGTCTCATGAATTATTAATCAAGGAGTTTGATATTTCTAGGGAAAGGTGGCCTATATGTAAATGACGTAATGGTGAATTCTGAGCATACTTTGACCAAAGTTTCTTGGCTGCTGATACAGAAGATAGTGGTCGATATTTCTGAGTAGCACCCTGTCGACTTATGGGAGTTCAATAGTTTCTTATGATGGAGTAGTTAGAAATATTCGTAAACCAGTTCCTTAGGTTCTTTGTTCTCAGCTGTTAGGAATTAACACCAAAGGCCTTTCTCAGCCAGAGGGTAAGAAAACCCGGCTTGGGGTTTTGTGGGTACCAGTTTTTTGTGAATGCCCACGCCTCCATGGGGAGGTGGCTGGGCACCAACAACCGAAAGTCCTGAATTCGTATATGTTGTTCAATTACGAAAACACAGGGGCGGAAAGCACTCCTCAAATAACTATACTTGTCGTTTTGGCAACTAGAAGCGGCGATTAACCGCCCTTGCCTCCCCTTAGGAGTTACACTATGCGCCCATTGTAGGTGAATTTAATTCCGGCTAAGTGATATTCACTGTTCATTTCCAATTGTGTAACTTATTGGGAAACTCCAAGCGTAGTGTAAGACAACATGTGATATGCATGCACGGCCACAGGCTTATCAGTCGAATGATTTGTTGAGGGTGACTACTCGTTTCAGCATGACCGTTTGGTATGCCTACTTTGAGCCTAAATACGAAATACATTCAATAAGATTGGCCTTCAGTATCTGCCTTGCTCAAAAGTCTCGGCGTGTGTCCTATAAAATATGTAAACTGAAAGAATCCAGAACAGCTGCACACATTCACGACAAACGGCATCCATAACATCCCAAGCTTCTTCCTCGCTACTTTAAACAATGGCGGCAATCAAGACTCCCACCATGAATCTTCCAGGTTCAAATGACCCGATACCAACAGTCGGGTTTGGTTTGTGGAAGGTCAAGCCAGAGTCAGCCGCTGATTTGGTTTATGAGGTACAGTAAAATGGCAATCGAATAGACCCGCAATAACCAACACATTATTCAACAGGCCATTAAGTCCGGGTATCGACTCTTCGATGGGGCATATGATTATGGTAACGAAAGAGAAGCCGGACTGGGTATCAAGAGAGCAATTGACGAGGGAATTGTCACCAGAAATGAAATCTTTGTCACCTCCAAGCTCTGGAATACCTGCCACGCCAAGTGCGTAGACGCCATACAAACAACCAAGATGTGCGATACTAAAGATTAGTCCAGGGATCGAGCGATCGAAACTGGTAAGCAGCAGGTAGAGGACTGGGGTTTGGGTTACATTGACCTCTACTTGATTCACTTTCCGATTGCTTTGGAATACAACCCTGACTGTACCAGAGTGAGTAAAGTATTCACCAGCATTTTCTTGTATTGACCTGGATACAGGGATGGTATTATGATGGATCATCAGAGGTGCGACTTGAGAAGACGCCTATCAGAGAAACCTGGGAAGCACTCGAGCATCTTCACCAGGCAGGGTTGGTGAAGAATATCGGTGTTTCAAACTTTAACTCCCAAGCCATTTTTGACATCTTTACGTATGCAAAGGTTCTTCCGTGCATGCTGCAGATTGGTAGATACACTCTCCATACACTCCAAACTTCGGCTATGTCCAAGACTGACGCCAATATTGCAGAGCATCACCCATACCTCGTCCAGAAGAACCTGACAGAGTTCTGCAAAGACCAAAATATGCTCGTAACGGCATACAGCTCGTTTGGCCCACAGTCATTTCTGGAACTACCGCCCAGCTTCCCTACCAAGGCCAGTCAAATGGTGCCTCTCTTTGAAATTGAACTTATTCAGAATCTGGCGAAGAAGTACCAGAAGACACGGGGGCAGATCCTGCTGCGTTGGGCGACTCAGCGCGGATTTTGTGTGATCCCCAAGAGCAATAGAAAGGAGCGAATGGCAGAGAACTTGGATGTCCATGGCTTTGATATGTCTGAAGATGAGCTGGAGGAAATTTCGCAGCTCGACAAAGGGGTTCATTTCAACGATCCTGGTGTTTATCTTCCCGGAACACCTCTGAGACTATTTACTTAGACAAATCTGAACTATAGTTTGAAACTCGTTTCATGAGCATTTTATGCAGTCAATAAAGAGCTTCAGATCTTATCATCTTTAATCTTGGGGGCCATGTTCTTCAAACCACAGAGGCATCCAAATAGTGACCCCAGCCAGCCTAGTAACCTTTCCACCATAAATTAGATAAGTGGGCTACTATTCCCGATAGACGGTATGAAATATTGTCACAGGACCCTTCGCGGCTACTTCCGCGGCGTCCTTCCAAGACTCACCGCACAGAATAATGAACCTCGACTTAGTCTTGTTTACCCCGCAGAAGTTGTTAAACCTGGGGAAGCACTCTACCCAGTTCTTCCTAGCTTAAGCCCGGTGGAGATATGGTTTGATCTTTATGAGATGGTGTGAGGAGGAGTGGACTAAGCTAGTCAGTGTCTGCTAGTGAGGGTTTCAATGCGACCCAGTCTGATAATGTAAAGCACAGATTAGGTGTCAATTAGGCGAGGAGAGCTCCTTTACGAATTGCCAGTAGCCTCATTTCGACAGTTTAGTCCAAGAGGACAGTCTAACCGAAGTGTCAGGTGTTGTTGAGGGTCGAGAGACTCGGTTGAGTATGCCTCTTTTTCCCTTTGAGAAAAGCCAGCTCTCTGATTATCAATCATTCAAGGGGATAAAATAACACCGCAATGGGAAATCCGAAGCGAAAATGTCACATGCTAGCGCCATGGTATATTGCAGCGGTTGGGGATGATGACCTCATAGATATTTCCGCGGAACATGAAATGCGGGCGGAATCCTTAGTGTCTTGATTGGTGGCATTCGGCCCTTTGCTTTGAGCCCCCGCATTGCTAAAATCGGCCCGGTCTGGGTGTCCCATACGTCCGATGGGCCTATGCATATGCATGTTCATGTGGAAACGAATTTTCCTCTTGTTCTGAGGTAGATCATCGTTAGCTTCCAGCGCAGGATCGGGCCCCACCAGGAGGTTACATCTGTGATGGGACTAGACCAACTCACAATGCAGGGATAACTGATTGCTGACCCTAGCACCACATTGACTCATATGCAGAGGTAGGGCCATAAAGTTCAATTTGGTGAGGGGGCGATTACACCGATGTCTTGCTGATGCGGGGACAGGGAAGCGCAGATGACATTTGGTGTAGAGGAAAACAAAATTGGACTTTCTATCAAATTGATTGACCAGTACAGAATAGCCAAGTTGAATAATTCACAATTAGGTACATTTCCATCTCTACTCCTCACTGGCTCCAAACTTGAGAGACCCAAAGAATTCCGACACATCACCCGCCAGGGCTTCAGGCCGTTCCCAAGCAATAAAATGACCGCCTCGATCATGCTGCCTCCAAAACTGGATATTGCAAGCTTCAGATACCCAGTCACGGGGATAAAGCCAAAGCTGCAAAGTGTGAGTCTACTAAAATCACCTCCGTGAACCTAATGTTGCATAAACGTACCTCCTTGGGGAACAAGGACCCGCCCACAGGTTGCGAGATGTACCTTCCAAGCATGCTGGATGCGTTTTCATTCAAGACAGCTTCAGCCTCTTTGTATATTTGCATAGCAGCACTAGGGCTCCCCTGATAATGGATGAAAGCCCAGTGGATCAGCTCATCTGGCGTCCATGGATAGTTGTCTGTCCATGCTTTGAGTTTTCCAACAAACCAAGCCAGCATTCCCACGGGTGAGTCGTGAAGCGCATACCCCAGAGTAACTGGCTTTGTTTCTTGGATCCTTTGATAACCACGCTGCGATGGTGGAGGAGATTAGTAAAGCGGCATATGGTTAGGATATTTAAAAATAAGGCTTAGAGTGACACGCACCTCGTCAGTGGCAAACCAGTTGGTGCGTTTCAAATTCTCCAATTCTTTGTCGCTATAATCATTTGACTTATATCGGGCATACTTCTCTGGGGACTGCTTCTCGTCCGGCGGCAGGGCGAGGAACATGTTGATATGGATTGCTTTGACATCTTGACCATGATTGAGAGCCATGTATCGAACGATGGACGACCCCCAGTCACCTCCCTTTCTTAGTCAGTAACTTTCTACGTTAATGCTAGATATTGAGCCCATTTGTACCTGACAAACGTATTGTTCATAACCCAAAATCTTCATTAAATTGGCGAAGCATTCGGCATGCTGCTCCAAACCAAACCCGGGTTTTTTGCAATACTCGCTGAATCCGTACCCAGGGATCGATGGGGCGACTACGTGGAAGGCTTGAGCGCCATCTTCGGGCTCGGTCAGAAGGGGAATTAATTTCAGGGATTCGAGGAAGGATCCTGGCCTGCGTTTGGGAATTATGAGTTTCAACAACACAACTGGTGTCTTAGGCTTCTTTGGTGATCACTTACCAGCCATGCACAAATATCAAGGGTATGGCATTGGCCCTGGATGAGCGATGATGGAGGAAGTGGATGTTCAGATTCCCAAACCCGCTGATAGAAACCGGCGTCTTGAAGTGGTTGAAAGTATTCAGGAATGCCTCGAACTTCCTCCAATCGTATTCGTCGCGCCAATACTCGACGAGTTTCTTGAAGGCGACATGGCCAATCTCGAGGTCATTCCAACCTACATCGGCCATGCCATCATCGAGACGAGCATACTTTAGCTTAACTTTTGTTTCCTCGAGCAAGTCGTCGGGGATGCAAATCTGCAAGGTTAACTTTTATCAACAACTACCCAAATACAACAACCATGGAAGCCGCACTTGCAAATTTCCAGTGCTCGATCAATAAGGAATGGTTTGCTAGCATACTTTGAATGGGGTGATGTCGGCCATGGCTAAGCTTGAACAATGCAAGTTCGTAAGTTCGGAGACAAGGGTGGCAGTGACGAAGGTGCGATTCATGAAAGACTGGTGATTTCCACGTTTGAGTATTCAGTGAACCATGTCTTTATGTTGATTGTAGTCCAAGTCACAACCTAATGCACGTCATTTCTACTGTTATTGGAGCCGATGGTCGCCTATTTTCGCCTGTAGAATCGAACAGGCAACCGTAGCCATTAGCCAGCTGAGGGAACAAGAGCGGCTAGAATTGCAATCACCAGACAAGCCCAAAGCATGTGGCGTACATCCTTTTGCGGGGCCCCGCACGCCGGGACAGTCTAAACCGCGATCGTCTTACAGTAAGAAGCAGCTTGTCTTTGGTTCTATAAATTAAAGACCATGGGTTCGATACCAACATGGACACCAATCACTCAGGTTTTCTTTCGTCCATAATTAAAGTACACATCAAATCATCACCACCAGAATGAGGTTTCCTAGGATCTCACGCCACAGCTTCTTTGGCAGCGGTCAACCTGTTGTCAACACAGTCGCGGTAGCTTCCGGCTTTGGAATGCTAGTAAGTCCTTACTAGAATCCAATTTCCATCCTCTACTAGCATAAGCTGATACTTGGTTTAGCTATTAGGCTACGACCAAGGAGTTATGGCGGGCCTCATCGGTTCCGAGGGTTCTCCGTTCAGTAATACTTTCGACAATCCTGATGCCGCCACCTTGGGCATTATGGTGGGTGAGTAATGCTGCAAGGGATGTGCCAGGCATTGCGCGCTTACCTAAACCATAGCAATTTACGAGATTGGATGTTTTTTCGGTGCGACGTTTTCGTTTTTGTTTGGGGACAAGTTCAGTCGAAGATTCTGCATGATTCTGGGAACCATTGTCATGTGTATCGGAGCCACATTGCAATCAGCCTCCCAAACTATGGCACACCTTATTGCCGGTCGCATAATTACAGGACTTGTATGCAACCTACGTTCTTATTCCGATATCATGCCCATCGTTTATCAATCGTGTTGCTAATTCTAGTCGCTGATGTGAAACAGGGCAACGGACTAAACTTTTCTACCATCCCAACCTGGGCCTCGGAGATTTCCGGGCATGAGGACCGAGGCAAGATTGCTGCATTTAATGGTTGGCTAATTATCTGGGGGGTTGTCATTGCGTACTGGTAAGACATTCGAAACGCGAGGATGATCCAAAATGATCCAATTGACACTGTACCAGGGTAGACTACGGCTGTGCCAATTATCCAAGCGATATGCAATTTCGGTTCCCTATTGGTAAGCCAAATCGGTCAAACCCCAAGCTTTCGGCCCTTCTAATAGAACTATTAGCTCTTCAAATCGTGTTCGGTCTCATAATGGCCATTATGGTTTTAGGTATCACTTTCCCATGCGCAACACAAGCTATCTGGAGCTAAAAGCCTATAGTTTTACCCGAGTCCCCCAGGTGGCTCATATCCAAGGGCCATGACCAAGAAGCAAAAGAGGTGCTGGATTGGATCACGCCTCAACATGGTGTGGCAGGAAAGTCCCATGACGAAGTTGTTAACGATTTATATACTAGTATTGTCGCCACGCGCGAGCTTGAAAAGAGCGCGCAAGATGGCTTCTCAATCTCCGAGCTATGGTCGGGTGGTAAAATGCAAAACTGGCGGCGAATGGCCTTGTGTGCTGGTATAATGGCGTTTCAACAACTCAGTGGGTAAGTCGACAAGCTGATTTAATGGGCTATATTTTATCAGAGGCTAACTGTCCTCTGCATAGGATAAACCTGTTGACCTATTACATCTCATATGTCCTTGAACATTCAGTGGGACTCGACCGACATATGTCCTTGCTTGTGGGCGGAATCAACGGCATTGAGTACCTAGTCGCAGCACTCATCCCAATCTGGACCATTGAAAAGGTTGGCCGCCGCCGACTCTTGCTATTTAGCGCTGCTGGACAAACGACTTCGATGATCATCCTTTCAGCTGCCATCTGGTATGTGACGGAGAAGCCACATGGGCATTACAACTACGCAATGGGAATTGTCGCAGTTGCTTGCTTCTTTCTCTTCAACACATGTTATGCTCAAGGCTTTCTCGCCATACCATTCTTCTATCCTGCCGAAATCACGAATCTTCGTACTCGGAGTCGCGGTGTTTCACTATCGGTGATGAGTAATTGGATATTTACGTTCCTCGTCGTCATGATCACTCCTATCTGCACGGAAAATATTGGCTGGCGGTGAGAATTTATTTTGAAGACATCTCATTCTGTTCACGCTAATAATTGTGATAGAACCTACGTTATATTTGCTGTTCTCAATGCGTCATTTATTCCGATGATATATTTCTTTCTTCCCGAGACCGCAGGTCTCTCATTGGAAGCTCTGGATTGCATTTTCGATCACGGTGGAATCACACGCGGGGTACTGGATAAGCAGCACCGAAGGGATATGATTGAGCTTTCAAAAAGACCACAAGATTCTGTATTTGGATTGAGGGACGTGGCCGTCAAGAAAGATATGGCCAATGGTGTTGTGGAGGAGGTGGAGTGAGTAGTCAAGTCCACAAACCCAGTACAATTAATGTACCAGAGGTTCAATACCATAGTACGCCCTGACATGCGAAAAGAAACCCCATTCATCTCCATTGAAGAAATAGCCAGTTTATTTTAGTACAAAAGAACAACACCTTCTTCTAGGTCCAGGCTGCCTGCCTTGGCAAATCTTTTTGCAATCTTTCTACGGTGCGATCATTGGCGGCAGCAACATAAATAAGGGGTATAAATAAGTTGTGCAGGTTTCCATATTTCCAAGTTGTGCAACATGGATGTGGAAATGAGCAATGGGCTAAGAGGGGAATCGGTTAAAGGTTAGCCCGGCTGCATTACGGGACTTGATGAGAGAGGCTCGGGGCAAGGATAAGCAAGTGCACGGTCCATTTGTCACAACACCATGGTATGACAGGCTATTCCAGATCGTTTTTGAGTGTTTCCTGTCAGTATCTAGGTCTATTGGGATGCAGGATTTCAATATTGCTTTTTGATGCAGTAGGTGGTGACTAATCGAGCAATCAGCAGCGGACCAGTAGTTTCAAGGGTTGCTGAACAAATTGTTGAGCTGCATGAAGACATTCGTCCCATCTTCTATGGAAATAACTGTAAATACCCCCAAGTTATCCAGCAACGAACGGTTTCAATGTTCTGTCAAAGTTGGATTCCTAAACACTGCGATAAATCGTGTCAATATTCAGGTCTCTCCACAACCATACTCTAGCGATTGGAAAGTATCACAATTATTTTTCACTAGAATTCGGGTGAGAGGCCATTGCGCTACCCTGCAGAAGATCATCGCTTGTGTCTTGGGGGCCGCAAGTGCCCATGACCAATTGCCTCGCTGCCACAAGCGCCCGCCCAATAAATTAGGTTCGTTCCGCACTGGTTCCGCGATCAGCAGTTTTTTGCGGCGCATTCGTCCCACCCTTGCATCCACAAGATGCTATCGGCAGCCCTCACTCTCTGCCCTTGATAGTATTAGCCTACTCTTGGGCTTTGAGACGAATTTATACGGTCCACCAGCAATAGGGCATAGTTAATGGAACCGGCCAGTCGATTGAGACGAACCACCTTTTTTTACTACCTCCCCGCAACTGTAGAAGAGCATTCCGATAAAGGAAACGAGCCCGTTTTTGAAGGGATAAAACTCAGCTATGACGCGACATGTCGCGTGGGCTAGATAAACCCCAGACCCCTCACTCGAGCTGAAAGATTGTACATGGAGGGCGGTTTCAGCTCATGCAGGTTGGTTCCCCCATCACACATGGCTTTCTGCTTCATTGCAAGGGTGTTCCCGACATTAAAATGTCACTGAATCTCTCGGGTTGGTCCACAATTATTATCGAGAGTATCTCATGCTTACAACCTCACTCTCGATTATTCCAGCATCGAACATCCCTGTACCACAGGTATTTACCTTCACCATGGCCCAAGCTCTCTGGGACGTCGGAAATATCCTGCAAATTACGCAGAGCAATGATGGGCAGAACGGTGGGACTCAGTGTGTTGGTAGAGCTCCGACTCGAGACAACAACCGATGCAGATGGAGAAATCGGGATGAGTATGAGGCAATTCGCGGTTTATTCGTCACTATCCCGCGCACTGAGCTCGGGGACGTGACTAGAGCAACACTTTGGCAACTTGCAAACCTCTGTCTCTGCTATCACCATAAAGGTCAACAAGACGAAATCGTTACCCGTTGGATGAATCTCGTTAGGGCGGAAACCCAGCGTCGGAGCGCCGCTGTTCGTAGCATGGAACACGCCGACACCGTTTTTCAACAAATACAACAAAGGATCGCTGCAAATGAGGCCCTGGTCCAAAGGGTTCAAAGAGAGCTCGAGACGGAACGGCTCACATCGCAGCAGTCCCGTCGAAGCGCAGCGGAGACTGAAAGTCAGCTGCGCCTCGAACTTGCTGATTGGAAGAACCGCCTGAAGATGAGTCAAGACGATAAAAGAGCACATGAAGTCACCATATCGCAGATTCAGGAAACGAACCAAGCCCTATCAGTGGACATAAAGAAGGGGTCAATTGAACGGGAACAGGGTGCAAAGGAAATCCTGACGTTGCAAAAGAGGGTTAGGGATACGGATGCTCTTGTAGTCCAAATGAAACAGGCGCATCAATTGTTCTCATTGGACGCGAAGAGAGAATCGACAGAGCGTGAGCAGAGCGAAAAGGAAATTATCAACTTGAAAGCGAGGTTGGAAGACGCAGATACCCGGATCATCCAATTGCAACAGACAAACCAAGCTCTATCGGCAGATGTAAACAAGGAATCCACCGCACGTGAACAAAACGAAACAGAAATGATCACTTTAAGAAGCGAGCTGCAAGAAAAAACCACCACTATTCTGCAAATAAGGGAGGCAAATAAAGGTTTGTTGTTGGCCATGGAAATGAGATCGACGGAGCATGATCAGAATGAGAAGGAAATAATTGCTCTACGAAAAAAGGCTCAAGAGGCAGACGTCGAAATTTCCCAAATGCGACAATCAAACCATGACTTATCAATGCACTTGAAAGAGGAATCAGAACAACGCGAACAAAGTGAAATAAAAATGATCGCGTTGCGGGAGAAATCCAGGACATTAGATGCACTCGTTTCCGGGTTACAGGAAAGAAACCAAGCTTTGGAGATGGATGCAGAGAATAAGTCTATCGAACAAAAGCAAGACGAGACCGAAACTATCGCTCTACGAAATAGAGTGAAGGAAGCAGAAGCTAGATTAAAAGATTCCGAGAATGAGTTGCTCAGGGCGCGAAAGGATCATGAGGCTCTCAATTCTGAACTGGCCAGAGTGATTAATGAGCAAGCCGACTCAGCACAAGATCTTAAGAACAAGAGCATTGAGAACACAGCGTTTGCCGAGATCAACCGGGACCTCACCGCTAAAATGGAGGTCAAGGACAGCTTGCTGCAGACATCTCAAGCAGAATTAGAACGCCAGCGGATTCAAGTCGCGAATCTCGAGACAACCATCAGTGTACTGAAAGATTCCGAAAAGAATCTCAAAGCAAGCATAGCTTCTTGTTGGTGGCATGGAACCTGGATGCGATTGGCGGGCTCTCGCAAACGCGGGAGCTCGAAAAAGGAAAAGGCTTCCGCACTTGACACTGCGCATGCAACTGGAAACACTGTCTTGTACAAATAACCCGAAATTAATATGTTTTGGTTTATTCTATGATGTTACCGCTTCTCTGATGATTGAACGTTCTCTTTTTTTCTTCCCAAATGTCAAACTCCCACTATACTAGAGCAGTAAATCGGCCACTATTTCTCTTGAGACAATTACATCCCACATAAACCCTTTCAAAATTCCTCATTTGTGATACACTTGGTGATATTCCCATAATACTACGAACATTGGGATGCCAAACAAGTTAACGGTGTTACAGGCAGTGTCATTAATAGCAAGGCCTGATTGGCAGATCCACCCAGGCAACCAGGGGTTGGCGCACCTGTGTGATAGGTTCGCCCGCATGTCTTAGTCACCATGAGGCAAAGTCAGCTGACAGGTGCGGCTGAGTTGTAAAGATGATGGCCAAGAGTTCGAGTTCCGTTGTCATGCAGCTTCCCACTGCCGTTGTCTCTCCCCTACTCGCTCTTGCACAAGTAGCAGTCAATCGATCGCAACTCATGTAAACTGACATTACTAGTTAGTGGATTGATACATGATTACTCAACATTCCACCTAGAGGTCAAGGGATTTTGGAAGCCTCATCCTTTCCCCGCCTTTACTTTCTTTCCAGCGACGACGCCTTTTTGAAGAGAAGCTACTGAGTACACTTTGCGCATGTCGGATTAAAATTAATCACATTGGTCTTATCGGAGCTTGTTCGATAGATTCAACTCGTGTGGGATTATACCTATGGATACCAGATCTCGGACACCACAGCCGTCCCAGGCTGCTGACGGGTCCTCGGAAGGCTCACGGCATCGAGTAAATGGTGAGGATATCCTGAATGATCCGCCGCTAGACAGGGCTGAACCATTTCCCCCAGGCTCTTTTGACAACTGCGGGAGTGGACATCAATCCAATAACTTTGGACAAGTTCAGAACAACAACTATGGCAGCGGGAATCAATTCTCTGACAATAGATTTGATGCGCCCATAAATATATTCAGTAAGAACAAACGTTCCTTTCTACAATGCGACCGACCTCTTGTTAGCTGACAAGAAACCTCTAAGATAATGAGACTACCAAGAATCAGTGCCTTGCAGACCTTCGTTCTACGGATCCGCGAGATGACAAAGACCGCATTGAGCAAACTAAGGGCTGCTTGCTTAGAGACTCATACAGTTGGGTGCTCGAGACTGCCGAATTTCAGAAATGGCGCCATGACCAAGATACACGGCTATTGTGGATAAGAGGTGATCCCGGAAAGGGCAAAACAATGCTGCTCTGTGGCATTATTGACGAATTAAGAAATGAAACAAGGCAGACACGCCAATATCCCGGCGCACAATTATCTTACTTCTTCTGCGATACGACTGATACGCGTACCAATAATGCTACATCCGTCCTCCGCGGCCTTATCTACCTCCTTGTAGAGGAGCAGCCATCGCTCATCTCACACGTGCGAAAGAGGCATGATAAAGCCGGTAAAGCACTATTCGAGGATGTAAATGCTTGGTTCGCTGTCTACAACATCTTCAAGGAAATATTACAAGACCCAGAACTGCAGAGTACGTATCTACTCATCGACGCACTCGACGAATGCGTAATGAAAGATTTGCCAAAGCTCTTGAATTTGATCATCCAGAGCTCGTCATCCTCACGCATAAAGTGGGTTGTGTCAAGCCGCAATCACCCTGAAATTGAAGAAAACTTGAAGCTTGGTTCGCAAATGGCCACGCTGAGCCTCGAGCTGGATCAGAATTCGAACCGTGTTTCTAAAGCTATCGATGTTTATATTGGTTATAGCGTCTCTAAATTGTTATTCATAAGGAACAGAAAGAGCCGCCAAGCTCAAATCAGAGACTTGATACGACTAAAAGCCAATGGCACATTTCTCTGGGCGTCCCTTGTTATCAGAGAACTCGAGGCAGCTAAGAGCTGGGAGGAGGTGGAACAGATCGTTGCTGAAACACCAGAGACCTTGATAAAAATGTATGGTAGAATGGTCAAACAAATCGAGGGGCTAAGTCGAAACAGACAGGAGCAATGCCGGCTGCTACTTTCGATGGTCACTGTGACATATCGGCCGCTCAGCCTTGAGGAATTGGGTGCTTTATCTGGTATCCTAGAGACTAACTCAGAAAGCCCCAAGTTCATTGAGGATATAGTGAGATTATGTGGCTCCTTTCTCACCATTCGCGATGGCATAGTCTATATTATCCACCAGTCAGCAAAAGACTTCCTGTTAGGAGTTGGATCTCGTGACATCTTTACGCATGGGATTGTCCATGCGCACCATGCCATCTTCTCGAGGTCGCTCCAGCTGATGTCTGGTATACTCAGACACGACTTGTACGGCCTGGGCTATCCCGGATTTCCTATTCACAAAGTCAAGCAACTTGTTACAAAACCCTTGGCTGCTATCTACTATTCATGTCTTCATTGGGTTGATCATCTACATGCGGCGGAAAGAACGGGCAGACAGCATGATTTACGAGACAACGGCACAGTGCATAGCTTCTTATCAAATAAGTTACTTTACTGGTTCGAAGCTCTTAGCCTGAACATGGATATGTCAAGTGGAGCTTCGGCCATATCCAAATTGGACCGGCTCCTAACCGTAAGTTAAACATATCAGTTCATGATCTCACCCATATCTAATATATCTAGACACAATACCCTGCAGGCTCAAGATGTCTGTCAGTTGTTCGCGATGCTGGTCGTTATATGCTTTACTTCAGATCCATCATCGAAACCTATCCTCTCCAGGTTTACTCGTCTGCTCTGATATTCAGTCCGGTAAAAAGCTTAATACGATCTCAATTTCAACACTTAGAACCGAAATGGCTGAAGATAAAGCCAAAAATGGATATGCAATGGAATGCACTAATACAGACATTAGAAGGCCATACCAGTTCGATCAACTCAATGGCATTCTCTCCAGACTGCCAACGCCTGGCGTCAGCGTCCGACGACGGCAGGTTATGCCTATGGGACGTGAACACAGGCGCTGTACTGCAAACCCTCGGAGAAAATACCAGCCGAGTGTTATCTGTGGCATTCTCCCCGGATTGCCAACAACTAATGTCAGTATCTGAGAAAAATACAGTACGAGTATGGGATGCAAATACCAGTGCCTTGGTGCGAACCTTTGAAGGCAATGGCAGTCAAATCGCATTAGCGGTCTTTTCCATTGATTGCAAACAACTAGCATCGGTGACCAGTGATGGTACAATAAGACTTCGGGATACTACAGCCGGTGTAATGCGGGAGGCTCTTGAAGTCAATAGAGAGCGGATAGATTCATTAGCCTTCTCGCCCGATGGCAGATGCCTAGTGTCAGCGTCATATGACAGAGAAACCAGTCTCTGGAATGATAGTATGCTGGAAGTCTGGAATACGAAGACTAGCAAACTGTTAAAAAGAATGGACAGTGTAATTGGTCGGGTCTGGTCGATAGCCTTCTCGCCCGATGGCAAGACGTTGGCGACAGCATCATACAAGGGCACGGCCAGACCTGGGAAAGAGAACGCCGTGAGGCTCTGGGATACTAACACATGGCATTTACGGAACACCCTACGAGACTCTAATGGTCGTATGGACCAAGTGCGGTCAGTAGCCTTTTCGCCCAATAGCGAAAAGCTTCTGGCTGGATCTAACGATGGGGTAATGCGGCTCTGGGATGTGAGTACTGGCGCGCTACTACGAACACTCGAGAGCAATTCCAAATACATCAACTCGATAGCCTTCTCGCCTGATGGCAAGCTTCTGGCTTCAGCATATTATGACGGCACTTTGCGACTCTGGGATGCACACACTGGAGGCTTACGACCCAGTCTTGGCCATACTGGCCAGGTCACCTCGGTAACCTTCTCGCCAGATAGCCGGCGCCTGGCTTCAACCTCACGAAATACACTGCAACTCTTCTATACAGGAAAAGATGAGCAAACAGATAAAATGTGGTGTAGTCGTAAGGAATCTCTGGGTCAAGTAAACTCAGTTTCCTTTTCGCCCGATGGCGAACAACTATCGTCAGGGTCCGGCGATGGTACGTTGCTGTGGGATGCGACAACCGGCGCCCTTGTGAAGAATCTTAGAGACCATACAAACGACAAAAGCTCTGTAGTTTTGCGGAATGAAAGCAACAGGGTGAAACCGGCCCTAGATATGTTTATGAGATCTCCATGGACCCAGAGTGCAGCTATGAGCTCGTTTCATACTAGCTTTGGCAAGGATATAGTTGAGACATTGCGGAGTTTCCAAGGTCGTACGATCCGGGTTGACTCAGTTACTTTCTCGCCAAATGGCAAGTGGCTGTCGTCAGCCTCTTCTGACGGCACGCTGTGGCTCTGGGATACGAGCACAAATAAGCTTGAGCGTGTCCTGAAGGGCCACACTGGCCAGGTAAATTCAATTGCTTTCTCAACTAATTCTCAGCGTCTAGCATCAGCTTCTGACGACAGTACTGTACGGCTCTGGAACCCGAGTACTGGTGCATTGCTGCGTACCTTTGGGGGTGACATGGGTCGAGCTTTGTCAGTTGCCTTCTCTCCAAACGGTCGATGGCTGGCGTCCGGATACCATGACGGCCGGCTGTGGCTTTGGGACGCCAACAATGGTAAAGAGTTGCGAGTTTATTCTAATGTGTCAGCATCTCGAATATATTTCATGAGCAAATTGAAAATAGCCACCGACAGAGGTGTCATTAATCTTGCTCGGTTGTCTGAAAAGTGTGTGGATGATTTCGAAAACTGTCAACATCACCAAATTTCCGAGTGGGTGGGCTGGGGTATCAGTGACGACAGGTCTTGGGTTACGCGGAATGGTCAGAGTGTCCTCTGGATACCACCAGAATACCGTCCAGTAACATCAGCAGTGGCGGGACAGAAGATTGCGATTGGTTGTTTGTCGGGACGAGTCCTGATTCTTGGCTTCGCCGCTGACGAGCCGATTGCATGGTAAATGATGAATGGTGTAATATCTTCCAGCTTTCCATACATGGAATCCTCAACACGCCTCTCGCTGGGGTGACCGACAACGTACACAATAGGCAGCAAAGAAGCTCAGACAGTTCAACGTATATAGAGTAACGTAATTCATAACATTGTCAGTGAGAAAGATAATAGGGAATATCCCAGGGATGCTATTCTTTTAAGTCATCAGCCGCGACAAGCTACAACGTGAACTACAGGGGGCGCTTTTTTCGCGACATGTATCAGTAAATAGACAGAGAAGCCCGACATCTTGGTTAGATCTGACCATTTGTCCTCTATACCGGTAGATGCCTAGCTGAGCTGACAAGATGCGCTAACGGAAGTGGAACTCACTTAGCTCACCCATATGGCGCGATTGGCTGGCCTACATGAGCAGACTGTGTATTTTGTCCTGAGTACTAAGTAAGCACTGGCAATTGATTAAAAAGAATCAACAGTGTTATAAAATATACACTGAGAAAATAGGAATCTCTTTTCTGGGTATGCGGATGATGTACAGTTTTCATGATTCATAGGATTATTGCTGCTTAGCAAGTTCAATTACTCCAAGAAGAAATGGGCTGATGCACGGGATGTTGTCGTTGGGTCATCTTCCACTTATCAAACTAATACAATATAAATTAATTATATAATAGTTTCCTAACTTCGTAAAGCCTGACTACAATAATGTACCAGCCCTAGAATTGAAGTATTATCCTGTCATTATTCTATATAATGCCTAGTATCTCGCCGCTAAATTAGACGCAGTCTTCACTCTTGCAGTTAGCATCATGTAACCGTACGAAGCAAGTATCTGTCTCACCTCATTATACTAAACGCCAGGGGTAGTAAAGCCTGGTAGTTTAGGCCAGTTGCCCAAGGAAGCTGGGTCGCCGCCGATACGGACCCAAGTAGCGTGCGAAGGCGTAGGGCCGTCAAGAATAAACATCTGGTACCAAGACGGAGGGCTGACGAAAGCATTAGGCGGCGCAGTAACCGAGCAGGTGTTGCCGTTGCACGAGAACTCTGGGAACAAGGTGCGTTGGCCCATGGTGACACCGTGAGTAGAGCCAATCGATGCCATGAGCGAGACGCGCATCTTGCTGGCGCCGGCGGCAAGTGTGGAGGTGAGCGTGAAGGTGTAGGATCCGCCATACTTCCAGTCCCGGTCCGTGATGGTGAACTCGGGCTGGGCAGCACCCGACATGAGGTAGTCGGGGATGAAGTACTCAATGCGGTGCTCCTGGGGGTGCTTCTGGTCCTGTGGGTCGGATCCCGAGATGAGCACCTTGCCATCACTGAGCAGGATACCTTCGGAGTGATACAGACGGGCGATGGTGGTGTTGGACAAGACAGTCATACGCTGACCGATGGGCTGCTCAGGGTCATACATGACGGCGTTGAGATTGGGGTTGTCAGCGAGACCGAAGCCACCACGGCCGACCTGGGCACCGTTGACCATAAGGTAGCGTCCGTCAGGAAGAGCGATCATTGTGGGCATGACACGCTTCGAGGGCTGCTCCGTAGTTAGTACACACAATTGCAATAATTACTCGAGCTGCTAAACTTACCATTCGCTCAATCGTCCACTCGGCACCCTCGACCTCGGGCTTCATGATAACACAGTTGTCGAGAGCATTATTGCCCGGCTCATGGGTTGTACCACCGCAGACGACAATCTCGAGAGGGTCGGTAAAGGGGGCCTTTTGGGGCATGATCATCATGGTACCTTGAAGGGGGTAGTTACGACCGGTCAGGGGATTGTTGACAGCGCCTGGCATGTCGGGCAGCTTCTTGAGAGACCGGAAGTCAGTCTGGGAAATGATGCGCGACTCATTGAATTGGGCAAAGAAGATGTCTCCCGAGGGAAGAATGGCCAAGAAGGGGTACGAGTTACGGCGGTCAATCGTGTCGGCGCGAGCCAGGTAATCGAGGTAAGTTGAGTTTGTGACACCATCAGGGTGAGGTAGGATCTCGCAAGTCGGCACGATGGGAGCATCAGAACCAGACTCACCACCCATGGCAAGAAGGGAACCATTTGAGAGGACAATGGCCGTGGGATACCAGCGGGGATCGAAAAGATGCAGCTGTGAAAAGTCCTCCTCCCAGACATTGGTACCATTGTTCACACCCTGAGGCGAGTCAGGAGTGAAGAAACGGATACCGTAGATGGAGTCAGCCGACCAACCGCCAATGTTGATCATGCGACCCGCCTTGTCGGGCAGCGTGAAGGAGGCCGAGCAGAAGACATCGGTCTTGAGCGCCAGCTCACGGTAGGTATTAGTGGAGTAGTCAAACTCAAATGAGCCCTCAGTGTTATCCAGAGATGTGCCGTGCTTCTCGACGAAGACGACCTTGTCGTTGATACCAGCAGAGCTGATCAGGGGCACGATCGGAGAGGTAGAGAAGAAGTCGTACTTGCCCGCCGCGTCTCCAGAAGCATAGTGGAATGTGTTGAGAGGGTCACCAGTCCACTCATAGTAGTTGATGTGGTTGCCAGCACCGCATGTATAGTTGCGGTCTCCAGGGCAAGGCATGCTGCAAAAGCTGTCAGCCGTGTATACGTCTGTCCGGGAGTCAACGGCTCCGAGATCACCGCAGACACACTGGCGGCCGTACTCGACACCGCCGGCAGGGTAACCAAACTTCTGGCAACGAAGCAGGCAAGTATCAATGGTCATGTTACTGGTATCATAGCTGGCGGTATCTTCATAGAGCCACTCCAGGATGTAAGGGTTGGCGTTATCGAAGACGCAACCCTTGTACTTCCACGAGCCGGGCAGGCTAGTGTTCTTGACCACAGGAACTGGATAGACGGTGAGGTCACCGCTGGAGTAGAGGGACAGGCGGTTGCCGGCACCACACTTTTGGGAGCTGTCACCGGAACAAGCCATGCTGCAGTCTGACTCGTCCGTCTTGGAGGCGCCGTTGTTCAGCGCATTGCCACAGTAGCACTCCTCGCCATATTCTACGCCGGCAACGGTGTAGCCATTCGCAACGCAAGTGGAAACGCACTTCTGGGGAGTGTTGTCTGTGAAGGGGCTTCCGGGCGCACCGGACATGGCACGTCCGGCAGGATCGATGTAGCACCCCTTGTACTCCCATCCAGAAGGAAGACCTGTCGCGGTAGCCAGGGCTGATGAGCTTGTGCGACTAGCTGAAGTCACCGCAGCCGAGGACCCAGTCGCGCTGGTAGCCGTGCCAGCTGCCGAGGAGCTGCTCGACACGGGTCCATCGCCAACAGACCAGGCACTCAGGCGGTTGGAACCACCACAGTACTGGGTTGCATCTCCCGCACAAGCCATGGTGCAGCCGGTGGAGGTACCACCACCGCCATTGGCGTACGAGTTTCCGCAGAAGCATTCGGCTGCATACTCTGTGCCCGCAAGACTGTAGCCGGCGGCCTTACAGGCGGCCGTACAGAGCTCGTTGGTCATGGAGCCGGATGGGAAGACCTGGTTGGTGAGAACGCGGCCATTGGTGCCCTCTCTGCGGACGAAATTAGCTGGTGTCTTTGAATGCGACAGGAGCAAGGAACAGGGGGGATGAGAAAAACTCACACGATGCAGCCAACATAAGACCAGCCAGAAATAGTAGGCACCGTTATGGGGGTGGTAGAGGTATCATTGTTCTTGAACACGGTCAATCTGCTGCTGGCACCGCAGGGCTGGTTTGCATCGCCAGGACACGCCGTGCTGCAGTCAGAGTCGTCCGCCTTGTTTGTTGGCGCCGTGTTGCCACACCCTGCAATATGCCATGATCAGCGTCTCAGTGTCACGTACTCTGGATTGATGTGCGATGACTTACAGCACTCGCCTCCATATTCTATGCCGGCATATGCATAGCCTGCATTATCGCAGTCGGCCACGCAGATCTGCGCAGTCATGCCAGTCGTGTTGTAGTAAACAGCGCCGCCAAGAGCTCGATCGGCGACGCTGTCAACATAGCAGCCAAGGTAGCCCCAACCCGCTTTGGGGGTGGCTGGTGGAGTCAAGTCTCTGCGGACGATGGTGGCTGCAGAAGACAAGTGAATGAACGCCGCACCGAGTGCAGCAAGCCGAAGGGTGGCCATCCAAAGATTAAACCCCGATCAGGGGGGGTCAAGTACTGGTGTGAAGAGAGTGAAGATGATTAGGGAGTCCAGAGGGCTTTAGCGTTGTCTCTTGAAACAAAGAGGGGACAGCCTTGCGATTAGAGGCCTTTATTATAGATTTCCCAGCGGAGGAAGACTTGATCAACTGCCCCCTAACCTACCCGTCTTTGCCGCCTTTGCCCCTACCCAATACTCAGCTCTGAAAACCTATATGGACTGATGAAGTAGATGCCGAGAGCCGCTATCGTACCATCGGAGGGTCTGAGGGCTTGGGGGGCGGCATAATGAATATCTGCACCTGGAGTCACGAGAAGCAATACATGTTGACCTTTCAAGCGAGCGTTGTAGTTCCCACGGGACGGCCAATTTCCTTCCCACATGCCGAATCCTGGCAGGCCTAGACGGGGAGCCAATGGGCGGGGGCGTCTGAATCACCGTGCATATGCATCTCTGCGATAAAGAAACGGCCAACCATAAACATAGAGTTAGTGCCTTGTCGGCTGCCCTACCCTAGAAGCCGATGGCGGGTGGCGCCCAGGTGCGGCTGGGGTATCTGGGGGAGGGGGGATGAGATCTGAGCCACACGGAGCTCCGTACAGACGGTGGTTTGCGCAGATGAGGGGATTAATTATCCCAAGATTGCCCAGGAGTTGGAGAGTTGGAGTAAGCACTAAGAGCCGCCCGTCGCTCTCACCACCGTCTCTTGACGGTCTGTCAGACACAAGATCTCGGTTGCGTGACTCCTTTCAGCATGGGATGCCTCAAGGTGCATCGTCAAATACGAAAACTCCGAGTCGAGTAGCACGGCGGTGGAGCACACAGCACACACAAACCGCTATTTTAGCCCCGGAGTTCCAAGCCGCCAGTGGCGGCGGGCAGGGGTGCTTATCTCAGTCTACGGCATGGGGTAGCACTCGGGACAATGGCTGTTCCTGGTCTTTATCGATCCTTCACATGCCGGCATGCCGGTCGAGGCACTTTTGTTTATGCAGCATATTCCTCCCAAGGCCGCACACAGCGCCCAATGGGTGGCGGCCCATCGTAAAAAACGTAACCGACCGACCTGGACCACACCAAATAGGCACCGTTTCTTTCGGCAGCATGGCTCAGGGCTTAGCGCCGTGGATATCGGTGTCGGCGGCGAAGGCGGCGCTGCTGCTGCTGCCATGGGTTTTTGACCTCTCGGCAGGTGGGGATGATGTGGCACAGATCCCGTACTAAGCTTAAGCCAGTGCAAATCGATTAACTAATAACTATGAATTCTAGCTTCTACTGTACCTGCTGGGGTCATGGACGCGCCGCACCAATTCTCAGATCCAACGTACGCGTTCTGTCCGGGGATGTCCAATTTGGGGCTAATACATTTACGGCCCACCAAGAAAAAAAAAGAAAAGAAAGGGCAAAAGAATTACGACAAGAAAACGTAAAGCTAATCCAACGTCGCTTAGCACTTACCCTCCTGCCACATCTTTACGGACTTGATAACCATGCCGCGCTGATCCTGCGGGCCCCAGGTCGGCAGCCAAGTTGAGTTAGCCTTCCAAAAGTCTCGCATGGGCGTTTCGCTGTTATCAGCCCAAGGCTTACCACCGACAGCGTCGCTGTGGTGAAATTTGGGTTAGCCTTCCAGTCGATCCGTGGAACGGAATTGCAAGGGAATAAATTCAAAACGCACAGCGCAGGGGAGGGGAGAGGAGGGGTGGCAAGGCCAGGGAGGGGGTTGGCAGGTGCCAGGGCACAGAAGCAGTTGGGGTAATGGAGGAGAATGGAGAGGGGAAGGGCAAGGGGAAAGGGGGGCCAGCCTTGTGGTTTCGGATGAGATGGAAATTAACAGTGGGTAATATTGAAACTTACGAGAACCAGCCATTGGTAGAGCCGACTGCGACGTTGAGGATCAGGAAGAAGGACTGGTCGAAGGGCGTGTTGGCGCGCCCGGTGCTGCTCCAGGGATCGACAGGGACGGACCCGTTGACCGACTCGCCGGCGAACTCGCCGTAGGTCCACAGATTCTTGTTCTTGGTGAAGTCGAAGAATACCACTTGCTGCAGATATGTTAGCGGAAGGGAGATCTCTGCTGATCGCCATCACATCGCATGGCGCAGACAAGATGGACCTAGATGGACAGATGGACTGATCATCGTGGCGTGAGCACTGAGCGGAGCAAGCCCCGTCCAACGCTGCGGGACGGCCCGTTGACTGTTTTTTATTTTTTGCGGAGCCGCCGTCCAGAAGTTTAAGCAATAAAACCAAAAAAATAATCCACTCACTCGAAGACGGCCGTCGAGCCAGGTAAAGAGATACTTCTCGCTCCACTCGAGCCCGTACGTGTGGAAGTCCTGCGTGTACCGCACGCGCGAACCTCCCCACTCGCCGTAGCTCCTGCGCCAGCGGTCGTTGGCCAGGGCAGTGCCCCAGTGCAGCGCCGACGAGATGATGTTGTCGCCCATCGAGTACTCGCGGGCGTCGTTGCCGCGGCCCTCTGCGATGTCGATCTCGCCGGACTGCGGCCAGTCGCCGTAGACGTTGTCCTCGGGCATCATCCAGATGGCCGGCCACATCCAGTCGCCCTTGGGCATGCGCGCCGTCACCTCGATGCGCCCGTACTTGATCGACTTCTTGCCCTTCGTGTTGAGTCGCGCCGACCGCACCGGGTTGATGATCTGGCCGTTGGTCGAGTTGCTCCGCGCCGCGCACGGGAAGCGGCCGTTGACGGCCTTGATGGTGTCGCTCGTGCACTTGCCGAATTTGCCCGGGTCTGTGGTCATGTTGACCGTGTAGCCGTTGACTAACTGTTCGTACGTGATGTCTGTGCTTTCGAGCGTCATGGTCGGTACGATGTGCAGCCCTTCCTGATCGACATAGGAATTGGCCGGGTCTGATGTGGTCCAGTCAAAGGATCCAGTGCTACCAAGCTGTTAGCCTTACAATGTACAAAAAAAAACACAGAAAAAAAGCTTCAAATAATGTGGCATACCCAAATCCGTTCATCTGAACCTCATGGTTCCAATTGTCCAGATTCTGGAAATTATCGTCCATGATCAAGCAGTACTATTGTGTGTAAGTCTCGATGGCCTCTCTGCACCAAATCACACGTACCTCATGGTTGGGAATTCCGCGCGTGGCATTCCAGCAGAGATATCCGCCAATACCTAATGTTAAACTTGGTCAACGTTTGTTTTTCGGCCACCAAAGGGATGGAACAACATACCAAGACCGATTAAGATGCTTGTATAGAAGATTATGCTGTCCCAATTGACTCCCTTTTTTGACTTGTCAAGCCATGGCTTCTCAAACTCGCCGATTAATCGACTGCTCTTGAACCGCCGGCGAACTGCTGGTGCTGCTTTGTGTCAGTTTTAAAAATGAAAAACTGACGTGTCCTGTAACCACGTTGTGAATGTACCTTCAGACACTGAGCTGCTATGCGCATTTGTCGTCCGTCGTTGTGACAGAGAGGGTGCAACTGGCGTTGCTGCAACGGGTGTTTCAAAGGGGTTTTCAGGCGTCTCGTTGCCAAGTGTTCGAGCAGCATTCACCCACGTAGGTGCATGTCCCTCAATGGCGGGATTGATCGTCTTCTCGCCTTCCATATTGATGTGAAGGCTGGGCGTGCCCAAGAGCCTGGAAGCGAGCAGAGGAGCCGCTTGACTTTGTCCCAGGAAACGGCAGTGATATGGAAACAATTCCCCACTATCAAGGGCACTCTTCGTGCAACCCGAACAACGTTGCAACCGCGGCTTGGCCTCTTCGCAATCAAGAGTCCAGAACAATGGCACAGCAGAGTGGATAGGGCCCAGAGTGGTGCGAGATAGCAATATCAGGCCGTCGTGGCCACGGACATGCAGAGAATGTAGCAATGCGGTGGATCTATTGAATTCTATTGACTTGTTGGCCCGGCTTCAGCAGAGCCTGGATTCCTCGGCGCCAATTCAGCGATACTGAGGTCCTCCTTGGCCAGCGGCGTAGGCAGGGACCCTGAGGGCGGCTAGTCCACTCGAGGCCGTGACAATACGAACAACAGCCATCCTTTTGGCAGCACTGCAACGGCAAAATCTTGGCATTCAGGCCGCATCCCGAGAGTGGATAGCCGACACAGCGCCCATGCATCCAACCGAGTGGCATGCACATCTTGGCATGCATCATGCGAGGCAGCCTGCGAGCGGGCGAGCTGAGAGGCTTCGATAAGCAAACCTGTTTGCTGTGAGATACTCGGCGACCCGAAATCAAGTCCAACGCAGCGCGCATCATTTAGGCTGATCGAGTTTAGCTAAAATTAGACGAGACAATCTGCATCCTATCCCCCCCTGTTGATGGGTGGTGACCGTGGGCATGCCCGTTGTTGGTGCGATTTCTTGGCCCTCAGCACTCGATGCAGGTTGAAGCGGCTAACACACCCGGACAACCCTTGACGGCCATGGGAGACATGGATTTGGGCCTGATTTCTGGCACATACAGGCCCCACCTCCCTCGTTGGGTACTAGCTGGAGATAACGCTCCGATGGCCCTGGCAATCGTCAATTTTAACGAGGCGCACCCCGGCAACAACCACCCGGGTTCATCGGATGTGACAGAACGTCTTGCCGCAGGCCCCCCACGTGGTACGGCATATTAGGTGGGATTAACAGAAATTTTGTTTGGGAGTGCCTCATGGGGTGCGCCATGCTGGTTTCCCGATTAGGAAATTGGCCGGGGGGCAAGGGGATCAGACATCGACACTTTCGCCTCGCAACGTCCAAGTCACGTCTTATCCGCCTCGTCGACTGAATCTAGGAACTAGCAACGCGGTCCTCGCGGCTGCAGACCGTAACTGTCAGTGTGAGGCGTAGATGCATACCACGTAGCACAGGTCAAGGGGTGCCGGAGCTTCGAATTGGGCCGAGGACGCGCTTCTCATTGTTGACTATTGATTGTCACCGTCGACCAAAGACTGAATTATTGACATAAGCTTATTCCTTGAGGCAATCCCAGCCTCCTTGCTGTCCTGTCCTTGGCATGTTCGCCTACACCCCCATCATGCCCTGATTGATTTTGATTCTTCTCGTCCGTCTCATTATCCCCCCCCTTCTCACCTCTCCCCGTCTCAAAAAGAAGCTCTTCATGCTCCATTTTTAAAAGGGATTTCTTGTGTGTGCAAGATCTGCGTTGTGCAAGTCCCCCCCCCCCCCCTCCCCACACCGGACCATGGCCACCGAGAAGCGGGAGTCTCGCTTCCATGAGTCGACTACGCCAGTGCCCCCAAGCCCTACGGCCGATCCTCAGGCTCTGAGTAGGATTGGGGGAGGAGGTCATTCCCATTCTCAATCGTTCAGTGGCTACAACTACCCTCTCTCGCGGTCGGGACACAGCTCGCTGTCAGGAATGCCAGCGATGAATCTCCCTGACGCAGAGCCAGCACTGGTCAGTTATATCGATTTATGTCGATCTTTCCTATCATTCCACCCATGCTTTGCATATGCAAGATCTACCCAAGAGAAGCAGTCTTGACGTTTTTTTTGCTTGGCATTCGTACCTTCAACATTCAACCATCACAACTGTGCTCCAGTCTATGGTCCCTTTCAATCCCCTCCCATCTATATCCACCCTCAATTGAAACCAAAATATCTCTTCATTTGAAATCTAATATCATGTAGATTGCAAAATATCTCGCCCGTCGTTCCACCCTGCTCGGCTGGTTCGATGAACCTCCTGCAGCCGCCATCAACAGCGGGTGGTCTTCCACCTGCGTTGCGATCAAGAGAGCTGATGGCACATACGCCTACTCGCCAGACGACCCCAGCCCCAGTCTCATGGCGGCAATTGCCCGACTGGACGAGAATGCGGTCATGTCTATGGCTTCGGAGGTGGCCAGCGCTGTCTTTGATGTCCTCAAGCCCGACCAGGCCAGCCTGATCGTGGAGAGCACAGGCGCCCGCGTCCCCATAGTGGCCACAATGGCCGACGTTCATCAGTCCCTTGTGCACTCGTCTTGTTCATGCATAGTTGTTCAGGAGCGCTGCGTCCTTATTTGGGCCAATGATCCCGACACCATCATGAATGTAGCACACAATACTGAGAAGCACTTGCTGGGCTACGTAAGTAATATTGGAAGTCATATTTGCAGTGTTTGGACCAATTGCTCCTTTGTTGGTTCAAAAAGAAAGGCAGAATATTTACGAAAGGCCAAAGCTGACATCTTGTGTTTTTTTGGTAGATTGTTGGTCCTTCAATGCCTCGTGGATTACTTGCTCAGACCGAGGAGGAGTCACCCGAAGGCCTCGCCACTCCCGTCCGTGGCGAGATCGATGAGAAAAACTCAATCTACCAACGCGCCATTCAGGTAGAAGAGGGTCAATTGGATGGCGATGAAGATCTCGAGGGCGAGCCACCTGTGCGGCCTACGTTGAGGGTACATTCGTTCCGAATTGGCATTGTCATGATCTTGCTCATCCTGACACAGAGCATGGGTGTTGCCAAAGTACGTAAAACGCTATGCTCTACCTCAGTCTAGATGATAATTTTGCTAATCCTGATTAGCTACTGCGGCAATGGTCGTGGGACGGTGATTGGAAACGGTTTATCCTGGTAGGTTTTGGTTATACGAGCTCTGTGTGACGGAACTAACAAAAGCAGATTGTCGTTATCCCGCCTCTTTGTCTCCTGTCCCTGGTAAGTGCTTATCTCATTTTTCTACCAAAGTTCTAGCGCGTAAGCAGCTAACCGTTTTCGTAGTTCTTCTTCATTGTTGTCGTCAGTAGTGTTTTCCAGCTGCTTCTTCCGGCTGGCATGTGCCTGAAGAACTCCAAGTTCCATTCTGGTGAGTGGTTATGTCTTTGACACATGGCATGAAGTTGGTACTGACCCATCATGCCCCGCAGCTGTCAGGCCTAATCGCAATCGCTACCGCAACTATGAGCTACCGCACATCACCGTGCAGATGCCAGTCTACAAAGAGGGTCTACGAGGGTAAGTGGTTGCCTCATATAGCGAAACCAAAATGGCATCTTGATTAACTCGTGTTAAATAGTGTCATTGTTCCAACCATGGTCTCTGTCATGGCTGCCATTCAATACTACGAGAACCAAGGTGGCACTGCATCTGTATTCATCAACGATGATGGTATGCAGTGTATCCAGCCTGAGTTGGCCGCGGCCCGCAAGCAGTACTACCGTGAGAACGGCATTGGTTACTGTGCGCGCTTGCCCAACATGAAGAGTTCCAAGGGCGCAGGCTTCCTCTCATTGTTCAAGCGCAAGCCCCCGGTTGATCCCGAGGTGGACAACCAGGACGAGAGCGAGCTTAGCCCACAAGGTCGTGCAAACAAGCTCGGCTTCGTGCGCAAGGGCAAGTTCAAGAAGGCTAGCAACATGAACTACTGCCTAGACTTCTCCAACAGAGTAGAAGATGAGTTGCATCGACTGACAGAGCTTGAGTGCCGCAACCGCAATTGCAGCTATGAGGACATGAGCGCCGAGGATGATGACCAGCTCTATGAGACGGCTCTTCAGAATATGCTTGACGCTGACGAGGGCAAGACCTGGGCAGACGGAAATATCCGCATGGGAGAGATCATCCTGCTCATCGACTGCGACACTCGTGTCCCAATTGACTGTCTGCTCTACGGCGCTCTTGAGATGCACGAGAGTCCCGAGGTCGCCATTCTGCAGCACGGTTCCGGTGTCATGCAAGTCGCCCACAACATTTTTGAAAATGGAATCACCTACTTCACCAACATTGTGTACACGGCCATCAAGTATGGTGTCGGTACCGGCGATGTCGCGCCCTTTGTTGGTCACAATGCTTTCCTGCGCTGGAAGGCTATCCAGAGCGTCTCGTTTTTGGATCGCTCCGATGGCCTCACGAAGTGGTGGTCTGATTCGCACGTCTCGGAAGATTTTGATATCAGTCTGCGCATCCAGATGGCTGGCATGGTTTGTCGACTGGCCACATATCACAATGGCGGTTTTCAAGAAGGTGTCTCCCTGACTGTGTATGACGAACTTAATCGCTGGGAGAAGTATGCCTACGGTTGTAATGAGCTCGTATTCCATCCCTTGTGAGTTCACTGCCATCCTACAGCCCCGATGAATGGTTTACTGACCAATTCCATAGCTATAAATGGTTTTACAAGGGCCCCGTGACAAGATTGTTCCTCCGGTTCCTTTGGAGCAACATGCCTGTTTCCAGCAAGGTTTCCATCATCGCCTACATTTTTACCTGTAAGCCTTTCGTTCCGAATCTTGTTGCGCAAAGCTGACCATTGCAGATTACGCTATTGCCGCTGGAATGGCATTGACTATTGTCAACTACCTCATTGTCGGCCTGTTCTTCTCTACCCTGGACCACTTCTACACTCCTTCGTGGGGCATCTGGGTGTCTCTGCTGGTAGTGTTCAACGGCGTCGCCACTATTTCCTTCAGTATGACGCGTCACCGGCTTAAAGAAAAGTCCTTTTGGGTCACCATCATTGAGGCCGCCACGTGGCTCCCATTTCTGCTCCTCTTCTTTGGCGGCATCAGCATTAACTGCGCGAAGGCACTGCTATGCCACGCCTTTTCTATCAACATTGAGTGGGCCTCGACTTCCAAGGAGCTTGGCCCCACAGGCATTTATATTGGCCTCAATAAGATGATGCATCGTTTCAAGTACACATTCCTGATTTGCATCATCATTTCTGCAGGAATGATTTATATGGCCGTTGGTGCTCCATGGGGATGGACCATTGCGCCTGCAAAGTATTCGCCAGGTACTTATGCCATTGTTCCACTAGCAGTGCAGGTAGCTTGTTCGTTTACTCTGCCAATTTTCCTTGGCTTGACCTAATGCGTCATATCTTTTAAATTTCGTTAAAAGTCTGTTCAATTCTATTGGAACAGATGAGTCTGCCCTGAATATCCAGGCTTGGGGAAATTAAGATGGTATTGATGGTATTAATGGTCTAAAGAGGGGAAATTGATAAAGGCACTGGGTTCTATAGGGTATGACCATTGGCAGCAATGAAGTGAAGGCGAATACACATATATACGGATGGATGATCTAGATAGAATATTTTAAAGTTTTCATCTTTTTAATTTTAGCTTACGCCAATATCAATTGCTTGATGATTATCATAATGGATTTCCCCTGAAATTGTGTGGATTTTTGAATGCGCGGGTTCGTTCAAGCGTTTGTGGGTCCATTCACAACCCGCGGACTCGTATTTCCTCAGTGGAGATTAGGGTTTTCTCGCTTTTACCAAAACTTTGTTAATAAGGGTCAATCAATGGAGCAGAAAAGAAGAGCGGCTGGACAAAGCATTTCGCAGGTTTCTATTTTCATGTGAAAAATTAGAATTGGGTAATCCATATGGGTCCGAGGATGCTGGTAAGGTGGCTGGCTGAATTGAAACCCTTGCAAGAATAGAACCGATCAGCATGGATCTAGCTTCAGATACCCGCGGTTACCTTATTTCAACACCTTTAGAAGTAGAAGCTATCTGTCAATTGAAGGGACTCAGTGGTGCGAGTGTTCAGTTTGAGTTTCTCACCGTCTCGTCTTTTATCGTAAATGGTGGAACACCCACGTAATGCCCGATATCAAGCTGGCATGCCTATTTTGACCACCAAACTCGGTAAACATCTAGACATTATAAAAGTGTACGCATCATCTGCTTGTACCTTCTCACTGTGCGACAGTATCTTCTTCGTCAATCAGCACTGCATCAGCTCAGCTCACATCTAAATATGCTGTTTCGCACTATTGCCCTCGGTGGCACCTTGGCTACTGCCATCATGGCAGCGGAGACGCAACCGAATATTATATTCGTTTTGACGGATGATCAGGATGTCCACATGAACTCACTTGATTATATGCCGCTGTTGAAAAAATACGTTGCTGATCAGGGGACGACATATCAGCGTCATTACTGGTGAGTGGAATTCAATGGCAGTTGAGATGAAGTACTGAGAGCAGTAGTACCACTGCCATTTGCTGCCCTGCCCGGGTAAGTATTTTCACTGGCAAGCTGTCGCACAACACAAACGTCACAGATGTGGTCGCTCCATATGGTAAGTTTAGTTTGTTGAGTATCATACAATTGTTATCCGACGATGTTCTGGATCTGACCATTGACCAGGTGGATATCCCCAATTCATCAATCAAGGCCTGAACAGCAACTACTTGCCCGTTTGGCTGCAAGAGGCAGGATATAATACGTATTATGCGGGCAAATTGTTTAATGCTCACATGATCACGAATTACGACAAACCTCATGCAGCTGGCTGGACCTCCTCGGACTTTCTGCTCGACCCTTTCACGTACAGCTACTGGAATGCTACATGGCAAAGAGACATGGACCCACCGGTCAGTCGTGAAGGCACCTACAACACGGACGACCTGTCAAACAAAACCATCGCATACATCAGGGAAGCTCACGCAGCAGGGAAACCTTTTTTCATCGGCACAGCCCCTATTGCGCCTCATGACGAGGTGGTCATAAATCCAAAAGCATTCACTGGGAACTTTTCAGCCGATGACCCCACGATTCGGCCTACAATCACCCCACCAAAGCCTGCCGAGCGTCATTCTCAAATGTTTGCAGACCTCGGGGTCCCAAGGACCCCAAACTATAACCCGGACAAGGTAAGATATGCAGATTTGTCAACCCTTGATCTTGTTCGCTGACCATGTGGTAGCCCAGCGGTGTTAACTGGGTTGCGCGACTGCCCCAGTTGAACCAGACCAGCATCGACTATAATGATGCCTTTTTTCGTGCACGTTTGCAATCGCTTCAGGCGGTAGATGAAATGGTTGAGCAAATTGTTCTTGAGCTCGAAGCGCTCGGAATTGCGGACAACACCTATGTCATTTACACGACTGACAATGGGTTTCATATTAGCCAACATCGTCTGCAGCCTGGAAAGACTTGTGGATTTGAAACAGACATCCATATTCCGCTCTTGATTAGGGGGCCGGGAATTCCCAAGGCTGCTGTTACTGATTTGGTTACAAGTCACACAGACCTTGCCCCGACCATCCTCAAGATGGCTGGAGTTCAACCGAGATCTGACTTTGACGGTGTTGCCATCCCACTCCTCGAAAATGAGATGAACAGTGAAACCCGGGCTGAGCATTTGGGAATTGAGTATTGGGGAGTCTCCGTTGATGCAAGCTGGCACAGTGAGTAATTTTTATCCAAGTGATGCTTGGGTCAGCTAACAATAGACAGGCAGAGTATCTCTTGGAAACACGTACAAAGGTATCCGCATTCAAAGCAAAGCGTACAATCTCTACTATGCTGTTCACTGCACGAATGAGCATGAGCTCTATGACATGACGGTAAGCTGCCTTGGTAAGTTTTCAGCTTTTTATTTAATGACACAAAATAGGTTGACCCGTTCCAAATCAACAACCTACTGCCATCTGGTGCAAACGGAACCGCGATGACAATCCCAACATACATTAGTTCGAACGTCACAATTATTGGAAAACCAATCGTCCAAGTGGTTTCCCGGCTCGATGCCTTGATGATGGTTATGAAGAGTTGCAAGGGAGACACTTGCATCAATCCCTGGAGTGTTTTGCATCCTAAAGGAGGTGTGATGACACTTGCAGATGCTTTGAACGAGAAGTACGATGACTTTTATCTGAAGTCTATCGAGCAGAATTCCGTCAGCTTTTCACTGTGTGCCAATGGCTATATTATTGATATGGAAGGACCGCAAGATCCTTTTATCTATCAACAGGCCGATTGGAGCGCCTTGACCTAGCGTAGAGCATGAGAACCCACACTGTGCGTCGACAGGGCAGGGTAAAAGACTACGGGGAGGTTTTGCATGTATATTTCATAAACGGATCATCCGGCTCCAACACCGGGAAGAATGATAGAGGTCACTGGCCGTAACACCAGATGGATCGCCCAATTCGTTTCAATATTTAAATTTATTCCTGTGCTGTGTTCCAAGGCCTGATTCTGCGGCCCCTTTGCGCAAATGGCGCTAGTGATAACAGCCCCACCATCAGTCAGCATGCTTCCTGCCTGCTGACATGATTGAAGATCGCATTTTAGATTACTGAGTGCTTCAAGAAAAAAAAAATAAGAAACAAAAATCATCCAAAAAGATAATTGCACCGACGTGGGCCTGATTTGAACAGACGCCTCCGAAGAGATATGATTTCTAGTCATACGCATTAGACCACTCTGCCACCACGCCTTTGTGATTGATGCAAATTTTGACGCTAAAGTTATATTTAAAGTGCCGATGACTAGTTCGTAGTGGATTAGCCGAAATCGATACGACAGAATGTAACATCTAGTCAATTTCAAGAGGGACAATATGGGATGCTCGAATTATTGATATTAAGGGCCTGAGTCTAGTACAGATGTGATTACTACCAAGGCTCGGGTGTGCTGTCCTCATCGGAAACGCACATGTCCCACTCAGACTCACCGTACTCGAGTTGCCTATCTTCTATCTGATCATCAGCATCCTTAACTTCCTTGTCATGGCTTTCAACTTGATAATTAACAGCCGTGACTTGGTTGTTACTGCTGTCAAAGTGCTCGTCTTCAGCCTGTCCATCGCTATCGTCGACTTTCTTGTCACCATCTTCAGCCTGTTCGTCATGGCCAAGATGCTCGTCGCCGGCCACCACCTTCGCATCATCAAAGGCAGACCTCGACCCACCCAAAAACTCGCGAGCTTCATCGATTTCATTGGTAAGGTAACCAACATCTGTTTCAAGGGCACTCTCGGCTGTTTCCCAGCGTTCGCTTCTGATGTCATTCTCTACCTGGCGGAACCACTTGGCGAAGCTGGGGCGATGACATGCTTCCACTTCTTTGATCAAGGTGGACAAGATTATGCATGCCGCCTGGGAGTTCTGACGCCTCACCATAAGCAGGACCCTTTCGACGCCAAACAACTCAATCTCCAGCATCTTGATAAGAATGGTGTAGTAGAGGTGGGCAAACGCCTCTTGCTCTGACTTGGTGGGCCTCTTTAAGATCTTGGTAATGTGCCTTTCTTCCAGATTTATTCTATCACGAAAGGCGGTCATCGGGTCGTCTCCGTACGCGCAGGGGAGGGTAGGGTCGACGTTCAGGTCGAGGCCTGACAGAAATTTGAGCGTCTCCAGCGGAGCGGATGAGGCGGCCACGTAGATGATATTCTCTGAGTCACCAGTGATGGTGCGCAGGTTAGCTCCAAGCCCGGCGAGGGCACGAAAGGCGTCGGAGTTGCGGTGCTTCAAGGCATAGAATGCGGGCGTGTCTTGGCCGGTAGTAGAGCGGGCCTCAAGGTCCGCCCCGTAGGCGAGCAGCATACGGCCAATGAGGGTCATGTCTTGAAACGTTGCCTGAGAGTGAGCCATGTTGTGGAGAGGTGTCCAGCCCCAGTTATCGGTAATATTGGCTGAGGCACCAGCGGCCAGTAGCTGGGCTACTATGTCGGGCTCGGACGATTGAGTGGCCCAATGCAGTGCAGTGCGACCGTCTTTGGAATTGGGTGTATTGATTCGATTTCGACATGCGCTGGATTGAAGCAACGACTGTATAGTGGTAGCGCTGTTACGCCAGTGGTGGCATGCTAGCATGAGAGGTGTTAGGCCCTCGCACGTTGGTATGTTGACGTCGGCCTTGGCCGCTATTAGACAGGTGATGCCCTCAACCCAACCGTTCCTGGCGGCGATGTGTATGGGTGCATTGCCTGTATTATCGAGCTCGTCAATTGCTCGCCTCTGTTGCTCATCCTTTAGTGCTTCTACCAGTTCCTCCAAGTTAGTCTTCCTCGCCGCTTCGTGCAGCTTAACTAGTCCCTCGTTCGACCCCTCATCGTCGATAAACGACATGACCAATCGCAAAAGCCTTGCATGCTCTTCGGGCAAGTTCCATCTTAATTTGTACTGAGCTTGGTACATCGCCCCCCTAACACAAAACACAAAAGCAATTAGATTGATAAAGACGGACACATAATCGGGGGCATGATGAACAACAAACCTTGGCAACCCTTGCTTTGGAAGCAAATTCTTCCATGCTGACATCAACAACTCTACACATTCTGGCTGTGCGTCTCTAATAACCCTCTATACAACACAGGAATATTAGAAACACCATATTTCAAAATAGAGTGCAAACTTACCTCCATCAGCCCTTCCCCCGTTTCGAAACGGTCATCGGGGAAAAATTGTAGCCCGCCTCGAATAAGCTTTTCCAACTGCGGTGCATACAACAAATTATCCCAAAGGGGTGAATGTAGCCCAATAGTTTTTGCCAGCCGCAGAGACCAGCTCTGAGTCCGCCTGCCATTGTATGTTGACTCGAATGCAAGTATCCCAGCCCACAACCATCTGGGTACCCGATATTTAAATTCCATTCTCCTGTAATTCCCCCCTCGGCAGTGCGTTTCGTCACACGACGGCCCCTTGACGTATTTAAACTCTACTAACCAAAAGCCTAGAAGGCGTTGCGCCCAGCTTGTACCTTGGTATTGTCGTCGGTTTTGATGGCATCGGCAATGGCAGTTTATATTGTAGCATTGCATGCTCGGTCCATGTTGCTGCGCAGTTCTTGCTGTGACAAAGTCCTCTCGTCGTGTCAACATAATCCAGTCACTACTCTGGCCATGCTCTGCGGGGTCAGTCTGTGAATGCTTCTGCTGTAGAGCTGCTCTAGCAGCTTTGCAACCCTTTTCCAAAATCCGAGCAACCCTCATTGGAGCCACCTGTCGCCTTGAATTGTCCGAAATATGTTTTCTTACTACCCGCATGACCCTATTCGTCCTGTTAATGTGATTCCCACGACCATGAGTCATTACTTACATATATTCATTTCCTTCTTTTCCCGCTATATTTTGCGTCACTGAATTTCGAAACTGTAAAGCCGTTTGCATGGTTTCTTTCACCTTACAAACTTCGCTCTGAAGTAACCTAATTTCCTTTCGTTCTTTGGTCCATTCTAATTTTGTATTATTGTTTCTTGTTATTGTTTCTTTAGGACATTTCCCCGGTATTTCGCTGAGTTTCCTTGCGATTTGTAGGAACCTTTGTACCGTGAGTTCCAGCAGCGGATGAAAGGGGGGTGTTGCTGGTTCTGGAGAGAATATGAGAAGTCGTTTGTACGCATGGAGGCGGAATGTGTGAATCAAGGCTATCTAGGCCATTATTAGAATAATAATGCGTATATCTGGCGTGTGGAAGTTATATCCGACCTCTTTGCTGAGACTGCGACACTGCTTTTGTATCTCACCGATATTTTGCAACACGCTGATTGATTCGGCCAAATCTTCGAGTGCCTGCACAACATCCACCGAGGTCGCAAAAGCCCCCAGAATTTGAAATTCAGACATGGTTGCCGGCACACTACAACTTTTGATCGTGAATAAAATATTCTGTCACTTGTGATTGTACACTTTTGTTTTGCTTTTGTTTTGTTTTCCTTTTGCTCTCGTGGGGGAACGGAAAATAAAAAAAGGAGAGCTAAACGTCAGCCCGCAGATTGGGGCCCGGAGAAAAATAGCGCCCAGCAGCGCTACGAAGATCAAGTGGGCTGGACAGTGGGCTAGGCAGTGTGCTGTCTTCAGCGCAGTTTGCTCGAATCCGTCCAGACGACCCACATGAACCCCAAACTACGTGGCTGCATGCGCACTGCCTTCCAAGACACTAATTCACAAGCCAGGTCATAATTGCATTATTAAAGTCCTGTGGGTGAAAGAAACGTGGATGCATATCTCTCCATTCCTCAAAGATAGATAGGTTGGTTTCATATTATTAAGCTGCAATAAGCATCGGATTATCTTCCAGCAGGATCAAGGATATCATCCTCAAGAGATGCATCTCTGGTCTGGTCTCTGGTCTGCGCGTTCCTGTAACTTATCCCAAAAACGCTATAGCACATACGGTGCCTTGCCATTTTACATACCGCCCTCCCCACCGCGCTGTCATGCTCGACCACGCGACACAATCGGGATGATCCCGCAGCCTAATAAACCATGATCATATCCAATGGGATGACATATTGGATTTCCCGGCAGAGTAAGCCTCTCGAAGATCCACATTATCAGATCCTTGATGGCGGGCCTTGTGTTTATCAAGCCATTTCACATTCTGTCTAGCCCTACTACCTTCCCCACATCCCTCCCCACTCTCAGCTCGGTTACGTTGAGCGACAGGTAGCACAATGCAGGCATAAAAATATGAACAACCTGGCCAAGATAATGCAATTGACGGCTCATGTTCGAATCAAAATCTAGATACTAACGAAATTCTTAACGTTTAGAGGATAAAAATTCATCTGAAAACTCGTAGTCGATATATCCTTGAGTGACCTTTGGTGCGTAAAACAAAGATCGATCGTAATGGGTAAAAGGCACCTTATTCTGAAGCCTGAATGGTAGATCGGGGTTCGAAATAAAATAACGCCCAAAGCCGATGAGTATTTTATGTTCCTTCCACTGATCCACCGTTTCGAGTGCCGAATGCGGCTTGTAGCCGCCAGCAAGGATGATCGGCTTGTCAACTCCCCAGGCATTAATTGCAAAATCGAGAGTTTCAGTGTCGTCGCCGTCATCATTTCCTCGGACGCGGGCTTCGATCAAATGTAGGTACGCGATATCGAGCTTTTTGAGGGTGTCGATAACGTGGGTGAATTGAGGCACAGGATCGTCCATTCTCATGCCGTTGTATCGCTGCCAAGGAGATAATCTGACGCCGACCCGGTTGGCACCTATCGCCCCAGTTACTGCATCCAAAACTTCTGCGATGAACCTAGTGCGGTTCTCAACACTTCCTCCGTACTCGTCCGTCCGATGATTTGACACATCCTCAGTGAACTGATCTATCAAATAGCCACCTGCACCATGAACTTCCACGCCATCAAATCCAGCCTCGATAGCGTTGCGAGCCGCTTGAGCATAGAATTTCTTGAAAGCTTCAATATCATCCTTAGTGGCTTCTTTCGGCAGAGCGGCTCCAGGCTCGAAGGGGTTCGCACTACTGCTGATGATCTCAAACCCTTCATTGGCAGCGACTTGAGGATCTGCGACACGACCGAGAGCCCATAGCTGCAAGAATATGAAGCTCCCCTTTTCGTGGACAGCTTTCGTAACATGCTTCCATGCCTCAATCTGTGCCTCGTTCCAAATCCCTGGGACATTGGGATAGCCTCCCGCCTCCTTGGCAATGAATGTGGCTTCGCTGATAATCAGGGTTCCTGGAACAGATGCGCGCTGTGAATAATATTCCGTCGCTATCGGTAGTAACACATGATCGTCGTCAGCCCGGAATCGAGTCAGTGGCGCCATTACCACACGATGCTTGGGAATAACTGGCCCAATCTGAATTGGCTGAAAGAGGCGAGGCTGTGTCATTTTGGTAGATAGCTCTGGTTGGACGTAAGTTTATAGACTCGGCGACAATGGAACGCCAGTGTCACTAGGAACAAATATCCAAGTCTGGATTGGAGCTCTTGTGCTTAAATAGATTATATTAAACCCTGTCATGGCCGGGCTGGGTTTCCAATCTTACGACAATACATGAAGCCTTGCTTTGTAATACTTGATATGAATCTGCTTTGTAATGTTCTAACTCGGCATGGATTCAGCCGTAGTACCGCCGATAATTTGCGATGATGGCCAGTTGTTTGACGACGTGTGATATGTGACCCGCAAGGCCACGCAGCTTCTTAGCTTGATGAGGCATTAAAGGCCGTCGTGAGGCGTTTTAATCTAGTTCGGGGAATTAAACCCTTTTTTAATGAATCTGGTCTAAAATTCCGGTTTCATAGTCCCGCTATATTGTTGATTTGGCTGCATATTGACATTATGGAGTGGATCTGGTTCAACCGTAAGATTTCATGGACACTAGTTCTAGCACTTTTGAATCTCAGTCAGACAGAAATATACACTGTGGTACTATGAAGAATCTTATTCCGCCATAAAATTCCTGAAGTTACCTCTTGATGTCATTCATTCTACAGAAGGGGCAGTTCTCAACTTACCAGGTCGCCTCCGTCATTGATGCCATCCAATGCCAAATATCAATATTTTCAAGTACTAATTACTAATTACCATCTATAAACCCCCTTGGAATTTCCTTTCAGAACTTCACCTATAAATGCCTCAAATGTCGTATACACAAAGTCGGGATAAAGTTTCTTGCCATCCATGTAACCTAGATATTCAGCGTTCTCTGGCGTATTATCACCCCTGATAGCAAATGAATTAAATAGTTGGTTCTGAACAAGACCAAAAATACTTTTTGTGTCTTGAGGATCAACATTTAATCCCTGACGAGCCGTTTCGATTCGTGACTCGACTTCAGGTGCAGAAACCTGTACCAAATGTAATCAGCACGGCGAACATAATTCAAAGCAAAGGATATCCAGCAATAAAATGCCACTTACATATTTTCGAGGCACTTTTTCATTACTCAGTCTTTCAACAAGGGAATACAGTTCGTTTGAGGTAAACACTTCGCTGTAGACATGCACCTTCTTGTTCAGTGTTCGTGGATCTGCAATTACTCTGGCAACATAGCGCCCCACGTCCTTCAGATCCGCATAGGCCATGCGGTTATTTCCGTCCGCGCCAATTTCATTCTCCCCATAGCCGGATGGGAGGAAATAGTCGAAGCGACCTGATGGGAGGCGCGGCAACCCCAGCTGGTACCAATAGCCAGCGTCAATGTACGTATATGGCAGCCGGATCTTTTGGATGTGTGCAAGAACATCGTCTTTCTATTCCCTTATCAATCACGCTACCCGAAATAGTGGGAGGGGATTTTCTTGCACCGAGTGTGAAATGCTTACCTGCTGACGAAAGTCGACCACTCCTCTGGGGGGAATAACCACCATCAGTGCTGATTGCACAAACCGCTTGACTCCTGCTGCTTTCGACGCCTCGGCAAGGGGGATTTCTTCAGAAATCTGGGAGAAGGAAATGGCAGAAATTACAACGTCTATGCCCTGCAGAATGCGTACAAGCTCCTCTTTGGGTCCTTTTAGGTCTGCACCTACCACTTTGACTCCACGCTCACTGAGGGACGCATATTCAGGCTTTGTCAAGGAAGAGTGTCGGCCAAGGGCAGTGACTTCCTGTATTACACGTGTTATTTGTTTTCTTTTCAACGAAAATCAGCTAAAGACACTTACAAACTGACCCTCTGAGGAAAGCAATGCATTCGCGATGGAGGATCCTGTAGTTCCAGTAGCGCCAACCAGGGCAACTTTGATCGGTTCCATTGTGCAATGAATCAAACTTCATCGGCCTGATATCTGGACAAGTTGGAATTTGAGAGAAGGCATTGTCTCTTCTAAAGTAAGTTTGTTCCCGTCGTCTTACTAAGGGGTCCCACCCTCAGCGGTTGCGGAATCTACATTCCGTTCCTGAAGCCCTTGTACACTGCACTAACTTCAGTCAAGGATTGCGTCAACTGGCTCCATAACCTTACAAAGATATTCCACTAGGGACGCCTTGTTTCCCTTCTTTTCTTGGTAAAAAAAAAAACTCCAGTTTATTCGTCCTCTTCGTTCGCTAGAAAATGATATGGTTTGAGCCAGGCCATGTTAGGCAAGGCCGGCTGCTAATAACTCCACTGAATAGCCATCGCCAAGGCCACATTCCCTTCCAAAGACCAGGCATGTCCTTACTAAGCGGAAGTTTTTCACAGGAATGATTTCGACAACCGTCACCTAACGGGTTCTCCATCAAATGGCGTGCGTAATGGCCCACACCTCTGTCCATCTCTGCATTTTGTCTAGTTTTCAGGCCGCTTAAGAAGTCTTGGGTGTTTTCTTGAACACAGCCTTTCACAGTTTCGGTATGAATAAGGTTGACAGTGAGTCTTATCACTAATATCCATGTTAAATGAACCAAGGGCGTGAGCGGGCTGCATATGTTAGATATCATGATGCCTCAGATCAGCTCATCCACTCGCCTGATTATCGCAATCACAGTCCAGCCAACAGTTGTAAGAGTCCAGTATCACAATTACACCATACACAATCACCCAATGCACAACGTACAGTATTGACATTACTTTTTATTATCTTTAAGCAATTGCCATGCCGGCCCTAAAAACATATCTGTCCTTCTCGCCCACCTGAGAAAGCCTTTTTTTGGTTTGGTCCCATGTCGCTAAAAAACAAATCACCATCCCACAAATTTCGTCCTGATTTCGCCTGTGCCAACCTTCTTATCACCCAGAGCTTCCTTTACTAACTTCAGACTCAGCTTATACATCTTTTCCATGCTGTCGAAAATCCCTTGGCTGTAGAAAGTGAATGCGAGATTATACATACTGGCAAGTATCGTCGTGCTCTCCCCGCCCAGCACGTCCTTCATCAGCGTGGACGCCTGTTGATGCACCTGTTCCAACTTCATCTGTATCTCCTGGCTGGGGAATACCGGCGTGCTGGACACTGCCGAGCAGTGCTGTTGGCCCGATACGCTCTCTATTAGCTTTATGGCAAACCTGTTCATCTGCACAACCTCGTCGTGTTTCCCCTGGCTGTACAGATAAAAGGCCAGGTAGTTCATGCTGGCAAGTGTCGCAGCATGTTCCTTGCCCAACAACTCCTCCGTCAATTGGAATATCTGGCGGTGCACCTTCTCTGCCTCTGTGTGCTCTCCCTGGAGGTGCAGCAGCAGCGAGAGGTCGTTCCGAATCCTCAAGGTCTCGGGGTGCTCTCCTCCAAGCAAGTCCATGCTAATTATGAGAGCACGCCGAGATATTTGTTCGGCCTCGGCGTACTTCTCTTGACTGAAGAGAATGAATGCGAGCAGGTTCAAGCTGGAAAATACTTCGGCATTGTGTGGCCCAAGCATCTTCTCCTGCAGCTGAACCATTCGTCGCTGAAATTTCTCGGCCTCCTCAAACTTGCCTTGCCTGGCAAGCACATCTGTGAGGCCGTACATATTATCAAGTAATCTGGGGTCGTCGATACCAAACGCCGTTTCTTCGAGTGGTAGTGTCTGTCGGTATAATTTCTCTGCCTCTTCATACTCCCCTTGGCGCAAAAGGGCGCTGGCAAGATTGAGCATGCTGTCGAGTGTTGAATGGCCACTCTGGCCATAGACCTTCTGGCATCTCGCCAGAGCCTGTCTATATATATTCGCTTCCTCATCAATCATACCCAGACCGCCAACAATCAGTCCCAGAGTATTCATGGCGGCAACGGTATGTGGGTCATCTTCACCCAGCACCTTCTCCAGCCGCTCTAGTGTCGGCCTATGTAGACGCTCCGCCTCTTCATATGCACCCCTTCTCAAGAGAGTCATGGCGAGTGTACTGGCTATAAGTAGGGTATCGGCGTGATCCCGACCAAGAGTCTTGTCTGCAAGATCAAGGGCGTCACGGGAGACCTTTTCCGCCTCCTCGTACTTCTTCTGATGTCTGAGAGTACGCTCGAGGCGCACTATGATTTTTAGCGAGCTGGGGTTATCGTTTCCAAGCATAGTCTCGCTCAGATGAAGAAGTTCTCGAAGCAGCATTTCAGCCATGCCGTATTTGCCCTGGTCATCAAGTGCAATACCCATCTCAAAGAGAAGATGGATTTGGGACATCTTCTCATTGGCTGCTTCTCGATTATGCAGGACTGATTGAGCGTGTGGTAAATATTTCATCCACAATTCCTTATCTTCGAACCACGGAACTGGGAGCTTCCGGGAGAGCTCATTGATGACAATGGTTACCCACAGACTCCACTGGCCTTTGTGCTTCAGCCAATTTCGCATCGCTAGCCGAACCAGCCTGTGGATATCGAAAGAATCGGGTGTTGCACGCTCAGAGATGAGAGCGTAATCATTTAAAGTAGAAATAGCTTCGTCCTTTTTTAATTCATCATTTGCCGACGGCAACATTGACGTTGGGATATCGGTGTCAGCAGTTAGACAAATGAAGCTCAGGTATGAAGCGGCCAGGTTGTTTGTTCGTAAAATGTGACTAAATGAAATAAGCCAAGTAGTAGCGATTGAATTCTTCATGTTATTATAGCGGTCCCGGTCGTCAAACCCCTTTTGTAGGAGCTCAATCAACTTGGGATTTTTCGATTGATAAAGTTCGAGATATTTGGCGGTCGGCACCCCCGTCTTAAGAATGTACGCAGATGCCAATTTGATTGCCAGAGGTGAATCGGCCAAAACATCAAGTAGAGCATTCGTTGCCTCTGCATCATGCGTTTGCTCTTCTCTTAAGCTAGTTTGCAGCAGGACCGTAGCCTCGGACCTGGTCATTGGCTCGATGATGACGACGTTGCTTGTAGGGATATCCATTCTCACAGCGACTTTGTGGCTTCTTGTCGTGAACAGGATGGAGCCGTTCTGGCTTAACGGTAAATATTTGCTCAGCGGTGTAGTCTCTGATCGACCGAAAAGCAGCTCCACATCATCAGCGTTGTCGATGATGAGAAGCCAATTATCGGTGCGCGCGCACAAGGCCGACTTGACAAGCAATTTCACGTCCGCCTTGTCCTCGTCGATTCCTTCCACGCAGAGCTGTCGGCCAATCTCCCGGTAGGAATTCTCAAAAGTGGCTGAATCCGGCGCAGGGGCCCAAAAGACGGAACAATCTGGCTGCTGGTCACGGATCCGGTAAGCGGCTTCCAGCGCAATCTGTGTCTTGCCGACTCCTCCGGATCCTTCGATGGTCGTCATTTGGCATTCGTCGATGTTAGAAGTAGGGTTGATTTTCTCGATAAGTCTGTCCAGCGTGGATCCCCGTCCGATAAAATCATGGTTGCGTTCAATGGGAACAAGGAAATGAGATTGCGCCGAAACCTTGTCGACGCTCGACGCGAGTGACATGGGCGTTGGTGCTGGTACCGGATAACGTTCCAGGAACGCCTTAAGCGCCGAGGCGGAGGTGGCTGCAGCAAAGTCTTGCCACTCATTGTTCTTGTGACAGTCGGAATAGTTAGACACGCCTTTAAGTACAATACACGGCATCTCCTCCGAGACGACGGTGGCCTCCGTTTCAAAGGCTAGGATGCCCTTGGGCTCGGCGATCATGTCGCGATGTAGCCCTGACTCGATCATGGTGTTGCCTGAACCAACAGGTCCAATATGAACAGCCAGGTCCGGAATCTGGCGCTTCTCTCCGGCTGTCTCTGCACTAAGTCGCTTTCTTGGGATGATAAACTGGTCGTCACACCCGAGGTCGGTGCACGAGGACTTGAGGGCGTTGTCACACACTAGTTCGGGGCCGTAATCAGACTCATTGCAGTCGCAGTTTTCGGATGCGCCGTGCTGGTGGCGATAGCTGGGTTCGAAGAGCCTATCTTGGGCAGCTCCGGGATAGTCGTATTTGGCGTCGCACTGTTGGTGGGCGGCCTTGGCCTGGAGCTCTCTTAGAAATTGTCCCGTTTGGTTACGCAGCCACCGGTTCCCATCAGTGGTCTGGAATGTGTTTAAGCAGTCGTAAATATCCTTCGGCAGGTGGGCCGGGGCGTTTTGTAAGGAATCCCGCGATCTCTCGGGATTCTGACCCCGAAGGTCATACTGGACAATGGCGTTGCCCATCACCACGTCACCTAGCAGCATCTCGTTGTCGCTGGATTGGGGGACTCCACCGCAAACACCAACGAGAAACGAGAATCGAATACGTGGGTAATTTAAACGAATGGAAGCTGTCGTGCTTGCAGCGCTAGCCTTGCCAGTGCCGGGGAACAGCACTAAGAGGACATTGTGGCTCCCGATGCGACCATGTTTGAGGGTGTGTGGATGCTGGTGCTGTTGTTCTTGTTGCTGGCCGTCCCATACCTGGTCGAGGACGAGGGTGACGGCGTCAAACTCTACAGGCAAGGCGCAGATGATGGCGATCTCGGGGTCGCTGAGATCGTTCTGCGGGCTGGACGACGGTGTGGTTGACACTTCGGAGGCAATTGACGGCGCCCCCGTCTGTGGAGTCGAGCTGCGACTATCGAACAGGCCAGCCTGTTGATCCATGGTGTCGTTGTGATGTTTGACAGTGTCTTGTCGTGGGCAGACTGTAAACACAGCCCATGCCATGCGCGATTCGGCCTCAAGTAGTCTACAGGAAGCTATCGCCGGGCTAGCCACGCAGCCTGACCTCTGATTCGGCCCAGCCACGTCACAGGCAAGCGGTGAACACGGCGCATCCAATGGCTGCATTGCTGGCCCAATTGGAGCCCCTGTACCCTGGTTGCCATTTCAACGAGGGCCAGTTCCAGCTCCAGTCCAGCTCCAGTTCCGGCACGCCCTGTTTTCCTTCATGCACAACTTATTAGACGACAGAGGTGCCCAACCACAGACTGTACCCAACGGAGCCGGCCATGTGGGCCCGCACGCCTCGGCTCAGCAGCCATGAGTCGCTGTGGACGAGCTCGGCAATCTGCGTCTAAACACTTTTGCTTGCACGAGCAAACGTTTTTGCTGCGCAATTACGTGCATCCCGCGGGCGGTGTCTGTAAATCGTTCGTTTTTTTGTGCCATTTCCAACGCTCCGCTACGTGTGCGAGCTCCGACTGGTGTCCCACTATGACTCGAGCCTTGAAGATCCACTCATCCATGTCAGAACGCCTTGATCAATGCTGCCAATTTCGGTTCTTCATGCCGTCTCAATTAAATTGAAATCATTTCCGGGGGTTCTATTATAGGCAAAAACAAAAATACAACCGCAAAAAAATATATCGAAACCGTTCGTCCGCCCATGTACAACTAACCCAAAATGCCCCCCATATCCGAGCCATCGTTTCTTGAGTTTCCTATCGATCGAAACGCAAGGTGCAAGACGGGTTCACTCCCCAAACCAAAAAAGGACCCTGCGACTGATAAGTCTCAACGTCGATATAACAGCTCAATTATGATGGGTAATTTTTTCGTCTACTCTTAGTTTATGCATGTCCAGTTCGTGTGCCCCCAAACAACCTGCATCAACATACAAGGGTGGCTGCATTTACAGTGACTAAGCGTTAGTTGCGGAGCTACCCGGATCTTACGCACGAAACCATGTTTTTGGTTGTAAACTCCGAATCGAGAAAATAATTCCAAATTGAGAACCATGGCCTTGATCCTGGTTGAATTTCGGGGGGTCGAGATGAAATACCCATGAAGTTGAATCGCCCTCAACTCATATTTCAGCAACTCGTACACCATCAACAAGGCTTTTAGAACTCCCAACGCGTTGCATGGCAATTTGAGATAGCATGGAACATACACAGGTCCAACGCAACTCTTAGAGCCAGAATTAGTGTACGAAACCCCGGTCGAAAATAACCACTTGCATCGCACAGCAAGCTATCTTGGTCGTTTTGATCTACCGCCCTCATCCCACTACCCCAAGTCCGGTTTACTCATGCAACCCCTCATTTCACTTTCCGCATCACTACGGCTAGGGTTTTAGACCGGCTAATACAAGGTTCCCCTATACCTGGCAAGCGACGCATTAGCACTCATTAGCCTGCTCCTTTCCCCGCCTCAGTTCCACCATTTGGATTTTCGAAATTCATTTCCCACTCTAATTAACTGTGAGTATCTCGAAATAATAGGTAGGGAATCAATTTTAAAGTCTTCCACTGCCGTAATATGGGGCAGATTTCAGTGATTACATCTCAGCTATTTGTCTCATTGTTGTTCAGTTGACAGCTGGACCTAAGCTGCGGTCTGTGCGCAAACCCGATTGGTTGCATCACGACATGGTATTTGAATAAATTTATCGCGTTGCTTTTTTTGAGAGAGAGAGAATATCCCATCCTGATATGTCTCTTTTTTCCCTCTTGATTGCTTTTCTTTCAAAGCCACAACCATATGGTCAGTTTGTTGGGTCACTTCTGGTTGATCTCTACCGGCCGCTGCTGGCTTTTCGTCCAGCAGATACCAGGCAGTCCCCTGAGGTCTACGTATTTTGACATGGACCAAACCTGAAGAAATAATTTCTAAACCAAGCAAGCTGATATCGTCAAGCTGTCTTGTCGTATCATAAATTTGATGAAAAGAAAGGTTCCATTGGTCCGCGACTGTAGGGTAAATTACCCTCTTGGGACAAGGTAGGGCTCCACCACCCCCCACCGTTCACCGCCTCCTTCCAAAAATGTTGGCTTGTGGACGAAATTGGACACAGAACATCCTCATTGAGCCAGAAAGAATAGCTTTGAAGAACGAATCCACCCTCTAACGGACTGGCGGCCGGCTAGTCCCTTGCGAGAGCTCAGACCACCAGTTTGACATGATCTGTAGACTTTCACCTTCTTGGCTAGTAATCACACCCTTCGACCATTTACTGAGAATTTGCCAATCTCAAATTCCGGTAGTGTACAGGGGTCTTCATTTGTGCCCTTGGCCAGCGCCCTTGTGAAAATAGCAAAATCGAAGGCCAATACAATTGGCGGTCCTATTAGCAAAAAGAGAAGTGAGCTCCCCCGGGTGGGCTCGAACCACCGATCTTATGATGTGCCATTTGGTAACAGTCATACGCCTTAGCCAACTGGGCCACAGGGGATTGGATTTGATTGGTTCTGCTGCCACTTATTTTTACTTACAAGGCCATGATTTTCATAGTTGCAATTGTCCCAAAAATCCCCGATGAGACGCACCCTTGCTGCTTGACATCATCTGAAGACTTCTCCATCTCTTCATAATAGCAGGCTCGATTTTGGTGGTCACCAGCCTCATTGGGCGCCACTTCAGATCCCTGATATGACGCCTGCTGACTTCCTCAAAAATGGCTTTGGGCTTTTGTTCGTCCATTCAATCGTTGTGCCGATTGGCAACTAGAATAGTACAGTGATTGGAACCCAGACGATCCATCAGGCTAGAACTTTTTCCGTCTCGAGAAACTGTCCTATCCCAAGTTGACGATTGGTCGAATTTCTATTCTTCGGCATAAACCGATTGCACAAAGTTATGCGTGCATACAGTCAGACCACTCACTGTTGAAACTGTTGGTCAGATCACTAGAACCCTGCTCCTAAGTAACCTTGTCGCGGTTGAACCTGACGAGTTGGGAAATTCAGCCGTCACCCGAATAAATAAGCCGCAACTGGCTTATGAAATATGCGAGAATATTAGTATTAGAAGGGAAAGATAGACTTGGGAGGAGGATGGCAGAAATTGTTTTAATATTAATTGCGGGTTGAGAAATTGACTGCATGTATTATACTGGGTGAGTCGGGTAGAACAGCTGATCCAGGGATCAGTGATGAAACGTGGCACCGCAACTCAGCCGATGTGCTGTTGGTCCCCGCCCAGCTCACGCAGCCAGGGGGCAATTGCGGTATTAAATGCGACATTCTGACTCGATAAATGCTTTTTGAACATTCAATTACGTGCATGAACGAAGATCTCGACACACGACCTTTGAGACAAGAGCAGTATCCGGTAACATGGCGGCAATTGATGCGGACCTTACCCCGGATATTCATGATGATGTTCGACAACCCGTTTCATTTGAAGATAGCATACTCATAAAACTTCCAGGTTATTCATGATTCGGACTCCTCACTCGGAGATGTATGAAAATATCGCCCGTCACCTCGTAAGTTGTGGTGTCATCAGTCATCTGATTCCATTCATGTAGCACCCACCATCATCAACCGAAAGTTTGAGAAGCTCTATTCTCGATTACAGACACGAGAATGGTCGAACATACCATAGATACAAGGATGGAAGTCAGTGTCCTGTGTTTTCTTGTTGTCTCTAAACCCCAGGCTGACATCAACCCCAGAATACAATCTTCCGAATGACGATAGAGAGAATGAGAGGCTGGGTAAGATCACCTGTCACAAGATATGCCGAAAGATTTGCTGAGGCCATTCAGATCTGCAACATAATCTATTCTTGCTCAGTTTCGATAATAGACTTGGCCTTTCACCACCAAACCTTCCTAGTTCCATTGTTCAACACGTCCTCGATTTGGGCTGCGGAACAGGGAACTGGGCGGTCGATTTTGGTGATGAGCACCCAGGGTCGGAGGTGAAATTTCAACATTTCAAGACAGAGTCAGATACAAGGCTAACACTGTGGCGTAGATTGTTGGGGTCGATCTCTCCCCCATTCAGCCAACCTTGTAAGTTCATTTTGCAGTCCTTATTGTTTGCAGAATCTGATCACTGGATAGTGTCCCGCCGAATGTCCAGTTCATTATCGATGATATTGACGATGACTGGGATTACTCCCACAAATTTGATTATATTCACAGTCGGATGATGAACTTTAGTATCGGGAACTGGACTGAATATTTGAAAAAGATTTATGAGTAAATTTGTTTCCGTTTTTGAGTTTGTTTGTTCACAATTCTAACCCATCTAGTAATCTGGCCCCAGGCGGATACGTTGAACTACAAGAGATGGATGGCTTTTACCGTTCTGATGACGGCTCTCTCCAGCCAGACCATGCGGTTTCCAGGTGGTGCGACCTTGTCCGCGAAGCAGCCGCCAAATTGGGCCGGCCATTTCAGGAAACTGAAAAGCTGAAAGAAATCATGGCCGATGTTGGATTCACCGATGTGACTGAAATTTATTTCAAATGGCCAACAAATCCCTGGCCCAAGGATAAGAAATACAAGGTGATAGGGGCATGGAATAATGAGAACGCGACTAGTGTTCTCGAATCAGTGACGTTGGCGCCATTTACAAGATGTCTAGGCTGGTCTACCGAAGATATCCAAGTTTTCCTGGTGGATGTGAGAAAGGACCTGAATGACCCAAAAATTCATGCTTACTCGCGAATGTATGTTGCTTCTCTGATATTGTTTCATGTGTACTAATGTATCGGTAGTTGCTCAGTTTATGGGAGGAAGCCTGAGGCGTAAGTTATGGTATATTAGTTTAGGACAATGGACTAGATTCTTTAAAATATTTTGATGTTGCTTGTCATTACGTTGATTGGGTCATTGCTCTAGGTGTTTCAATTTGCAATGATTCGAAAGCTATGAAAATTAGTCTAGGATGCTGGCACTGGTTGACTTAGTCGCGAATTGGTAAAAAAAACAGGCGAGTGAGAAAGACTCCCATTTATCTGTTCTATTTACTTGATATAACTTTTCTCTGATCTATTAGATATCATCGTAAGAATAGCGTCGATGTCAAAGTAAAATTGCGTATTGCATTGTCGCTCAGTCGCCAACGGAGCCAAGGGCTTTTGTGCGACCCACCTGCAGCTCAGCCACTATGGCTGTAACAACGATGGGAGGAGATGACCTTATCAGACTTAGGCAGCCACTCCCAACCCGCACCGCCTCTTCAACCAACCAATACCAACCACAAATATAGCCTAGTGGGAATATGTTTGGACGAAGCAACCAGCAAAAGCCCACTTGGCAGCGGGGCTTGTGTCTTTCAAGCACGTGCACATGGCCCGATACCCGAGGCAGCAGATTGTTGACCGTCACCTGAGTTGCATCTTTGAAACCAAAATGTCTCTGACGTGGCTTAGTATACTGCTCTCTGCTTCCTAAATCAAATCGAGAACCCACCAGACCCCTCATCAGCGTGCCGGCGCCATCCCTACTTGTCATGCATTACAAGTACTTAATTCTGGCGTACACCGCCGCCGTATTAGCTGTGGACCCGCCAGAAGCCACAATAGGCCAGGCTGTCTTGGCATTCTTCAACCATCCCGTCTTCAATGTGCTCACCGTCATCGCCGCTGGTACCTTCGTATACGTGCAGTACCGCAACTGGCAATCGAGATTGGATGCCAAAGCCTTGGGTCACGCCATGACGGTGGCTCTCGCCCAGAAACCGGACGATTCGCTGGAGTATACCGCCACTGTCGATACACCAAGAGGCGCAATCACGATTGGTGTCAAGAGTTATAACAATGATAAACAGAAGGATCAAGAGGATGATTCACAATGGGTCAAGGTTGATTTATGACCTACGCCATACGAATGCTATTAATGGGCTTAGATGGCTTTGCCTCACGCCAATTTCCCACTCATCTGCAACTTGACAACTCCACAGGTTGACAATTTCGACCCTTTTAACAATGCATGACGAAGAACACAACACTTTATCCATTGAAACGAATATTAATACGAAATTCCATCAAACGCAACGCGCCAGGTGTCATCATAACCTAGTTATAAAAGCCACCATGCAACTTGCTCATATGATCATAACACAACCTCGATTCCTTGAATGTGGCTAGGCATATCCAGCAAATGTGAGCCCCACAGCGACAGGTCATGTGGTTGCACCCCGAGTTCTTTTCGATAGGAGCGCCGCAGCTGGGACAATCCTTTATCCCCAGCTCGTCCTTCACCTTGTTCAACGCCTGGAGTGTCCTGGATGCATCACCTTTCTGCTTCTCACAGGTCGCTCCGTGATGAGGGACATGGCACGCCGTGCAGGTTGACACCAAGCACTTTTTGCAAGTAAACGCGGTTGGCGAGGCCGCAGATTCTGGGGCGACCCGGTAAATTTCCTCACAATCGGGCGTTGGACAGTAGCGAAACTGGTTTGGGTGGCGACGAATATGCGAGGCGAATGAAGCCGAGAGAATGTCTTCAAACGTCTCCGAAAGAAGAACACTCTGGATCTCGGGCAGAGTAAGGCATTTGCGGCAGTTTCCAGAGTCGCCTTGGCAAACAATACGGAACTCATTTGTACTTGATGCCTCTGCCTGGCACATGTTGACGAAGCAAGGGCCGCAGTAGACATGTTTGCAGGATGCACGTATTGGCTCATCCGGCTCGCAAAAGCAAATAGGACAACAATCCTCCGAGTTGGAACCATTCCCTTTAACTTCTGAATTTGTGCGGCCCATAAGGAGTTTTGCCTTGGACACGTCCTCTTTTGTTCCGTGAATAAGGATGCGACTCGAGACGGGATCAAAAACGGCCTTGCCAGGTCCAAGTTCCGACTCGATCTTTGTGAATCCCCCGTCAATGGCCCATTGAAGTTCAGTCTTCTTCTCAAGCTTGATTAGGTGATCGACTGAGGATATATCTTGGATCAACCGATGCAGAGCATGAGTCGCCAATGTGAAGTTCTCGTCTGGCCCAAACACCCGAAATTGCGACTGTGCATTGCGGACAATGACAATCCCAAACTGCTGTTCGATCTTCCTAATTCTTTTGAATTCATCGCCTTTGATCTTCAAACCCACGGGCGAAATGTTCTTTCCATCCAACATCATAACCTGGCCACTGATTATGTCCTCTAGATCCTTTTGGGCCTGTGACACCTTTTGACGGTCGTCACCTTCCAGTTTGAGGATGCGATAGTTGCCACGAGGCTCATAAGCAAAGAATTGGACGTACTGTTGATCCCACTGCTTCTTCTTCGAATCTATCCGTTTTCGCACAACATCATATACTTGATTAGATACCTTGAACCTGGCCGAGGTTACAACTTGTGCGAATAATTTCCCAGACTCGCAGAAAGGCAGAGGTTGCTTGTTCAATGCTGAAGCAGCATCTCTGGCATGCGATTCCTCAAAAAAGATTGCGTGGGCATTTATTCGCTTACCCTTGGGATCTTTGGGCATCTCCCATCGCTCCAGCGGCCCGAACTCGTACAGCATGGATTTGACGAGCGTGGAGTCCATTTCCATGTCGGCCACATAGGTAGGTTCTCCTAAAGAGATCTGATCAGGCTTCTCTGTCGCATTCATTTCTTTGGTAATGTCTCTCTCATTGGCAGACTCAGGTACACCTGTCAGATTGACCACCCAAGCTGGCTCAGTAGACTGGCCATCTTCTTGGCTGACACGTGCGCTAGAAACCACCGTGGATCCAAGGATTCTGCATTTGCCACTCCGAAAATTCTTCTGCATTCGAAGTGCGACCTCCTTACTTTTGAAATGTAAAGAAGCTGTCCGAGTTGGCCTGTGCCACGAACAGTGGACCTTTCTACCGTCAACGTGGTGAAAGCGAGATCCCTGAGGCATAGGGACAGGTATTGGGCCAATGTCGGCATTCTTAAGCGAAATGCAGGTTCGTAGCTTGCTGCATGCCATCTTGGAAAATTTTGGGTCCTCAACTTTGACGATGGCGGTGCAATTGCCTGCTTCGGCATAGCTCATGAGTCTTACTTCTTTTTTAGATATGGTTACGCCGACATCAGACAGTAAACCAATGACGGAACTGACGGAGGTAATGCATGGGAGGTTGCGAATGCGTATAGCAGAGAAGTCTGAGGGGAGAGAAAGCTTCTTGACGGTCGCGCCATCGCTGAACTCAACCCACGTGCCCCCAAGCTCTCGAATCCAATTTTCGATTACCTCGTCATCCTAAACAGATCGAAAGTTAACACAGCCTACATTGCGCAAATGAGTTACCCAAACTTGCCTGCAATCCCCTTCTGTCGCTTGTATCATCCTTCGTCGTCGCATCCGCGTGTGAATAGTTACAGTCACTCCCCTTCTTGCAATAGCCTTTTGCAAAGTAGTGACAAGGCTTGCTGGATGGTCGTGATGCAAACGGCTGTACGGGGCCGGTGTGAGCAAATGAACATGCTTGCCCGCGAAAACAACGGCCCCGGGCATAATGCACACATGGGGCACGAGCTGGGGTAGGGGTTGTAGGGGCTCTGACCACAGGCAACCTGGTCACTAGTGGCGACACTCTTTCTTCGTGTCTTGGCTCCCTGACCACCCGCATTGATCTATCGATCGGCGGCGGCTCTTGGCGGGCCTGGGAGGAAGAATTATTGCCCATGGTGCAGGTAATAGAAGGATAATGAACACGAATTGGTAGAATGAAAAGAAAATGCGATATTTATACTTGGTACAGTCACATGGCGGAATGTGATGAGGCACACCAAAGACTGCTGCACCAGGCAACGGATTCGTCATTTGAACAAGAGACGGCCTCCGTAAGTAAATTAGTACATTTACGTCTGCCCAGTTGCCATATTGATCAAGGTCGCATGTTGCAGTGTTTCAAGTACCTATACATACCCTGGTCTCACAACAAAAATCGCTGCCGGAGGCCCGCCAATCCACGCACACAGTCCTCGCACAGCCAACCACCACTCATTACTTCTTTGTCTAATGCGTTGTACAAAACAGTGTCAGCTTTTAGTAAGTCCTGGTGTCAAATCGCTGTACTCTTAGAGGTGCATGCGCATCTCGCTAATGTGGGATGAAATTGGTAGGCCTCCTGGTCAGGGCGAAAATGATCCGATACTGGCTGGCTCGCAATTTTCAGCACTGTGTGACTATTAGCACCTGACAATTGTCATATCTGCAGTTGGCCATAAAAGGTTTCCTGAGAATGTGATGCCGCGAAATCTATTCTCTCACAAAAACCACTGAATATTGGCACATTCCATTTTCCAAAGTACAAGCTGGGTTCAGTTTCACCCACGTCATCAACAATCATGGACATGCACAATGTATCAGACCTTCCTGAGTTTGTACAGCTAATTTCAGCCCAAAAACAAAGCATGAAGAATGCGCAGTCCCGAAAGGGGCAAAAGATCCCGACCAATCGATCATCGGACCAAATAACCTCGGAGTTCCTGTTTCAGCTAATGATAAGTCAATCAAAAGTGGTCGAGGAGCAGGGGAGTATTCACTCCTCATTTGTCCCTCCAGCCTACACTCCTTGTGTTAGCCAATTATCCAGTCTAAATAAGATCATGATCAAGGATCTCCTCGTCGAGACTCATCATCGAGGCTCCTACTTAATGCTTCGGCCAATTACCCCTCCAGACAGAAAGACAGCAATATTGGTTATTGCTAAAGATGAGAACAGACATGTCCTCATGGTACAGCTATACCACCAAGAAGTGGAAGAAGAGCGGGTTGCTGAACAAATCTTCCAAACGGGCAGGGCTCTTATCATCAAGGAGCCGTATTTGAAGTTTATGGCTGATGGAGAGTATGGACTTCGTATTGATCATCTCTCAGATATTATATCTGTTCCCGCAAATGACGAGCGAATCCCGACGCTTTGGCGACGAGCAGTCGGGGACAGCAAAGAAACAGCTGAGGCTTGGAAACTCAAGGGCAATGACTGTTTCAAAGTAGCAAAATACCAGAGAGCCCTTGAGCGGTAATAATCTTACAATCTGTTCAGATGAACTGAGCTGAGCGTTTTTCCAGTTACGCCCAAGCTCTTCTTTGCACCCCAACCGCGGAGGAGGACCAAGCGATCAGACTCAATCGCTGCCTTACATTTCTCAAGAGAAAGCAATTTGATGCTGTGCTCTCTGAATTGGAGTCCATTCCTAAAACCCTTGAAAAGGCGCTTTTCCGTAAGGCGCAGGCTCTTTATCACCTCCGAAGATATCCAGAATCTTGTGAAGCACTAAAGACTCTTCTATTAGAGTACCCAAGCAACACCACAGCCAAAGCCGAACTTTCTAGAGCAGTAAACAGATGCTTGGAAGAGAGGCATGCCAAATACAAATTTCAGCAATTTTACAAAGAAGCAGGAGAGCTTCGACCTCCACATCTGGATCATTCCACATACATAGGCCCAGTAGCCATCAGAAAATCAGGCTCACGTGGTCGCGGCTTGTATACAACAAAGGCAGTCAAGGCTGGTGACCTGCTCTTTTGCGAAAAAGCATTCGCACATGCCTTTATCGATACTAAAGCCAAAACTACAGGGCCCAACCTGGGTCCAGAGGTGACTGTTTTGATTGAAACGGAGACTGATCGTGTCACCATGGGGTCACAGTCACATCTGATAAGCGCTGTAATACAAAAGATTTACCGAAACCCATCCATATCCTCCGTAATTACTGATCTCCACCATGGATCATATGAGCCGGTTGATATCTCAGTGGTTGATGGCATGCCCGTCGTTGATTCGTAAGACTGGATAGAATTTCTGCTCGACGCTTCTGATACTAACTGGCTATCTCAGGTTTCTGATACAACGAATTGTGTCACTCAACTGCTTTGGATGTCCAGTGTCATCTAAAGAAACTTACTTGGATTCCTTAGTTAAGAAGAACAAGAAGGAATCGGCCCGCGAGTATTTCCATTCTTGTGGCATCTGGCCCATGGCCTCTTATATCAATCATGAATGTTACAGTAATGCTCGCCGTGCATTTATTGGGGATATGATGCTGGTCCGGGCAACCCAAGATCTACCCTCCGACACAGAGATCACTTTTTGGTACCAGATTCCTGAAACCAATAATCATGAGAAGCGCCAGAAGAGCTTTCAGCATTGGTCATTTGAGTGCAAATGCGTCATATGCGAAGACGATAAGCACACAAGTAGCAGTGTTTTCATGAGCAGAAAAGCTCTGAGAGATGAATTAACCAAACTTATCCAACCTGGTAAGACAATAGTCATGGCCAGAGTTGAAAACATTATCGCAAATATAGCGAACTCCTACAATCAACCAGCCTCCGAGGTGCCTCGTATGGGGGTCTGGGATCTTCAATTCACACTTGCGCAAATATATATGAGCCAAAACCAGACAGCAAAAGCCATAGACGCAGCATTAGACTGTCTATCATCGCTTGGCTATGTTATTGAAGGTGCAAGGGTGCCACGCACTAAAAATGCACCAATAGTGATCAAGAAATGGGGTATCATGATGGATATACTCGTAGATTGTTGGATGATTCTTTCTCATGCTTATTGCGTGGAATCCCCTGATCTCTCGGTGCAAGCAGAACACTATGCTCGAATCTCGTACAAAATTTGTGTTGGAGAGGATGAAACCTTTGAAGAGGTTCACGGATGATGCTGCGTTGATGGCCTATTGAGGTTTGCTGAGAAACTGTTTCAATCGCGATGCAGTTTCAAGCCTAACCTTTGCGATATAATGGATTGCATTCATCGGCCGTTAACATCAAGCCGTCATGCTCTTCTGGGGTATCTCATGTCTATTCTTGAGGATCGCGATACTTCATAGCAATTTCAACGAGATATTGAACCAACGGCTATATCCCTAGTTGGTAATTATTCGTGCGTTTAAACCGCCTTATTGGGCTAATCTAGCTATCAAAATTGGTCAGACTCATTATTCAAATAAAAATAAAACTCTTGAGGCAAATATGGACACTGAAACGATGATGCATTGATTGGACGATGGATCCCTTCTTCTTAATCTTAGCTAGCTCATATTGCAAGCCCGTCACTAGGCCCTCTTTTTGGAAACCAATTATTGAATGGTAATACAATGTGAGTTACTAGTTCAATTTAGCCGCCCATTTGGCCTGTTCGTTGCGCGCACGCCGGAGAAGGATGCAACCCACAAGTGGGACGAACCAAAAGTTCCTCGCCATTTATCAAGCCATTGGTATCAATTATATGTGGGGTTTCGGCGTGAGTCATCCTATGATGAACGATGGAATGATCAACGTAATCAGCTCGTCCGGATTAGGAAGTCGACAAGAGGATATTCTGAAAGCATCTGCTTTGAAATCGCATAAGTATGCAGCATCTGACATTAAAGTTTTGAAATTAACAATTTCTATTGCCGTATTTGAGTCTATTTTTTTAAGCAACGATGAGCTCCTCAATTAACACTCCAAGGGCTCGTCTTAGAGACGTGGCTCCAGACACTCATCTTGGTACATGGAAGCCCGGCCCGAAAAACGGTATTACCGATGTACCCGGGGTTCTCGCCCATACTACAACCATCCGTGAGGGAAATGGCTCCATCAATACCGGGGTAACAACAATTCTCCCACGCAAAGAATGGTTTTACAAAGCTTGCCATGCAGGAATATTTCGCTTCAATGGCTCTGGCGAGATGACAGGCAGTCACTGGATTGAGGAAACCGGCCTTTTGCATTCACCCATCATCATCACCAACAGTTTTGCCGTGGGTCCGTGCTATACCGGCATTTACAAGTATGCCATTCAAGAATACGGACAAGGCGAAGAGGGAATCGACTGGTTCCTTCTACCTGTTGTAGCCGAGACATTCGATGGGCATATGAACGATTTAAGTCAGTTCGCTGTCACGCCGGAACACGTGGTAGAGGGCATCAGGAATGCATCCTCAGACCCTGTACCGGAGGGAAATGTTGGTGGTGGAACTGGCATGCTGTGCCAGGGTTTCAAGGGTGGCACGGGAACAAGCAGTCGTCTAGTCCCCGGTGCCGCGGACGATGGTGCTCCTTCTTACACCGTGGGAGTCCTTGTCCAGGCGAATTATGGGCGCATGAAGCACCTTCGAATCTCCGGTGTTCCAGTCGGGCGAATCCTGGCCGAACAAGCTGAGAAAGATTCCGTGCTAGCAGCCCGGAAGCGGGAGTTTGATGATGCAAAAGACAAAAAAGATGGGTCGATTATCATCATCATTGCCACAGATGCACCTCTACATCCAACACAACTTCAAAGGCTGGCCAAACGTGCCACGGTGGGCCTTGCGCGCGTGGGAGGATATGGACACAACCCATCGGGAGACGTGTTCCTCGCGTTTTCTACCAGCAATGAAATCCCAGTCCAGACCGTTCAGGGTCAACATCGCGTGGTTGATCCATTTGAGCCGCGCAAGATAAATATCGATTACATTGATGACCAGACTATCAATGGTTTGTTCGAAGCAGTAGCTGATGCCACTGAAGAGGCTATCTACAACGCTTTGTGCATGGCAGAAACCATGACCGGACAGAAGGGTCGAACGGTGGAGGCACTTCCGCTCGACAAAGTCAAAGATATTATGGAAAAGTATAAGGGCACAGAAAAATTATTTTATTAGGATAGTACAATGAACATCTTTGTCAGGTGGAGTGGTTATGGTTCATTGAAGAGATTTATGACTTTCGTGATTAATTAACCCAGAGTTCCCCTTTCATAGTAAAAATTGCAGAGCAATACGAGCACAATCGATAAGATAAGATAGTGTACATTGTGGAGTTTTACCCCCCAGGCAAGTCAATTCTATCCAATTAGGAACCATATAAATATTGATAAGATATGATAGTGTTATCGATGGAGAAGACGGGGACATTCAAGGGAAAATTAAGAATCTAGGGTAGATGAACTAAAAACACCAGGACTTGTTTACTACCCTCGATCATCACCATAATTATCTCCTGGAATTTTCCCCCGAAGAGAGAGTTCATTTTATAAATAGGCGATTTTAGTCTATGTTTTAATGGGATTTCCCCATCTAGCTTGGTTCGTAACAGAAACCGTTGTCTTTGGAAGAAATCTTGAATTTGAATCTACGATAGTAAATTTTTGAGGGAATTTTGTTTCTAGAGGTTCCTTGGATTACAACCAAAAGAAAAGTGGACCACTAAAATATGCATTGTACAATACGAGACTTCATGACATATCATAAAGTTATTCCGAAAACTGGACTTATGATTAGCTAGAGGGGAAGTGTCTTATTTTGAAGTGGATCCCTTGACCTGATGTCTGGCCTGTTATTGGTGGATGACGTATCGTGTTCGCACCACCAGGAGAAGGCATTGATGAGATGGATAGAGGTCGGAATATTCATTTTCCAACAACTGTTTCTCTATGTGACATTCTGATAGTACATGAAACTTCATTCTGACAGATTTCTCGTTCTGTGAAGTCCCACGTGACAAGGAAAAAGGAAAGAAAAAGAAAAAAGGAAAAAAATCGGCATTTGTTTCTCAGCAGAGAAGAGGGGTAACTGAGCTCCATGACGCGAATGCATAAACCCGAGAGAGCCGGACCAACTTCCTATTTTGGCCGTACAAGCTAGTTCGACCTCAGATCCATCATTGCAACATCTGAGGTGGCATCAGTATGGCCTCGGAGCAGGGGCAGTGCCAGGTAAGCGAGCTACGCTATTCACACATACTGAGAGACTAATGTTGATATCATCACACAGGCCCTGCAGCTTTCTGATGAACAGAGATGCAAGGACCCAGCCACGCATGCCAACGGTCTCTTCTGTTGGTTTCATTCGAAGCAGGTTTTTGGACTCTACGCAGGTTACAAGAACCGTAATGCTCGCTTGGACGCATTTGATGACGACGCACCCTTGTATCTCAAGAACGGGCAGCCTCTCGCCAACGAGACTTTCGAAAACGTCCAAGACGAAAACACCCTGAGAGAGGTTCATGCACATCTATTCAAGAAATATGTCTTGATAGGAAAGGTCGTCGATGCACGCAAGTTGCACCACAAACACTTCTACCCGCTCCAAATTGATTACGGTCACCAAGCCTATCTTGATAAGCTTAGCAGCCAGCGTCATACCATTTTGCGGGCCTTGGAAAGGCTTGAGAAACGGACAGCCGAAGTCCTCTACGAGAAAGAACGCTGGTATGCTTGGGTTCGTGAGGTTCAAGAGGAGGAAGAGGCAAACCGCGAAAAGGAACAGAAAAAGATCAAGCAGGAAGCTGCTTTGTTCAAGCGTCACTTGAAGAAGTTGAAGGTTCGAATGGCACTAGCGCGACAAGCGGAAGAACAGAAACGCCAAGATGCATACCTCGATGATGCGTACCGAGAGCGCATGAAGATGTCTGCCGACGAGGCGTCCGACGATGATGAAATGTGGGACCCTATTGATGAAATGGAAGACACAAAGCGGAACAGATACATAGATTTGATCAGGCACTTCCTTTGGATGGATTTGGATGTCGACATGGATCAAGATGTCAGCTCCTCCGCCAACACAGAGCAGCCTCCCGCTACCGAAGATGCCACAGCATCCTCCAAGAAGAGCAAGAAGAAAGGAAAAGGAAAAGCAAAGGCAGACCCTAGCTCTAGAGGGAGTGACGCTTCGAGCGCGGCTGGCGAGAGCCACAGCGGTCAGAGAAAGTTGCTGGAGATGCAAGAGAAGCAAAACTACACAAACGACGCAGAGCTACAAGAGCCAGACAAGAAAAACATCGAAACGGAAGTCGAGATGAGGCAGCGACTGAGCCAAGGAGTCACCAAGAACTATGATAACAGATGGGGTGTTCAATTAATCGGCACACTGGACAATCCATTTGAGACGTATGACAAGACAGCGCCAATGACCGATGACGAAATCGAATCAATTGTCAAGGATATGAGAGACATTAAACTCTTCTTATTTTGCCGGTTGCTTCTCGGACAGGCATCCATGCTGCCAGCTGCGCTGCGGGCCAACACCGTCGAAGAATTTCTCAATGACGCTGAGGTTACCGAGTCGGACCTGCGAGACCTTTGCCTGAAAGTCGAGGAACCTACGCTCCAAGACATTCGAGATGCGTGCGCTGACTTTGCACGTGGCGATGATGTAGACGAGGACGAGGAACTTCCCGACGTTGAAGAGTCCTCTGAATCAGATTTCGACCCAGAGTTTGATGCTCAAGAGGTTCCTTCTGATGAGGATGACGACGAGTTGGATTTGGAGGGTTCCGATTCAGATGGGATCGATTTAGAAGATTCCGGATCCGATGGGGAGACCCTTCAAGACCTGCTTGCTGAAGACGAACGATACAGAGACCTTCATACCGATGATTGGTTCTTCAAAAAGTTTATGGGTAGGCATGAGGAGCGTGCTGAAAAGAAGGACAAGGCTCCAGCACGAAGGACGAAAATTACCGTCTGCGGAAAGAGCATCTGGAACCATGCCAGTGAGAAGGCCATGTCTCGAGATGGTTGGCTTCAGTTCTCAGTCATAGCGAAGGACTGCGATCTCAAACACGCAGTCCAGCTCTGCAGAAACTGGGCTGAGTTCTCAGACCTGAACCTCTTGACCTTTTGGCAGTTCTTCCCAGCCTCCAATTGGGCCTCGTGGGGAACCAACAAGCTCGTGCAGCAACTCCATGAACTGGAATTCTTCCCGTACTTTCTTGATCTGGATGCTCAGCAACATAGCCGCCATTTTCAGATCGGTGGTCGAAGCTTTGCCCGACGCAAGCACGACATTGTCGAAACTAGAAACATCATTGTCGGTCACATGAAGCGTAACGACCCAGTCACACGACGCTTTCTGCAATACCTTATGTTGCGGACCGGAGAACTTCTCGTGCTGGTGAGAGATGGCAAGACGGGCAGAGTTATCACCGCGCCACCAAAGGAGCACCTATGGACCTATCGAAAAAAACAAGGACTGGGAAGAGCTTCTAAGAACGAGTGGACAAACGTTCTCGAAGTCGGGCCTGACTACTTTGCCATGACCGAAGTTCTGCGTGAATGGAGGTTTGGATTCAACGACTACTACGACATCTTCATCTGGGACTTTGTACCTGACCAGGATGCGATGCTGATGTATAACGCTGCCGTGATGGTGAGTTATGTTGTCAATCGCCAATATGATGGATGACCTGACTAGCGACTCATAGGAACTTCGAAACGCATGGCGTATTCAGCATCCGCGTGACGTCTATCTGCACATGGAGCCACTCTTACGAACTTTGACGAGAGAAGAGGATACTATGCGCACTCGCCTGATGAAGCCGGGTGAGGATGCTAAGAGCCTATGGGACGTAGTCGCTGATGAGAGAAACCAATTCCTGCTCTACGATATTCAAGGCGACAATGTCAACACCCACACTATCTCGGACTTGGCTGACTCCCCGTACATGTTCTACAACGAAGCACATGCCGCCGAGGATGCGGTGCTGTTCCCCGCAGATTCTGAGAAGAAGATCATGCCTTTCCGAGAGATAAAAAACGGCGTCAACCGTATGATGGATGGTGTTATGCCGAGCACGGTGCGCCATCTCATGAAAGGAATGCAGGCTATAAAGTTAGGCCTAGATCCATTCAAGGCTACGGAAGCGGCTGCAGAAAAGGACGACGAACACAACATTTGGGCTTTGCCCAAGGTCTGGGAGACTGGCCTGGACCAGCTGTACAGGGAAAACCTGAACGGGCAGGAACGAGAGGTTCTGAAGCGTGTCGGCCTTCTCGTCAAACCAAAGAAAAAGAGTTATGAGGAGCAAATGTATAAAACAGAGCCTATACAAATTATGGAAAGGGACAGGTCCTTTGGTAAGCCAATTAATTCGCAAAGGATGAGACATTGTTTACTTGGCCGGTTCAACTGACACACATTCACAGGGTTCAAAGAATCCTTTCATCAGGCGGACCTAGAGCCAGGGGCCAAGGAAAAGTATGATCAAGTCGAAGCAATAATCGTCGCTATGCTTAGGAATACACACACTGGCTCTGCTGACTGGGTTTGGTTCGTTGTGAATATGATGGACTCGATCAACCTCAAGGCAGATTTCGAGACCTACACAAGAGATCCGCACGCTCCATGGCCACACAGCTTCATTGCACCAGACATGGTTCGGGCCTTTGCGATGATGGCCATGTTCTTCCCGGAACTGGAAATCAACAAACAAGTGACCATTCTTCTGGGCATGAGCCAGAATGAAAGCTTCCGGAATTCTCTCCTGTTCAACCCTAAAGAACGGAGCAAGACTCTTCCCGATCGAAGGACCGGGACTAGCTACAAATACAGGGATTCAGCATTCTGGACTGAATGGAAGAAGTTCATGAAGATTGAAAGATACTATGCTGATATATACCCACTGGATTGGGCGATTGCCATCCGACCTATTATCGCTCGCCGTTCGTCAACCCCTTCCCTCGGTCTCCTTAAATGGCGCAATTCCACTAACAACTCACAGTGTATCGGTCAGGAATCATCGCACCCGCGTATCTGCAAAACCACCCACAGGTTGTTCCTGGAATGGCTACGGCCAACACCGAGCCTCACCGCCCGGACAAGTTGGACCTCTTCATCAACTATGAGGATCGCTACAACAACTTCCCCACGGAAATCCCATCCAGCTTTGTCCCCCCGAATAAATGGCCTCAACTGCTACCCCTTGCCATTTTGTACAACAACCAACACCCCGGGGCCCGCTTCGCCCTGCTTCGGCTCTGGTCTGCCCCTCACTTCTATCCGAACATGGTCGGACTGCATAACCGACAGGGCTGTAGCTTCCTGGACAGCGCTGGAAGATCCTGGGAATGGAACTTTGTACCCAAGGATATGCCCGGAAGCGAGTTCAGTGCGCACTACACTCTGGGAGGCCGGCTGGATCTGATGAGCAAGCATTTCAAAGACCGTGTGTCGCACCGTGGAGATTTGATTCTTGTCATGGGGACGGACGCCATGGAGTTGATGAAATATACTACCGCTGTCACTTTTGCGGTTCAGACAAAGCCGTGGCTGAGGGAAGTCGACTTGTGGAAGAGCTTTATTAACGTCGATATAGACTTTCTGCAGGGCTTAGATTCGTCTTGGCTTCAATAAGGAAAAGAATGTGAAGCGTATCATTGCACTGAGGGAACGTTGCTTATTGACAGGAAGCTAGACGTGTGTTATTATGCGCCTGATTCTTATAGCGAATTAAATCAATCAAATTGGGTTAGCATTAGAAAAGCACAGCGGCAATGTAGGTCGTGATCTCGGTGAAGGCAAGGTATGACGTCGATAGCCAAGCCCGTTTCATGATGCGTAGGCTAGATATTAGGAATTCTGAAGAAACTCCACCAATGCCCATCACCAAAGTCTCAAAGGCCCAAGTCCATAGGCAACTATGGAACCCATTTAATCCTGAGTGGAATGCACGCGTGAAACTGGGTTCTATTTCAGAGATAAAGTTAGTGAAGGTGTATCTACAGATAAAATATTTCCCTGATAAATCAGTAGCCCCCAATGTTGGAGCTTAAAGGGTCCCCAACCCTTCCTTCACGGTGGAACTGTTATCATCGGCCCGAGGTCACCCATCGCAACCCTCCGGCAAAGCAGCCACCACATCCAGCCCCATCGGCGCGTTTTTCGGAAGTTCCAACACTCTCATTGTTGCCCTCGCCGGTCTGTGATCCCCCAAGTACTCGGCTGACACTTTGTTGAATGCCTCAAAGTCGTCAAAGTTGGTGAGGTAGACGTTTTGCTTGATGATGCGGTCGAGCGTGGTGCCAGATTCTTCGAGTATGATTTTCAGGTTTTCAAAAATACGCCGTAATTGGTCTTCAGAGCTTCCACCGACAATTTTCATGGTTGCTGGATCGAGAGGGATGCAGGCCGTGGTAAAGACAAGACCTCCGTGGACGACGGCGTGGACGTAGGGTCCAATAGTGCGAGGTGCACGGTCAGGGCAGACAGTCTTCATGGCTTTTGTAGCTAGGGCGATGATTATGAGCAATTAAATAAGATTTGGCGGGTCATTAAGTAGAAAATAAACAAGGCTGCAGAAAATCCTTGTTAAATGTTTTTTATAGCTTGCTCAGAGACCCCGGGCCGAGTTTCAATGGGTCCATCTCACATTCTCTCGGCCCGAGTCCGTAATGACCACTGTGCGAAATTCTTCGTGACTGTTTTTCAATATAGCGAATAACACATCGGAATTAAAATTATAAAACACTGAAGCAATCCGAATTCCCCAAGTAATATGGAGTATTAATGCATTCTCAATTTGGGGGGATCAGCAATATATTAATAGTTGATAGTTAATATGTATTAACAAGTACTTTCCATTTATTTTGTTATTTTCATTGGAAAGCCAGTTAATATATTCTTTAAAGAAATAAGCAATTTAATTGATACACTCCCATCATTACTATTTCCATTAATATAAATCTCTTCTCGAAGGAATCCACCAGACGGCTTTAATACATCCAAAAGGAAAAGACGAATATTCCCAGAGAATATAATGTTAGAAACAAGTTCTGTCCTTCAAGTAGCCAAGTCCTCCAGCCATAGTACACTGTTCTTGCTGTTTGCACTGGATATTTCGCCCCTGTTCTGGGGTCTGTTTGTAGAAGGTCTTCAGATGGAGGGCAAGCGGGCGGCCAAATAGCATACTCGATAGGAGCCCAACACGAAGTAATATTGGTTAACCAAATCATCGGCGGCCACGCGACTCCAGACAATAAATCCACAAACTGGTCATTGCCTGTTAATCTTTTTCGTAGGCTCCAATAAATAGCCACACCAAGGGACCCAAGAACCAATATAATGTAGAGTAAATGGACATAACACCCACAATCCCATATTGTAACCTTGAACCGTCGCCACAGCGGGGCACGTTGGTGGGGATTGCGTTCCTCAAGCTCAGTAGCCTGTGATCCAGTAGGAGTAAACACAGCTACTTTGCCACCCAACCAGGAGGGGAGGAAGAATGTTTTGATGATGGACTGAGAGTTAACTATTGTAATGTAAGCAATTGATTATGTCGGATGTGAAGATTTGACCAACAAATAGCCATCCATATGATGGATTTAATCTCACGCTGGCCGTTAAAGTAGCCACTAGGCAGGTGATAGATAACCTCGTTTAATCGGCCAACTGTGTGTGCGACAAACCAGGACCTTATCAACCAAATCAGTTGGGCAGTGTCTGCATAGGCGACAAATGCGCCGCCAGATAATAGAACTACTGGAGTAATAATTATAGAGAAGACGAGAACTAATGAAAATAAAGCCGAGATGCTGTAAATTATGCCACAGAGTCGCTGTGTGAAGTTCATTTGTCGCACAAACGGACCAAAAAGATAACATCTCAATTTAAATGATGTCTGAATGGTTCCAATTGTCTGTAAACATGTAAGTCAGGACGGAAATTGGGTGAATTTTCCATCAGAGCGGCCCAAAATATGGAATAAAGTTGGAAAATTCGATTCACATACCCATCGTGTCCTCTGCTTTAGGTGACTAGCAAGAGAGTCCGGAACCGTTCCATATTGCAAGGGCTCATGCACGAATGCAGTATTCCAACCCGAGCCGAGAAGAGTACTCGAGGTGCAAACATCCTCAGCCAGGGAACCAATTGAGAACCCGCCAATTGATTCTAGTGCGTGGCGACGCATCACGTATCCTGATCCTGTGCACCAAGCAACGCCCAAAACATCCTTCAACGGCTCACACACGTGCACAAAGTGGTCAAGGCTCTGACACAAGGGATCGTTTTTGGGCACGTTGTAGAACAACTAGAAGGACAAGATCAGTTGGCCGTTTTGAGCGTTTTCACCCTGATCGCACAAATGGAGACTTCGACTTACCTGGGGTGGGCATGCCATGGCGCAACGATCGTCCATGACCAGATGCGGTATGAGTGCTCGGAGCCATTCCTTCTCTGGTATCATGTCGGCATCCAAAGCAGCAAACATTTCAGCCGCTCCACCTGGAAACGCTGAGGTTTCTTCAAGCATGTAGTTCAAATTTCCTGCCTTGAAATGATGTGCTTGGCCTGGATACTTGGGCCGAGTTCGGTAGTAAAGGTTATCGAACTGCTCCTTTGCTGTCCGTTCGGTTTTCTCCTTCAAACCCATAGACGCCCCATCATCACTTATTATGACACGGAAGCTGCATCTGGGGTAGTCAATGGCACATGCGGCTTTGGCTGTGTTCAATACGAGGTCATCGTCCTCCCCACACGATGTGATCACAACATCCACTGATGGCACATGATCTCCAAGAATCCGTAGCTTGGGACGCCTGCGGTGTTTCAAAGAGACTAAACCCCAAATTCTATGAAGCCACATAGTAAAGAACAGACAGGCTTCGACGAATAGGAAGGCCCATGCCATCCAAAAAACTGTTTGTTCCTGCTTTTGGGCCGCACGGGTGTACACCATCCTCAAAACCAAATACAACGTGGTGGTGCCAGAAGAGAGGAATCCAAGAGGGCCACTGAAACGATGAGACCATAGTTTGTATTTTCGGATGCGACCCTCGTCGTCGCATTCGGCAACTCTTTCAATTTTGTAACCTAACCGCTCAATCGTCCTTGTTTTCTCGGAGGCATTCACCTTGTTCGAATCCCAGGATAATCTTGCTGATGAGGCCAATTCGGCTTCTTGATTACTAGATACCATTTCTGTTGACGATAGGCTTGAGTAAGGTCCCGAAGGGTGTAAATGGAGTTTGCCTTCGGCCTGTGCAGGGATGTCAGAAATGTCTTTCTCAAAATCGAGCTTCGGTATAGCATCCAAAGAATACATGGTGAGCGAATCCAATATGCCTTTCTTTCAACTCAGTGGCTTCCCGGTAGAAGATACTAGCGCTAAATTTAGTCAACGATCAGCTTAAAATCTGGCATACCGACCTAGTCTTCTAGCTATCTCCGACACGTTTAATCAATCGCTGGGTCGATACTGCGTAGAATAGCATCCGGGTTCTTAGGTACGACATTTGCGGTGATTTGGTATTTATTATCGTCGATAGTATTCAATTTGCGATGAGTGAGGTTTGGAGCGCTGTGTCTTTATTATAAATGACACTATTGTCTAGCATGTTTGTGGGGACTTCATGTCAGTCTGATGAGGAACGGTTGCTCATGATCGGCGGTTCTATGGCGAGACATAAGATTTCTTTTTAAGATGGAATTATAGCACTCTGTGTTCCAAACCTGTAAATTAAGATCGACAGTGCAGTGTCTACGATTGGTCATGTTTCAAAAACTTGTTCGTGATCCATGCGGCCAACTTCCCGTACGGGAAAAACGGATATTTTGAGATTTCAACATGATATGATCCACCAAAGCAGCGTCAATACGTAGAATGGTGACGGGATTTCTTCATCCAAGACACGGAGCGGAAGGTAGATATTAAAATTATCACCACTCGTAAGTCTAAGACACGGAACGGGAATTGATCCTTATTAATAAAACTCCAACTGGTTTGTCTTTCAGGCCCATATTTTAATGTAGCATCCTTACCCTGCCGCCATTTATGGCGCCAATCAAAGTGGTATAATGACACAACTAGAAGTCCACAGATGCGGTGTTGCTTCTACATTGTCTGGGCCTGGATGCGGTTGTGACAACGGCGTTCTCTAGCTAAATTGACATCAGGTCAACGGATTTGATTCGACCTGAAAAGTGTCCCCGGGACTGGGTCCATTCTTGGTTTCAGATATTTCTGGTTAAGCCTGCAGCTGCCATTACTTGGTATATACTCTCCCTTGCATTATGCGCGATGATTTCATAATCGCAAGGCCACGCTACACAAATAGCAATTCGCTGGTTAGCGTCCATTACACTGCCCCTAAGGTGAAGCAAACTACATGGGCTCACGGTTTTCATTTCTCACCCAGGCAAGCGTAAGCAGTGAAGAGGAATGAATAACTAGGTGCTTGAATTGAGCCGTGATCACCACAAAAGCCCACGATCCGTCAAATGCCGTGATGTCTACGTGCGTCTGCGTGTCTGGCGCTTGAGTTTTAGGCGCGCCTCCAAAGCGGGACCGTTTTGAACAGTACAAGGATCATCAAACGCAAACACTAATTAGCCTTCCTTCATCGCCAAAGTTTAAGAAAAGGCATTCCACGGGTAAGTATGGAGATGGTCCACGGCCCCTGCATGAATCGGGCCTAATAGATTAGATGAGATAAATTTTATTTAAACTTTTCTTTATTGGGGCCAAATGAACATGCTTTCAAGTCAAATGAGCTTAGTCAAAGGTATGAGGTAGCTACTGCATTATTTCAAACCAAAGGAAATTCAAATTTCAATACGTTCAAGAACTCAAGGAAATATCTAGTATACAAAATTGTTTAAACAAAGACGCTCCTCAAAAAGGCTGCTAGTGCCTTGGTGTTCTCTCCCTTCTTCATCATAGTAAAATGGTTGGCGCCCGGGATACGCTCAATAAACATCTCAGCGCCATGGATCAAGAGGTCCCAGCGGTTAGGGCTGAAGTCGGTCCTGTTCTCGAGTAGCCAGCGCATTTCCCGAGGGTCATCGTCAGAGTACTCGGGTCTGGGGTCAGATTCGTATTTGCAGACTCCATCCTCTGCCCAGAGAATGTGCGTCTTGGGTGCAGCTGCACCGGTGCGAACGGCCGCAGGCCATGGGACGGGCTGCCATTTGTCCAGTACCTCAATGAAGGCCAGGAAATGCTTGATCAACCAGGTAGGCGGTCCCTTGGGGCCGGCATCAAAGATTCCCCGAGCGGTCAAGAACTCAAAAAGCTTAGGTGGCAGTTTCTTGAGACCGATCGGCCGGGGAGAATCCAATAGGATGATGTTCTCAATCACCTCGCCTTGGTTGGCCAACATGACTGCAGCCTCGTAAGCGCAAATACCGCCAGCTGACCAGCCTCCAAAGTTGTATGGACCATGGGGTTGTCGGCGGCGGATCTCGGCGACGTACAAGCTGGTCAAGCCCTGCATGCCGAACTCAAGAAGAGGATCGGCATCCTTCAGCCAGGGGCAGTTCAAGCCATATATAAGCACGTTCTCAGGGAGAACAGGATCGATGCTGGCGTAGTTACTGGCAGTACCGGATCCGTCAGGGAACAAGAACAGTATGTGGTCGTGCTGCTTTGCCTTGCCTTGGAGGAAGACAGAATCAGCTTGGTACTGCGACAGGGTCTTGGTCAAGACCCTGGACTTTTGCTCCTTGACATCCGCGATGCTCTCTGTCTCAGAAGGCGTGGTGATGTTTGTCGCGGTATCCGGCTCAGAAGAAGTGCTGGAATGGGTTGGGATTCCAATCGAGACCTCGCCGATCAGGGCTCGCTGCAGGTCGCCGACAGTAGGGCAGGTTGTGAAAATGGAGGATTCAACGTCCATGCCAAGCTCCTCTTTCATTCTGCCGGCCATGGTGAGAGAAATCAATGAATCAACACCGTAGTCTGTGAAAGCGAGATCGCTGGTCAGAGTGTCTATTTCAAGACCAATCTCCTCGGCCAAAATCGCCAGCACGGGCTTCATCTGAGAGTGGGCTGTCACAGCGGGCGCGGCAGGTGTGGGCTGGAAAGTGTCGATATGTACGGGTGCAGGGGCTTCAACGGAGATTGACATCTGAGGTGCCAGGGCTTTCTGTAGGTCACCAAGTGTAGCGCATGTTGTGAAGATAGCCGATTCGACATCTAGGCCAAGCTCCTCTTTCATTCTGCCGGCCATGGTAAGAGAGATCAATGAGTCAACGCCGTAGTCTGTGAAGACAAGATCACTGGTCAGAGTGTCGATTTCAAGACCAATCTCCTCAGCCAAAATCTTCAGCAAGGGCTTCATCTGAGACTTGGCACTCGTGGCGGGTGCAGCCACGGGCTGGAGAGCTGCAGCAGCTGGGACTGGAGTAGAGTTGGACAGGGATGCTGCAGGAGCACGTCGGGCCGATGGGTTAGCCCGCTTAGCATTCAGAGGTGGCAGGACGGTGTCAAGGACACGTCGTGGGACGCCTTGGAACTGGGACAAGTTAGCATTTGATTCAAGTGTGTGGCCGTGTAAATCTTACAGTCATTCCTCCGAAGACGGCAACAATGACACCATCCTCAATGATGTACAGATCACCCGCGTACTTGGTTCCATCGACGGGTCGCATGCGCACGTAGGTGCGGTAGGTCACATCGTAGCTGAGCTGCTTGGCAAGTTTCATGGACCTCCATCCATGGTTGATGAACACCTGGTCCATGGAAGTCTTCTGGTGTCCGTTCATCAGGAATCCCGTGGTTTGACCGCAGCTGTCGATGAACAAAGGATGTTGGAAGAAGTTGCCCTCCTTGGACTGGAACTTGACTCTAGCAGTAGCTTCATACTCATCGCTGTTGAGGATGACATCCTGAAGACCCTTGAACTCATCGTGGTAGTCTACCAGAATGGAGAACAGCTTGTACACCATGCCCCTGGTGAAGGAAGTGTCAAATCCTTGCTCTTGTCTCTTCTCCAGCCATTCAATGCTTCTATCAACCAGGTGATGAGTGCGATCCCATTCTTCCATCCACACGTTGGGGTTCTCGAAGCGAAGACCGCAGTTTGCATGGTGGTTGGTCTTGCGTCCGGCAGAGTCGACACTGTAAATGGACATTTTAGCGGTGAGTGTGCTCTTGTCGTAGGTTACTTCAGCTCTGAACAAGGTTTGACCTTCCTCCTTCAGAATGAGAGGCTTATCAATTGCCATGCCGAACACTTCAGTGCAGTAGCCTGCGAGGTCTGGCCTGTGCTTGTCCAGCACCCTTTGTCCCAAAGTGCATGCAACATCGGCATATAGGGACTATTACATGTTAGTTTCTGTGATGGGTAGATAAGGTGAAATACAGAACATACCGAAGTGCAAAGCTTGGCTCCGTTGACTCTGTGTCCCTGAGCGACCTCAGCGAGTAATGGGCTGCCCAAGTCAGATTGAGCGATGAGTGTCAAGATGGGACCTTCGACGGTTTCTTTGACAATCTGGTGAACAGAAGAAGTACTGAAATCGTCAACCTTTGGGACTCCGCTGACGGCGGCTGTGGCAGGTGCGTTTCCTTTGGTTAGTGTCCAGTCATTCACATACTGGATCCAGTGGTTCTCGTTATCCCAGCTGTATCTTGGGAGGCGAAGAACCTCGTGGCAATCCTTGAAGTCATAGTGGAACTGGTTCCAGTCAATGGCATGACCGGCCTCGTAGATTGAGACAAGGCTGCGGGTCAGCACTGTCCAGCCATCCTCCTGGCGAGAGAGCGAAGGAACCACACCGGCGGTCTGTCCAATGTTGCCTTTCAGTAGCATCGAGCAAACGTTGTGGGGTCCAATCTCAATAAATTGAGTATCCGCGACAATAAGCTTCTCGTCAGTAGCCTTCTGGATAGCACCGCTGAAGTTGACTGCTTCCCTGCAGTGACGCGAGATGTATTCAGGGTTGAAGCTGGCGGAGTTCTCAGGTCCAACGATCTGAGCCAAGAGTGTGGATACAACAGGGATCTTTGGTGCACGGAACATGAGACCACTGGCGACACTCTGGAGGTCGTCAAGGATTGGCTGAACCTGGGCAGAGTGGAAAGCAAATGGGACATGCAGCTTAGTAGCCTTGATGTTGGCGCCGGCCAGCCTTTCGGCCAACAGGTCAATAGCGGCGACCTCTCCACCGATGACGATATCCTTGGGTCCGTTGAAGCAAGAAACCTCAAGAGGGGTCTGGTCGAACAACTGCTGGAACTGTGCCAGAGGGGCTTTCACGGCAAGCATGGCATGCGTGCCGGCTTCACATCGGGCCTCCAGGAGCTGGGCCCTTGCTCCTGTCAGATAAATGACTTCAGTTGCGGCCAGGACACCAGCGGTATACAAGGCGGCGTATTCGCCAATGCTGTGGCCGAGGACGAAGGCTGGCTTCATGCCCAGAGAGATCCAGAGGTTGCTAAGAGCCATCTGCAAGCAGACAGTGCCCAGCTGGGACACAAGAGGAGAGGCGTTCTGGAGATCTGCTTCTCCGGTGATGACAGACAGGATGGATGGGTAGCCATGTGAAACACAGATTCCGTCAAAAGAGACCACATCTGACTTGAAGGAAGAGATTTTCTCGTAGAATGCCTTGCCCATTCCCGAGTATTGGGCGCCTTGGCCGCTGAAGATGAAGCCGACGTTGGGAGTAGCAGTTTTGATCTTTGTGATGTCTTGTCGTTCGATGGCGCGGTCTATGGCCTGCATGAAGGAACCGACGTCTTGAGCAATCATGCCTACACGGAAAGTGTGGTGCATTCTTCGCGCCGTGGTAGTGTACGAGAGCTTGGCTAGGAAGTCAGCTCCCTGTTGGCCTTGCTTCACATACTCCTTCAGATTTCGAAGATTGTTCTTGAGAGAAGTCAGAGACTTTGCAGAGACAGTCACAACATGGTGGGAGCGAGTATCCTTTGACTCTCCCGATTGTGCTGGCACAGGACCATCCTCAATCAGCAGAGCGGTGTTACCTCCAGCTGCAGAGAAGTTGTTGACCATTGCGCGGCGCGTGCCACTGACGGCGGTGGACCTGTCCCAACCTGTAGGCTTGAATGCGATGTGCACGTTACGCTCCTTGAGATCAGTGGGGAAGTTCTGATTGATCCTTCCCTTGATACCGCAGTGGGGTGGGATGGCATTCTTCTCCATCATGAGGAGGACCTTGATCAGTGCGATAACGCCGGAGGCAGATTCACCGTGGCCGATGTTAGATTTGACTGAGCCCAAGTAAAGACTCTGCGACTCAGCACGGGCGTGGTCGGGAGCGAATGTATCGAGGACAGACTTCATCTCGGTCGCATCACCGGCCTGGGTTCCAGTTCCATGCATCTCCACGTAGCCAACATCGTGAGGGTTGATTCCAGACTCAGTCAACAGCTTAGAGTAGATGTACTGCTGAGCTCCTGCGTGGGGTCGTGTAATTGACACAGACTCGGCAGAGTGGTTGGTATATGCACCCAGGATCACACCAAGGATCGGATCATTGTCAGCTTCAGCATCTTCCAACCGTTTTAGAACGACGGTGCCTATGCCATCAGCTCGACAGTATCCGTCTGCGGCATCGTCAAACGTGTTGCAGTTCCCTTTGAAATTGGCGTCAAAACAAAAGTCTATGTGGTGGGGGAGAAACAACACGTACCTGTGTGGGACAGGAAATGGCCCTTGTCCAAGCCCGCAAAGTTGTCAGGATTGGTGAGAATGTTTGTGCCTCCGGCAATGACCGTGTCACAGTCGTTGTTCCACAAGGCATTGCAAGCGATGTTGATCGCGGCAAGACTAGAAGAGCAAGCAGTATCAACACTTGCACTGGGTCCGCTGAACTTGAAGAAGTAGTTGAGCTTGCCTGGGGTGAAGGCTCTGACACCACCTGTAGTGATTGTTAGATATATGTCGCGCTGAAACAAATCGAGTTTGGGATACCGTACCTGGGATGAAATAGGTGTCAATGTTCTGAGCACTGTTGATTTCTCTCCAGTCATCACTTGTCGCACCATAGAAAACTCCCACACGGTCACGTCGTGTTGAGGGTGTTCGGTCGGGAACGATACCAGCCATCTCAAGAGCCTCATAAGCAGTGGCGAGAGCCAGTCGCTGGGCGGGATCAGTTTGGTCAGCCTCCCTTGGGGAGATGTTGAAGAATTTCCTGTCGAACAGACCGGGCTCGTCAATCCAGCAGCCATTGATGACCTTGCTGGTGTTCTTTTGGCGACCTGTGGGATCGTAATGCGATTCCACACCCCATCTGTCTGCTGGGATAGGTCGGTGAACATCTAAACCTTTGTACAGTAGCTCCCACAGGGCGTCAATATCGGCAGCATCCGGGAACCTTCCAGACATTCCCACGATGGCAATCTTGGAGTCTTGTGGTCTTCCAGATGGACCACATGCCCTTGGGATAGTCGCAGTTGCACTGACTGCATCCATAATGCTGTTGTCAATGGTGCAGGTCTGTCCAGTCGCTGACTGGACAGCTGCAGCAATGCCTTTCCCAGCTCCCGTGGAAATTGGCACGATTGAACATGGAGAGGAAGCTTCTGCAACAAGCTTGGTAATCTCCGATGTCAAGTGAGTCAGGTCTAGCTGCCTAAGGATAATATCCTGAACTGCTTCGCGAAGTTGTCCAACAAAGTCGCCTGCCGGCTCAGCATGCCCGGGCGAGGTGCACAGCACACTCAACCTTGGTCTAAACTCCTTCAGGGCACTGAGATCGCTGAGTATACTATCAACATCTGACAATGAGAAAATATGTGGCGCATGGTAAGGTCCGTGTATTGGGACAGAGATAAGAGGGACGGTTGATGGCAAGGTTTCGCGGAGAAGGCGGGGGAGGACACTGGGAGGTCCGCTAACTGTAATGGTTTGGGCTCCAACGGCGCTGACATATGGAACTCTAGACTTTGGAAGCTACAGAGATACTTGTTAGAACCAGAGATATCAAGAGGGGTGTCATCTAGTCACAGTGACACATACCTTTTCTTGGCTTATCGCTTTCATGACATCCTCCTCGTACTTTGAGGGAATTATGTATGACCATGACTCGGTGGCGCTTATGCTCTGGGCGTCCAATTGAAAGCTAGCCCGGTGGACGAAGTGTCCAACTCTCATTGCAACACGGAGAGCGGCGACACCCGTGACCAAGAGATCAGTGAGATACTGCGATGAGCTGACAGCAGCCGCTGCCAGTGAACCAACACATAGACCAACAACATGGCTGTGAGGTCCAGAGGGGTAGGGCTGGTTTTCACGTCCAAAAGATCTAATTGAAAATGTTAAAAAAAGTCTGCTGCCTGTTTTGATGAAAAGGGGGGAGGGTGACATACTTGATAAAGCAGCATAGCTGATAAAGGCAGGAAAGCACGCTATCAAGCGCTACGTTGGGCTTCGCCTTTTGGTATCTGACCAGCAGCTCTTGGATGCTTGTGAATGATGGCCAAAAGTGCTGCTCAGTTGCCGGTAAAAGTTGGACTTCTTGTCTCAATGCCTTGTATGATCGTTCGACAAATGAGACCAGTAGCGGGTTGCTCCGGTCGAGAAGAACCTGCTGAAGTCCAGTAACAAAGTTACCGGTCTGGTCGCCAAATACAAAAACTTGGCTGGTGCTCATCTTGAATAATCAGTGCAGTATGATTCTCAAAGCAGAGTCTGTAGAATTATTGAAGAAGGTTGATGATGTCTTTCAATTACGACGATGAATACGTGCTGCCTTTAAATCATCTCGTCGCCTTGGAACTGTGTCTTACATGCAGTCCGAGTACAGCTTCTAAGTCCAATTGCTGCTTATCACCAAGGCATGCATCTCTGTAGCGTTCCCCCAACAAATCACAGCCCCGACCCACGTGTTTGGCAGGCTGCTCTTGCCGTTGCACAAGGTAAGCGGCAACTAGTATCAAGTTTGTGGAGGAGGTGAATTAAGTTTACCAGGGGCACAAAGTTTACATGGGTTACGGTTGCCACAGAGGGAACCAAGGGAAAAAGAAAACTCCACGTACACTAGTCGCGGGTATTGGGAGACCCGCGTATAATCGATCAAATGGGCAAGTCAGCAACCTACCATTGGTGTATTGAAAAGTTGCCGTGTAATTACGTGACCAAACGATAACGTTGCACAAGGGCGGGCTCTTCACCCTCGACGCCCTCGATTGGCCCATTTGCGATCCCCCTGTTGCCTGCCGGGTGTTCGAAACCCATCACCTCAACTACAATTTCAATCCATTCGTCCCAGCCCATTTTCTTTTACACAACAAAATCAAGGATTGAGAGGGGACCTATAAACTTGGTAAAGATATACAGTTAGTTGTTCCCGAACGAGGGTTAAGACCATACTGAAACAGTTTCTTCCTGATTGATCACAATGACCCTTTGCACACACGGGCATGAGGTAGGATTTTAAACCCAGGTATTAAAAATGGCAACTGGATGCCTTCTTCAACTTTAAAAAGCGGGGGGGTATCGGTATGGCCGTGCAAGAGCCGCGCGGCCACGCAACGTCCCGTGCCGAGTTTCCAATTTTCCGACTTGGCAACTCTCCCCGTGGTGTTAAGCCGCGGCATCATGGGTGAAGAGAAAGGACAAGACTCGCTCCCGCGGTAATTGATGCCGAAGGCAATCGCCGCTAAGAAACGCTTGCAAAGCTAATCAGGCTTCTAAGGGCCCCTGCCGTCGATAAGGCGGGCCAGGTCGTTCTCGCACAATCTACTCCACATTGCGGGACCCAGACGAGATACTAGGGTTGGTATGGACGATACGGGACGCAGGGGTGGAAGCACGTGTAAGCAGTATACGGAGTAGATTGTCGGTAGATAAATCGGGTTTAGGGGGCGGCCCGTTAAATCTATTGTGCCAGGGACGGGAAAGATTGGCCACCAACGGGAACTTCATCCACTCCACGGTTCCATACCCCGTGCCAAAAAGATGGGTGCCACGTTTTTTTCATTCTAGTTACGTCTTGCATATGTGAGATGGCATCACATGACTACCGTTCCACTCGCCAAAATGCGAGTGTATTTCTGATGTCTGCACTGTTACGGAGCAGTAAATACGGAAATGGACATCGGCTATCGGCCCCCTTCACACCCCATGCATGGGCCGTCACACTGGCAGCCCGTGGTGTTCGGCACAGTTTTGAGTTTTGTTATCACCATTGCCACGTAGTAATATTGATTCATGTTCCTTTCGAGGTGAGAATTGTTGCAACGTCGAGTTTCGTATCAAAGTGACTATGATAGGTTCTGCTGCTTACATTTTCTCTATCCCTGTAGTCGGCGATGTCCTATAGTAATGAGGGATAAAACTAAAACAGGTATACCTTGAGAATTTCATCGTGGCCCACACATACCTTTCAACTCGACCATCATATACCACGCGGCCAATGAGCGTAGTCATGGACGGTAACAATAGGAATAGCGGAGCTTCGAATCCCAGCTAGAACTCCCGTGCAAGGTAGAAATGGAAGTGGATCACTGTGGCGATGTGACAAGGCGTGGCAGAGTGTGGAGTACAGGGCTAGGGAAAGAATTCAGCCCATCGACGCCACGTCATGTTACAATGTTGCAACAAATATTTCCAACCGCAACGTTTCCCTTTCCCGTAATCTAAGCGGCACGTGGAGTTGACGTAGGTAATGGATATCCCCATAATAGGAAGGTCAAAGCTATCATCACCGTTCATCAGAGTGAACTTTCTGCAGTCCCTGCATGTGGTTTTGCAACATCACATAGGCAGAACCAAAAACCTTATCTTCAAATGACGTTAGTGCCGCAGAATAGCCACTGCAAGATGCGAAATGCGAAAAACGTGGTTGACTGGACCCTTAATGAAACCATAAAATATGCTTACGGATTGCCAAAACTGGGTTTTTGTAGGATTGAGACTAGTTGGTGGATCTGCATAGTCCGAAGCACGCAAGAACGTGGCTTTCGTATTTCCCTCAATTTCAATAGGTACTATCTTCGGACGGGTTCCGGCATTCGTAACTTTTCGGCATTTCCGAATCAAGCAGGAACTGAATCACGCCAGACTTCTTGAAGGTCGTTATATCACGATAGAAAATGAGCTGACGTTGGAACTCCAGATGCTTTCTCAAGGCAGTCAGAAAATGGATAAAATGAGGGGATTGGGCTGGGCTACCAGACTCATCAACCACATTTCCAAACTTAACAAACATCTCTTTTGCAAAACTAAGAACGACATGGCCCAACACTACGAGATTGCTATCTCTGGAGGTGGTATTGCTGGTGTCACTCTCGCATTGATGTGTGAGAAGCTGAACATTAGCTACATCCTCCTGGAGGGCCGAGACTCGCTCGAGTCAGACAGGGGTGCCGGAATTGGCATGCAGCCAAACGGCCTGCGTATCCTTGACCAGCTGGGAATCGCAGACGAGATCGAAGCCGCCACTGTGCCGATTGAGCACACTTATGTCTATGATGACGCAGGAAACCTGTTGTCTTCTTCAGGCGCCGTTGGGCGTTTTACCGAGAGGTTCGTATCACCGCCGCGCCTTGCTTATCGGTGTCCCTTTTTTTTCTGAGTCTAATTGGTTTTGTGTGTGCCACGGTGTAGGATTGGTTATCCCCTCATGTTCATTGAGCGACCTAAACTTCTTTCTCTTATGGTGAACCACATCAAGCGCAAGGATTGCGTCAGGACAAATGCACACGTTTGCTCAATCGAGGAGGCTGATGACTATGTTCGTGTCACCACTACTAACGGCCTGTCCATCACGGCAGACATCGTAGTCGGCGCAGATGGCGTCCGTAGTGCCGTCCGTGGATATATTGACTCCTTCTTCTCCAAGGAGAAGACTTTCTCTGCAGATGATTGTGAGTTTTCTTCTCGAATAAACCACCGCTCGCATTGACTGATCTGAATTGAATAGACCTTGACGTCGGCTTCTCTGCCGTCTACGGAATGACTCCCCCAATCAAGGGTATCGCCCCCGGTGAGCGATTTGTCGTCGCTCGCGAGAACCAAAATGCCATTGGTTTCACCGGCACCGACGGTGTTGTGTTCTGGATTGTTTTCGAGAACCACCACAAGCTTATCCCCATGTCTCAGGCGCCACGATACACGGACGCTGAAGCGGAAGCTCTCTGCCAGTCTGTCGCGCATGTTCAAATCACCCCTCACCTCAAGTTTGGTGACTTGCTTCCCGACCGCACCGTGTGTATCAAGATTGCTGTCGAGGAAGGTGTGGCAGAAAGATGGCACACCAGCCGCGCCGTGATCGTTGGCGATGCCGGCTTAAAGACTACCCCCGCGGGTGGTCAAGGTGCCAACCAGGGCATCGAGTCGTGCGCCGTCCTACTGAACAACCTCATGAAGGCTAAGCAGGCATGCGCACCTGGCGAGAAGCTCTCGAGCGAGGCTATCAAGTCTGCTTTGGCCACCTACTCTGAGGAGCGCTCAAAGGCATCCAGGATTGCCCTGCAGAAGTCCCAGTTTCTGTGCAAGGCCATGCTCTGCATGCCAGGACCCTCTGAAATGTTCAGGGGATTGATGTCGCTCGAGGAGAATGAGTGGCTCCTGCGCATCCTTTCCGACCAGGCAAATGCGCCAGTCTTGGACAATGTGGAACTTACTGCCAGAGGACAGCTCTACAGCAAAACAGCGGCGGAGCTTCGAGCCGAGATGGCGAAGCGCATGGAGGCGGCTAAGCAGGCGGCGGAGGTGCGCGCCGAGAAGCAGATTATCCAGGAGACAGTTAGGCAGGTGATACCCGTTGAGTAGAAGCGAGATTGAGTTTGTAATGGTCTGGTTGCAGCCTGGCCTTGCTGTAATTACGGTGTAGTTGAGCTGATGTGCAAAGTGTTACACTTCTGGGGCGTATCTGATCTTAGTACGGGCTGTCCAGTTCCCAGTATAGCTCTATAGAGATACGAATCTAGACTTTGATATTTTCTTTTCTTGTACCAGAGCCGAAGCTGACGCCTCTGACATAAATGGCGCCTTAATAAATTTTTAGATCCAAGTAGATTTCAGTCGGGTCTAGTTGTTATTGACACTGTCTTGGAACCTTTTCTCTTATAAATTTAATTCGTGAGTCAAGATAATCACACCGAACAACAAGAACATCCACGCCCACCCAGGAAGGTCGATGTAGGTTGCTGCTGCCAGTAGCAACTTGATCAAAATAACCTGACAGCGACTTTGGAAGAGCTTTAGGGTAGGTGAAGGGAGTCTGGACTTTTCAGTAGCCCTGATCAGTCTTATTTTTAACTGCAACTGAAAGAGGCTGAGGAATAACATTGTCAATGAATAGCCAATATTAACAAGTGATTTTTTTTTTAATTTTTTGTTTGGAAAATCTAGCAACAAAGGCAAAGGTTAGATACCTATCTCTGGCCAGCCTGTCATTCCTGGTATGCATGGTATAACATGGACGACGCACAAACTAAATAATCCATTGTGCTGGAGCTGGGGTATCCAGTTATTGGTCCAAGTTGGGGCAGGAGGAAAATCGGTTAAAAGTTAGCCCGGCTGCAGCACCAAACTTGTGATAAAGGTCCCCTGGTCATAACGCCAAGAGTCGACCCCAGCTTCGTCTCAATTCATGGTTTTTGGCCTAATTGTGGCTTCCTCTTTGAGAGAAAGTTTGATTATGCGGTTCTGATAATGTTTATGATATTTATTTTCGCCTTGGTATTTGGGGTTGTTGGTTTATTTTACTTAGCCCTTGAGATATCTCAAGGGTGCATTTACCTTTGAGAACCTTAACTATCAGCCAGCCTTTTGTTGTTTTAGACTTTTCGCGTATTTTATGCTACATCAAAACCTTGCCCCATGTCATCATTGCCTTGCTATTTCAATTTAATTTATATTTATCACAAGATTGGAAGAATGTGATTTAGCAGGTCGGGACCCTTTTTGGGGCGGGTGGGGACGTTCACGGTCTAGGGTATGCCATTAGCGAGATTCTGAATTGGATCATTCACAGAATACCTGATGGACCATGTCCTCGGATCTCTTGGCGTTAATTCTCGCCCCACCAACTAAGTATATTGTCCATACGTCCCCGTGTACACTTTTTAAATAGATTTTGATTGATGCTTGCTGCTCACTATATATGTCCCCTGGTAGCTCAGACAAAGCTGCCAGATCGCAATGGTTACGGTCAAGCACCTATCAACCTACGATCACAAGTCCAGCAAGACCTGCCGACTCCTTCATCGACCCCGAGAACCCCCCCTGATCAAGCATGAGTCAATCCTCGAGTCATTGCTCGTCACTTATCGGATTTACAGCCTGGCTGCCTAGCCCATGTCTGCACCTCACTTAGGTCTGTCACCCGCCCCTAGACTCCCTCCTCAGCGGCCTCCCACAACAGGTGATCCTTCATCACACCCTCTTTCCCTTGTAGTCACCAACTGAGCAAGTCCCCGGACCCGGCCTACCGGCCCGCCAGAGTGACGACAGGGAACAGAGGAAACCACGAAGGATTGGCTAGAGACCAGAACAGAAGAAGACAAGCGGGGGCAGGAGGAGGCACACACAACGCGGGAGGGGAGAGCTTCCGGGTATAATAGCGCCTTACTCACTCGGAGAGATCATTCTCCATGTCAGGCACAACGACGATCTTATAATTCTTATGACCGATCGTCAAAGCATATTTAAGCGACTGGTAGTAAAAGGGAAGGATTCCCGTCTTCCAAATGCCCCATCCAAATCTCGATCGCAAGGTGGTTCTACAAGGACAGGGGAAAAGTCCACACAAAACTGGGGATGAAACGGAGCTAAACATGCGAACCGACCAAACCGCGATCCCCCGCAACGGTAAACGGTGCTATCTATGGCTCATCAGTGGAGTCCGGCATGTCCCCCAGCCTCCCCCGCAAGTTAGAGCCTCACTTAATGAGACTGTGCGCCACTTTACGAGCCACCCATTTTACCAGTCAATGCAGATAATGGACGAAGGATACTGCGTCGATCTTGCCTATCTCCGGTATGAACCGAAACATACTCGGTTACGTCCCCCGTCACTAGCAAACTCTCGTCGGTCATATAGATATCCCGGCTATATTAGGTATGTTTTGATTCCAGGCCTCAGTTGGGAGCCCGTTCTTTAAGGCGCCGAAGATAATACATGGAGGATGTGTGTATATCGGCATCCTCATTGTTCGTGTGATACTCCCCTTTTGTTGTTGCTGCATTTTCGTCTGAATCCCTCAGTTTGACAAGCATAACAGGAACTAAATGAGGGTGGCAAAAGGTTGACGCCACCGCACGGCTCGTGCCTATTTTACCTGACGGAAATCAGACCACGCCAACGCGCCCTAGTCTTATTATAGGTGGTCAGGGCAACTAGGGGGAATTTCACGGAGGCTGATCATCCGGCTAAGACCGGCACTTGTCACACACTACGCCAACCGAAGGCGACGCTTTTTATTTACCGGTCCAGTTTCGAATTGTCATAGAAGTGCCGAGCCAGCAAGTTGCTGCAGCCGTGTCTAAGAAAGCTTAATCAGACTGGTGATGTTATCCTCATTCGGAAGTTGCGGCATGCCAATTTCTTCACCATTCATGGGGGGTTACCCCACATTGGCCTAATCGGCGGCGGGTTCTACGGGGGCCGACTAAAGAGTAAGGTAGAAACTGCCGACCGGCTGCTGGGGGCTGATTCCTAGGTTCTGGAACAGGCTCAACCCTTGACCGCCCCTAAAAATTGCCTGTCGCCGTTCCTGGATTCTCATATGGGAACCGCCGTCGGTGAAATGTCTAGAAGCATGGACTCTCCCCGTCTTAATGATCGCCAGCCCGCAGCGCGCCGCTGACGTTTGGGCCCTGAGTCCGACCACAGGGCTATCAAGCGGTAACGTCAAACTGGTTTCTTACACAAGCCAGCCGTCTCCGGTCTTGAACCTGCCGCAGAACGCGGGGCCCAGATGTCAGGCCATTTTCTTATTGAAGACTTGCAGCATCTAATATGTTCCAAGTATGGAAGCAGTTACCTTTGCAGTTAGCCACACATTGGCTCTTACTGTTAGAAAGAGTATTACCGAAAGCATGTTTTGTTAGCAGAACGGCTCCGTCCATTTCCCTGGCTAGTCGGTCAGTGCTACGCTATTCATTCACCTTGATCACTTACCGGGGTAAGCGGGTTGACATGCTGATCGGGAGGGGTTCCTACCACGTCCGTAATAAATAAACAAGCATGTGCCATGGGGGCCTGATTTATATTCGTCCCAGGCACCATTTCAATCTCCACAGTTAAGGAAAGCGATCGCACCCTCTTTCCAATCTTCGCTCGACATTGCACCGACGACATGACTGGATTCCTCATTCCTCCGTGGTACGAAGATGAGGTCCCAGGCGACAATGAGATGAACATCGCAAGTATCATCTTCGGCTTCAGCTTGGGCTCGGCCATCTTCACCGCTTCCAAGGCCGCGGAACAGACCTATGCTGCGTATAAGAGGGGAAGGCACTTCGGTGCCTATATCATCATGTGCTGGCTTGAATGGATTGGATGCAATTGTATGGGTATCGTCACCTACGTTTGGCTCAAAGGAATTGTGGAACCAAGGTTAGTGATCTCTTCCCAACCGACACGGTGGTCAGGATAGTGGCACATTACAAGACGAAAACTACACAAATCAGACAAAGTGAGATGATGAGACAGCTCAATGGCTTTCAAGTACTTATTTCGCCTTGGCTTTGGTGTGCCATCTTTTCTTGCCAACCCACCTCGGAGGGGCTGGACTCCTCTAAGAGATTTCGCTGCTGACACGAGTTTGTATTCTCCAGCTTTTGGGTCTTTTTCTTCATCAGTAAGTCATTCGACAACGGACTTCACGTGCGATGAAATGACATCTCACACGCTTCTTTCTCTCTCGCAGTCGTCTTCTGGAGCATGCAGATTCAGTTCATCTTGCAGATTATCATCAACCGGATATCGCTCTTGTTGGCCAACAAGTCAACAATCAACAAAGTCAAATGGGGAGTCGCTATCATAGTCAGCCTGATCAACATAAGTGGCTTCTGCATCTGGGTGCCGGCCCGTTTGCAGATCTCCCATCTGTACGAGGAAATCAACATTGTCTGGGATCGAACCGAAAAGGCTATTTTCTTAATCATCGATCTTGGTCTCAACCTCTACTTCATCTACCTTGTTCGCTCGCGACTACTCGCTTACGGCTTGACAAAGTACACCTCGCTCTTCCGTTTCAACGTCGTCATGGCTTTCGTCTCTGTGACTCTAGACTGCCTATTGATGGGGGCCACGTTTCTCCAGAGTCGTGTCGTGTAAGCAGTCTGGCTAGGATCCTACCGGGACGGAGCTAACATGCAATCAGCTACGTTCAATTCCACCAACTCACCTACCTCCTCAAGCTCTACATCGAGATGAACGTAGCCTCCCTCTTGGGACATATCGTTAAGAATTCAAGAGACAACGACGGTGGAAGGGGGCATGCGGGTCGATATGGACACAAGACTCACGACGAAATATCAAACGTCAGGATGGCCACTCTTATCACGACCAACCGCACAGGACACGTCCGCCTTAATGAAAATTCGACCGATGGCACCAGTCAGGCTGGCGCTCAATGGGGTGGTATACATAAGCAGGTTGAGACCCAAGTCGTCTTTTCTAACGCTGAGGATCTTGAAGCAAGTGAAACTAGCTCTCAGACAAAGGTACTGAAATAGTTTTTGTTACCACTTGATACTGATACTAAGCATGCGATCTTTCCTAATTTCTTCCGTATGAAACACTCTATTAAGCCTCTTTAAAAAGGATTTTACCCCCAAATTTTAATATTTGTTATCTTCGCATTTTACAGCATTTGTCTGACATTTTTCATCACCGACACCAATGGATGTATCGTGGGCTTCATTATAGCAAGTGTCACGCACCGAAGTAATGACTTGTCACATGATTAGATGGAACGCGCACAGTGAACATCACCGTTCAAGAGACATGAATCTAGTGCTGCATTGACTCTTATTAATGTATCCTCTGATACAGAGGACAACCTCTTTAGCGAGAAGGAAACAGTGAACTGCGGTACGAAGGTCAGTGTGTGTGTGTGTAAAATGAGGTTTCTTACCCAACTAAAGTTCGCCAAAGCTTTGGCTTCGAATTGGAGATGACTGCCATACCTTGCTGGCCGCAACGCAGCAATAAAAGCCCTGCGGACCCCGAAGATGTAAAATCTTCTTGATATTTACCTTTATGCATCGTCGAATTGTTCTTTCAATTAATCAAGTGCTTAGACCCTCAACACAAATTGGAGGCACTGAAGGCTTTTTCCTCATCGCCCGGATTCACTGTTGCACAGCCACAGTGGTGTGTGGCTAGAGTACTCGCCAAGGTTAATTGGTAGCCTTCGGGCCACGTGACCACAGTCACTTCATTCACTAATCTATCTTCTTCTCTCGCCACCCATCACGTTTCGTTGTCCATGCTTTTCGCCATTTCATCGTTTCTGAAGCCGCCATGAAACTGTCAGACAGAGCTTGGAAGCTGATAGAACATCTCCGGGCAGCAAATGTGCTCCTTGTGGAGTGGGAAACCCTCCTCCTCGCCCGCTTGGGTTATCCTCTGGCGTTCCATGGGGTAGGTCCACTTACAAAGTTAACATCAACCCACAAAGTTCTGACAATGTATAGGATCTATTTCTTCTTGTCCCAGATGACCAAATGCAGACGGCCTGCAAAATTACCTCTGATCTTGGTTTTCCTTTGGCCGAAGAGTCATTGGCCCCCATTTATACAGCAGAATTCTCCGGCCTCGCGACTCGATTCTTATTCGATGATGCGCCCCAAAATTCGGGCCGACCACAAATAATCGCCTATTTACCGATGTCGTGGACCGAGATTGACCCCAAGGATCTCGTGCTCATACCAAGTCTCCCAGTGCGCGACAGCATACGGACGGTCCCTCTCCCGGTAGCCTGCGCTGCATTCGTTCGCATTGCTGCTCGCGAATCCCACGGAAGCTGTCTTCGTGCAGGCATAATTAACCAATTGACTTCTCTGGTTGGATACAGCCTTTTTGATATGAGCTATGAAGAGGGGTATATGGAGCTGCCCCCAGGCGACGAGTCATGTTCAGAACATGAGGTCAGGGAGCTAAATAATGCTGTGGAAACGATTCGTAGCTGGCAATTCAAGGCAGAGGATGAATGGATCAAGAATGGGTTAATAGACGCTGTCACGGGAAAGGCCAAGTACGAGAGTATACCTTGGGGTCGCGCGTAATACGGAAATTGATGGACTTGTGAGGCACCTCCTCTCATGAGGGGTTGCAAATTCTGTTTCTTCTCACCAACTCCGGACAGTGACCGTAAAGCCTAGACTGCAGCGCGCTATCGTATACCGTATTGGGTTCTTGAACCTTGTTCTTGTCGCTAACTAGGTTAACAGAAGCTGTCGTGGGTATTAAACCATCCAGCCTTTCAGGATGAGTGCATCTCTGAATACTACAAAGGTCGATTATCTAGCAATAACGACTCACAATGTTGCTCCCTACGTCGACAGACGGTCAGGAGATCGGCAGCCATGGTTGTTGCAAAGCCTATTTGAATATTTCTGCGAGCTACCAGCCTGGGTGCGAGCGCTGCGGAGAAGTGCCCGATTGATCCTCAAGTTTGTTCTTTTGACTAAATATAAATCCACCACGGTGCCTACAGTTGAGGTTTGCTTGTAATTGTGCTGAGGATCAGAAAGATCTTGCATCTTGGCGCAGGTCGGCGGTGCGTTGCGGCTAGCAAGGTACGGCAGTCATCCCCAACTGGCTCGAAGGCTAACGGGTTGGTGAGCCTGAGGGTCGCAGGCTGTAACTTGTTTGCTTGATGGCTGCACCTTCCTTGACAGAAAACAAACATCTCCTCTCTCCTGTCTCTCTTGCAAGCCTCTTCTAAATTCACTGTCGCATCCCACCTCAAAACGTCCAACCAGTGCCCGGCATGGATGCTGAAGATCGAGATGCTGCAGCCCAGCAGGTGACTAGGATCCTTCAGAACGCCAACATCAAGCACGCTTTCATCGGCGGATTTGCCGTTCAGGCACTTGGACACATACGAGATACATTGGATGTTGATCTTGAGGTCGACGTCACCGATGCTGCCGAGGTTCGACGTGTCTCCCAACTTCTCATTGACAACGATGCGAGATTCTCCTTGCGAGGTCTGAAACTCTACTTCACACCAACAAACTCCCCAGAGGTCCACATTCCCATCGAGATGCTCCCCATCGGGACATTGGGTCTTCCCCAAAAACTGAAGACGGCGCAGGTTCGCAGCGGTGACGGTATTCCCCCCCAAGTCGCTCGCCAGAGAGTTCAAATACTAAACTAATGTGACTAGTCAATATCCCAGTGCTAGTCCCAGGCGTCCTGATCCTGACAAAGATCAAGAGATGTGCGAACCTCGTCGACAGTACACGACCCCAGTCCCGAGTGAAATTTCATAACGATATTTTCGACATCAAGTTTTTGATGCGGTGGCTCAAAGAACACGACCAGCAGGTTGATTTTGATGGATACCACGCACCAGCATCCAAAGAACGCTTGTACCTGGCGACAAAGACCTTGGTCAAGTATTGGAGAAATATTGGGGACGAGGGACAGGCAGAACTGATGGGTTCGCTGCTGGATCAGGATGACTACCAAAGAATCATGCACGACTGAGGAGGGTTCTAACAATGGAGAACCATGTTTTCTTTAAGAGTATCACTACGAAAATCGGATAGCATCAAATCGTGCTGCAAATAACAGTAGAGGGCCGGGTAGAGCCTTCATTACACATACATATTGTCTTTGCCTTGGTGCTTCAATTCACTTTTCGTAATTTACATCCGTGATTGCGGATTTTACCTTTCCTTGTAACAGTTGGTTGTGAATTTCTGCAAACTTGCGGGCGGATATAGCGTTTGGCGACATGACGTCATGTGTTCATTACCAGTTACTATGAGGGGTTGCACAACGGCCTCGGTTGTTTTGCTCGTTCTTGGCTCTGTGTCACTCCTCACCCGTTTGTGGCTTCCAAACCCCCACCACCGATAGCGAACAATCCAAACCCGTGCATTCTATGGGTGCATAGTTAGCCGGAGAGAGGGGTTGGGGGACCTAGACGCACCAATCGGCTATTGGCACAGCGTATGATTTGTCAACATACTGATAAGCATAATTATATAAGATCTAATTTGTTACCCCTCCCATAGACTCAAATTTGGTCGTTATCCTCGAAGACCCTAAATTCTCTAGGCAAAAATGACTACTGATTGGGAGAGAGTCGGCGCTGCAAAGAAGGAACAAATATTCCAATCCATCCCCCCCAAATGGCGACTTACTAAGATCCCTACTGTTGATGAGAAGAAAGACGTGACGGGCCCCTTCGCTCATCAGTTTCTTAGCCCAGAAGAGGTCGAAATAACGGAGACCGATGCCGTCGGAATTGCCCAGAATGTGTCTACCGGACGGTGGACTGCCGTTGATGTTACCACCGCCTTCTGCCATCGAGCGGCCATAGCGCACCAATTAGTATGTGTTCTAATTGTGTGCTGAGTCTTTCGTCGCTAACAAGGATAAAGCTTAATTGTCTGCACGAGATATTCTTTGACGCCGCACTTGACGATGCGAAGCGGCTAGATGACTACTATGCCGCCCACAAAAAGCCCATTGGTCCGTTGCATGGTGTCCCGGTCTCCCTTAAAGATCAGTTCCATGTCAAAGATGTTGAAACGTGTATGGGATACATCGGATGGATTGGCACTTTTGAAGGGAAGAAAGACGACGCACGGTACAAAAAACACGAAAGTGAGATGGTCCGTGAATTGAGGCAGCTTGGTGCTGTCCTTTATTGTAAAACCAGTGTTCCACATTCTTTGATGACTGGTGAAACCGTCAACAACATCATAGACTACACTTGGAACCCCGCAAACAGGTATTTGACGGCTGGAGGGAGTTCTGGTGGAGAGGGAGCCTTGATTGGGTTCAGAGGATCACCTGTTGGGCTTGGGTCGGATATTGGCGGTTCTATTCGCATTCCCGCCGCATTTAATGGCTTGTTCGGACTACGTCCAAGCTGTGGACGACTCCCATACGAAGGTACAGCAAATTCAATGGACGGCCAGAACAGTGTGTTATCTGTCTTGGGCCCGCTCGGTACTACCGCAGGCTCTGTTCGACTTGTCTTTAAATCGCTTCTGTCGCAGCAGCCGTGGCTTTATGATCCCATGGTCGTCGACATGCCATGGAAGAGTGAGGAAGAACAAGCGGTCTTGGACAGAATCAGCGGGAAGAATGACAAGAAACTAACCTTTGGTGTCTTTAAGAATGATGGCGCGGTTACCTCGCATCCTCCAGTGGCACGAGGTGTACAAGCAGTCGTCGACGCGTTGCAAAAGGCCGGCCACAAGGTGATTGAATGGAAGCCCCCCGCCTACGAAGAGGGTCTAAAGGCTACCATCAAAACATGGAGATATGACGGTGGTGCTGACATTCATTCTGCTTTCGACCTGTCTGGGGAAGCCATCTCGCCGCAGATTTCGATGGTGTATGGGACAAAACCCAAGGTCGAAATGACAGCGTCGGAAATAGCTGCAAACAATGTCGCCCTTCGTCAGTGGAGGAAGATGAGCATGGATCATTGGAACTCTACGTCATCTGTCACCGATACGGGCCTCCCCATAGATGCTCTTATTGCTCCTATCGCCCCGTTCGCTGCTGCCCGCCGAGAAGGATTTTCATACTACGGTTACTCGACCTTTGTCAACGGCCTTGACTGGACATCCATTGTCATTCCAGTCACGACTGCGGATAAGGACATGGACAAGAAGTATGAATCGTTCAGTCCGATGAGCGAGAAGGATCGGGAGATTCAGGAAGATTATGATCCGGAGCTCTACCATGGTACGCCGGTGTCGCTGCAATTAATCGGCCGTCGCTTTACAGAAGAGAAGATGCTGGTGATTGCCGATTACGTCAGCAGTCTCCTAGCCGTTTGACGCCGGGCATATGCTATGTGCATACTAATTGATACATTCTGTTTTACTCTCAATCAAGCATTCTTTGCAATATGATAAATGGGATTTTAATTGAAATGTGAAAATAACTAGCTCTTCGGCCCCTCTGTCGTGCTAACGCCGCAATTTCTGGCCAGAGGCTAAGCGAAATAATGAGGGCCTTCTCGGCCTATCATGTGCATGCGCATGGTCAGCTTGTCAGCACTATTTCTCCAGTGGCGTTTTTTGGTCACCGTTTTTTAGAGGTATTTGGCTTTATTTTTTTTATTTTTATTTTTCGCGTCTTGAGTCGAAAACAAGATGCTCTTTCCAGAAAAACGGTAATTTCGAAAAGAGTGTGTTAAACTAAATAATCATGATATCCTTCACGATTGTCGTGGGATTGGTTATTCTGTACTGGATCGTCCTGGCAATTTACCGGCTGTATCTGAGCCCATTGTCTAAGTTTCCAGGACCCAAGATTGCCGGTTTGGCTTCCCCTTTGCAAAGCGTGGTGTTCACAAATGTTGATGGTCTAACTAGGCTTCACCTCATGGTATTGCGCCTACCATGATATCATGCGTGGCGGTCAGTACATATGGGTCATAGAGGAGATGCATCGCAAATATGGCCCCGTTGTCCGAACTATGCCCTACGTGCTCCACGTCAACGATCCTTCCTTCATCGACAAGCTCTACTCTCAATCCCCCAACCTGCGCCGTGAGCGAGCCGATACTGTCTTGTCCTTGTTCGTCACTCATCTATCCATGTTACCGACACGTGATCATGACTTACACCGCCAACGTCGCGGCGTGTTGAGCAAGTTCTTCTCGCAGCAAAGTGTACAGCGCCTTGTGCCGGTCATAAATGAAACATTGGGCGACATTCTTCAACGATTTGAGGACTGGTCAAAGTCAGAGACGCCTGTCCCTATTCACACGGTATACAGAGCCGCAGCAAAGGATGTGATCCAGGCATATGCTTTAGGAAAAGGCGTCAAGTGTTTACATATGGATGATTGCAATGCTGCATTCTTCCATGTCATGCCCCCCAGTCGTTTCTCACATATATGTATACACTTTCATTGGATTGGACAGCTTTTTAGCGTATTGCCTCCAGCTTTATTGACCATATTGCAACCTCGCATCCTGGCCTTCACAAGGTTCATCCAGGTAAGTTAAAACGGTGCATCGCATTGTCAAGTATTTTGTCAAATTGACATGTGTCACAGGATTTGGGCGTGCAGATTGAGAAAATCCGGAATGCGAAAGAGCCTTCAGAAGACAGAACGATTTTCCACGAGATTATTCACAGCGATCTTCCTGAACTGGAGAAGTCATCACCTCGCCTTATTGATGAAGCCATGGTTCTTACCATTGCTGGCGTTGACCCTGTGGCATCAATGATGTCAGCCCTCATATTCCACGTTCTCAATGACCGCGCTATCTTCTCTCAACTAAGAGAAGAGTTGGATTCTGTTATGCCAAGCGCTGACCAATATCCGGACCCTGTCAAGCTCAACGCCCTCCCGTTTCTAAATGCGTTAATAGAGGAGACGGTGCGGTTGCATCCGGGCGTGATATACTGTCAAGATCGTGTCGCCCCAGACGAGGACCTAATCTACCAATACCCGGATGGGCGAACAATTGCTATTCCCGCAGGCACAGCGGTGGGTATGACAGCCCCGCTTGTCAATCGGCACCCAGCATGGTTCTATGACCCCGAAGTATTCATGCCAAGCCGTTATCTTGAGAACCCCAAGCTCTTTAAGCGACACTTAACCTTTTCGAAGGGCAGAAGGCAATGCTTAGGAATGGACCTTGCGTACCAGCAGCTACGGACTTTTACGGCAGGCATCTTTCGCAAATACAGTCCATTTGATAGCAGCTTAAAAAGGCAGAATGGACCCACGATAGAACTTTACAAGACCACAGCAGACGACATCAGACCTTTTGCCAACTACATTACGCCAGGTTTGCGCCCGGGCAGTCACGGAGTCAGGGTTATTTTCCGAGAAAATTAAAAATTCCCGGGGATGCTTTTTGCAGGCCCTCAATATAACTAGACAGTTTCAGAGCTGAACGTACTATCATCAAAAATAGTTTAAAATGGCCCTGGAATTATAAAAGATAATCTCACAATTCGTGTACAAAAAATAAGAGTCCTGTCTCTTCAAGCCAAGTCCAAGACAACCCGTCCATGTAACTTGCCACCGTGCATATCATGAAATACATTTGTTAACTCTTCCATTTTCTTAACCTCCACACGGGCCTTGACAATTCCCCTCTCAGCAAACTTGAGCACTTCAATCGCTTCGTGCCGGTTTCCAACGGCAGATCCAACTATCCGAAATTGCTGGGTGATCATTTCAGATGGGCTCGCCCCGCCGATGGGGAACAGCTCGCCCTCCGTGAGCCCAACGCAAACCACAGTGCCGTTGAAGCGCAAAAAGCTCAAGGCTTGTGCGTAGGCCTTGTTGGAGGCTGTGCAGACCAAAATAGCATGTGCCCCATAGCCGTCAGCCAAAGACCTGACATGCTTTGCCATTTCGGCATCGTTGGAGTACTGTGTAATGTCCACAAAATGTTCCGCTCCGGACTCCTTCACAATCTCGGCCTTGCTGCCATGGTCGATTCCAATGATGCGGAGGCCCAGAGCTCTCGATCCGATCTGGCAAGCCAGATGCCCAAGTCCACCGCCAGCCCCAGAGATAATGACCCAGTTTCCAGGCTTCGCCTCGCTGCGGAGCAATGCTGAGTACACTGTCACTCCAGCGCATAGCATGGGCGCGGCCACAGCCGAGTCAAGCCCTTCGGGGATTGGAGTCACATAAGCTGCCGGTCCGAGGACATATTGCTGAAATGTGCCTGGTGTATAGTACCCAGAAACCCTCTGGTTAAAGCAAACGCCATCCTGGCCAACCAAACAGGGCTCTGAAAAGTCAAGCAATTAGTATCCGGTTCCAACAAAGGTAGCTATCAAAATATGATGGCAAACGCGAATAAATGTAGACTTACCACATCGACCACAAGCACTGGAGATCCATTTCACTCCTACCCGGTCACCAATCTTTATACCAGTAGCCTCCGAGCCCGCACCCAATTGTACAACTTGGCCAACCCCTTCATGCCCGCCAACTTGGCCTTCGGGTGTGGCGTTCGGCAGCAATCTCCACTATTGAACGAGCTCAATTAGCACGAAATATCGGGGCCAAAGCGAGAGTGCCGAAATAATGCGCATACCGAGTTTGTCATGATAGCATAATCTGAGTGGCAGACTCCGGAATGGGTCCTGGTCACATCTCTTTGCATTAACTCGATTCTCTCTATGAAGACTGAAGACTAGGCATATCCTACTTACAGCTTGATGAGTACTTCTCCTGGGCCAGGCTTTGGTGTATCTACCGAAACGACCTTTGTGGAGATCGACCCTGGTTTGTCGTAGACAACAGCATTGTGCTGCTCAGGAATCTCAGGCGCAATCGAACCCATTATTAAGGCTATGAGTGGTCAGTTTGTGTCTTTGGCAATTGTTTTGTATGGCACCCATTTCAAGACTGACTCTTGGCGTTGAACCTGGATAAATTACGAGCTATTTCTGATTAGACCTCGTGGAAACAGGAGATCTAACGAACTGCCAATTAAAGATGGAACCGCCAAATAATTGCAGTTCAAAGCAGATATGAAGGTATGGATAGATTACTTGATTCAGAACACTCGAGAATCAGTGAAATGGCATTCCCGACCCCCACTGCCCATCAGAACATTCAGCCTTTATAAAGCCCGCTCCCACTTTTGTTGGACCAAAGATGCAATACAATAGCGGTGGGGTTCCACCGACTTGCCTAAAGTAGTAGATGATGCCTCGGGCTGACGGATGGCGAAGCCTACACCAATTTGCGGGGTCCCTGAGCGGGGAAGGCTCTTTGCCTCGGAGCGATACTACCTCAGGACATGGAAACACGAGACATATTATAATGCGATTGGCCATGTAACGCATTATCACCATACCACGGCACTAGCTATCTTGGCTCTGTCTGCAATGATGTAGCCATTGTTGGAAAATCTTTCCCGCCTATAGCAATGCTCTCTTCTCAGTGGTGTTTTACTTCTGTCCATTTCTTGGCGATGATGGAATAGTGTCGAAATCAATGACAACCTTCGAAGCCTAATGTTGTTTTTAAAAATAACTATCACTATGTTTGAAAGGCCAAAGGAGTTTTAATTGTGACCAGCTAATGAAGTTTACTGCGCCTATTCTGACTTCTCAAACATGCTGCCCACGTCATTTTTGTGGGCACCATACCTGAACCATTTCCGCGCCATGTGATTGAACCTCAACTTCAGCCTGTGCTTTTCCTTTCACCCCAATATATCTACCTAGATCAAAGACTAGCTGCGAGATGCAATAAAACTGATATTGTCTTGCACGAAAGATCAAGGTTCCATTGATATCAACTTACTCGGAGACGAAACTCAAGTGTACCAAAATCCATTTCCGTTTCCATGGCTAAGCTCCCGCTACTCTAAGTTGAGCTGCTGCCGAGCTCGGACTGAGCTGTCTGGCTGGTTCCACTTTCGGGATCACAAATCCCTGTAAGGGTCCAGATTTGGAGCAGGTCCTTGTTTTGGGCCACGGCTCGATTTTTGTTCCCGAAAATTCTCTATTATTACTAACTATCCAGCACACATCTCAGTGCGGCAGATATCCGCCTTACCTTGGAGTTGGCATGGGATATGAAGCCTTGAAACATGGAGGTGTGACCACCCAGAAGGCAATTGTGAGAAGGGATTGTTCGGAACCGTTGACGAGCATGAATGAGAGTGGTCCTTAGATTCAGGATGTTTCTAAATGAGATATATGAATGGTGCTTTGAGATGAATATCCAAACGAAGGTGAGGGTAGCGAGCATCACTTTCGCACTAAAAAATAAGGGGCAGGAGCGTATGAGGCTTGAAAAGAACCCTTCCCAATTGGAAAGACATAAAATCCAAATACCCAGGAAGAATCAGGGTTCATGCAATCTTCTTCAACTGATTCTTATTGCTTCATCATCGTGCCTTTTGTTCTTTCATCTCCAATCTCAGGTACATTCGGTATAAACCTCTAGGCGCTTTTCCCTCTGAGCCTAAGCCACTCTCTCTCCATAGGAACTCCATTATAGCGGCGGGCACCTTCGGGAGCCTCACTACAGAATTTCTGAGCAATGCGGCCTGTTTGGATGAGGTCTTGGAAAAAGTCGCCAGAACAATTGATTTCTCTTCCCGACCCGAGCACCAGCAATTCAACATTCTGTTTTCGTTTCAAGCGCTCCGGCTCTCGGAGCCATGCAAGTAGTTCAGTCGGTGACCTCTCGATATCGAGGACGTTGTGTAATACTTGAAGTATGTTTATGCAATGCCCTTCCTGGTGGTCTAAAGGGTTCTCCGCAAATGTTATTTCCCAAAAGGCGAAGATCATGAAGAATATATCTTCACGAGATAGTAAATAGTCGGCCTTCATATATCTATACGGATCCATTTTGCGGACGAGGGGGATATTAAGTATCGCAAAGACCCTGTCTCTGGGATCGAAACAATGCCTATCTGCAAACTGGCCGAGTAAGCTTCTCAGTGTGACGATATGTTCGTTTTCAAACTCTTTACACATTCCCCATGTTATATCAAACAAGAGGCGCTCAGTGTGTGTGTTGAAACGAGGGCTCCCGTCATCCCAGACCCAGCAGCCATCGGTTGAATATGTTTCTCTATGCACCTGTTTCAACTTGTTGTGAAACCATCGTAGGTTGTTGATTGCTACACCCAAATAACCGGATACTAGCAATGGACTAGCGGCGTTCAACACCTCTTGTACAATCCAGGCTCTCTTAAAGTACTCGTTATGAGTAAGACGAGCTACAGCGGCAACATCTTCCGGCGAAGGAATCTTCATTTTCCTTACTCCCTCTTTAGAGTTCCCTTGTTGTATTACAAGAGGCAACACCTGAAGCTCCACCTTGATGAGAGTGTGAAAGGCATTCTTTGTATTTTCATCTTCAGGGCCCAACCAGATGACAACAAGCCCGGCGTTCTCGTATATTTGCCACATTTTTTGAATCTGCTCAGTCTTTTCCTCAAGATCAAGCTGATTGATGCAAAGAGCATCTATCCAGTAATACGTCTCGCCGTCTATGTGATTATTCATCGGTTTATTTCCGACCTGCAAACATGAAGCTACCATGGAAAGGAACTCGAATAAATTCTGTGCTACTTTAATTGATCGACCGTTCAAGGAGATGTCATGAACGGGTGTTGGATCGCCCCAGCAGTAGGAGAGGGCACAATATCGACCTCCGAATCGGTCATGCCGTTCATTTTGACAACGCATCGAGACAGGTCCAAAAGGCCTCCATCGATCGTAATGGTCAATGATACAACGGATATCCGATGGAGTGCTACCAGGATCTAGTCGCAAGAGACGAATCTGACCAGGTCGTAACGGCGAGTATTCAAATCGCCCATTTGAAGATTGAGGCTCCATTTTTGCATTCCTCTCATCAAAAGATGATTAATGCAGAAATTAAATATTGTTTTGGAAGGTTTAAAGTAAATGAGTAATGAGAAAAAGTCGTGCGTGCCATTCAAGATCAGTGGATATGCGACTAGATAATGATGGGAGTGGAGCGGGCTCTCATGTTCTGATCTCCCACACCTCCGAAAAAGTTCGGAGGAACATCAAATTCAGCTTGCGGTCCTTCAGTCTCCTATTTGCTCGCCAACCAAAAATCGCTAAGCCTGCTAATGCGGGCCGAGGAGAGGCTTGAGGGTTGCCTGGATACTAAGCCAAAGTTGGGATAGTGAGTGAAGGGCTGTTGTCATGTTGACGTTGAATGATTCATCTCATTTCCGGCGCGTGGGTGAGTGTAGGACCTGGTTATTGGTGGTGATGATATCAGTGGCGGGCGTAAAATGATTGGCGATGGCTAAAAGTTGGGAAAATTGATAGAATTGTGGGAATAAAATTTGGATATTCTTGTATTATGGCTAATAAATAGCTGGGCTGAAGTTGAACTAGCAAATGAAGAGGTTATAAAAGCGGCAACCTGTCCCCGGTTATGTGTTGCTTGTGTTTTGTCCTATAATACCAGAACAAACTCAAGCAACTTTCTGGTTGGCGCATGTGGTCGCTCTGTGGGATCCATTAGCCTCCTTTGATTGAGTAGCTGGTCCTGATTTGAGTGTACCGCTCATAGTAGATCTAATAAAACTTGTATGCCTCAGATTTGTATGCATGCGGATGTTTAATATTGAGTTTCCCGGTGCACTGCAGTCGCAGTAGAAGGCCGCCTTCATCCCTCGGCGGCATTTCGGGCATATGGGCCTGACACACATATGTCAACCAATGCATTCAGCCAACGCCCATCTCCACGGCAAATCTGCAAGTGAATTTGAAAGCGAACCTTTATTCATTGCAATTGTCACTGATGCTTTCATTTAGGGCTAGATGAATGAAATGCAAGCACTTATTTGACAAAAGACATATATTCTTAATTAAAAACTATCTCAACAGGGGAATTCAGGGAAGATTATCACCTTATTAGATATTGTTAGGTCAGAACACCTGCACCACGCCTTTTCGGTTTTGAGTATAGCCCATCGATATATTCAGGCCGATTACAGTTTAGCACAATGAAAACACAGCTCAGAGAACTTTCTATCGCATTCATACGCAAACTAGGACACACAACATGCATGCCAACACAGCGATATGTCTCATGTGGTGAGACATACCCATGAGATCCATCCCGCTTGCATCTCCTAAACGCTCTACATATAAGTTGCAATCAATTGAAATAGTTAATTAAGAAGCTCTTCTGTCACAAGAATCTACTTCTTCAAGTCCTGCCTTCTTATCGCCTTATCCAAATAGAAAAGGCCCTCACCACTATTCTTGGGCCAGCACAAAGTGGGTACAAACCGCACAGTATCACTTCCAGTCACCATAAAATTCCGAAAGAATCTTCCTTACATTAAAAGGGCACCCTGATCGAAACCAACAGTTCAAGAAACACGGCGCGCAAAGATGTCTGAAAAGGCACATCAAGGTGCTGAGGATGTCGATGTATATCCTGTGCATATCATGGATAGTGCCAAAGTCAACTACTGTTTCGTATCATTTGTGATGCGATTCAATGATGTCCTTGATCCTAAAAGGCTTAGCAATTCTCTATCAAAACTCCTGGAGATGGGCGACTGGAGGAAGCTTGGAGGTCGTTTAAAACTAAAGGTCGGGATACCAAATCCAATTAGGCGTCTGTGATAGTTGAATGACTAACCAAATGTTTAGACAGACGGGACGCTCGAGATTCACGTGCCCAAATGGTTTTCCTCTGAACAACCCGCATTCACCTTCACGAGCCATGATTTGCTTACCGTCAGCATTGAAAAACACCCAGTAGCCTGCCGATTCCCCAAGCCAACTAATCAACCATCTATCCAACCCATATCTACCGAATTCCGCCCTTTCCTTGCTCGCCAAGAGTTTCCCGAAACACTTCACAAGATGATCCAGCAGGATCTACCACAATTATCATTGCATATAACCTCTTTTAGCGATGCAACCCTCGTCTCAATAACATGGCCCCATACTCTAATGGACATTACGGGTATTCAAGCTTTGCTGAAATCCTGGACACTTGTCCTGAATGGTCGAGAAGCAGAGGTTCCGCCGATACTTGGGGCCCGGGAAGATGTCCTGTCCGAATTAGACGACGATGTCGACGAAATGAAGCACCAAGAGCTTGCGCTAGGTAAACATCGTCTCACGGGTATGGGCAAAGTCTTGTTCTTCCTCCGGTTTCTCTGGGACAAAATGTGGAACCCCAAGCCCGAATTAAGGACAATATTCCTCCCCAAAAGCTCCTTAGATCAATTATTGGCACAGGCGCGCCAGGACGTCGCGGAATCCATCAGCTTGGAGTCGGGCCAGTTCATCAGTGAGGGGGATATTTTATCCGCATGGGCCGCCCGTTCGGCAGCACGGGCAGAACGCAATCCTCGAGTCGTAACAATCGGGGGTCTGCTTGATGGCAGAGCCAGGATTCCCAAACTCGCCAATGCCCCGGGTGTCTTTGCCCAAAATATCGTCCTCACAACCTGCGCATTTATACCTCCGGAAATTTCTCAAGGTAGCCTTGGCCCAATTGCGTTGTCCCACCGCCAACATCTCGCTGAGCAGTCTTCCGAACAACAAGTCCGCAGTTGGATCAGAACCATCCGGCCGGAGATGAAGGTCAGTCCAGGAGAGATCTTATTGTTCGGGCCTTCAGATTCTCTGCCGATTCTGGTCAATAATTTAATCAAGGCCCGTCTGATGAGAGCCGCAAATTTCAGTGCGGCTGTCGTTGCCCCAGGGGATCTGTCAGAGTCGCGACGCAATGCTCCAGGGACCATGGTAATGAATTATAACCAGCCTCTTACCCGGGCCCAGGGCTGGCCAAATTGCTTTTATATGCTTGACAAAGACGATGATGGGAATGTTTGGCTCATGGGAAGCCTGGTACCACGAGCTTGGACCTACATAGAAGAGGATTTGAAGAAACTTAAGCAAGGCCAGTAAGAGCCTGAAAATAAATGTAAAGCTATTTCCTGATCAATCTCTCACTTGCCAATTCATGAACGTATTTTTTGCGGGCCTAATTCCGAGTATATTGGGAGACTGGCGTGACTTTCTACAAAGTTTATACGCCTTGAACTTTCATCAGACCTAAGTCATCCACCTTCATAGCACTATTATTCCTAGACATTAGCTACCTACTTAGGGAATAGTTGACAAAGACGAGGTTTAACAACAAAAACCATATTTGTAATGAAAAGAAAATTTACCTGGCATGACACTTAAATTCTAGCAAAACTCAACAGTTGCTTGCTTTGGCCCAGCCTTTTCCCACACTACTCTTGGTAGAAAGAATATCCCCATTCTTCGCACCAGGTTGGAAACGCTCGTTGATCGGTCTATCCCAAGACATAGGATGTGATCAGACAACTCCAGCGTCGCACGATATTCCTCATGCATCCGTAACTCCACAATATTCACAAGCTCGATCCCATCACGAAGAAGCCATTTTAATGTCGATCCACGAACATCAGACGGAAACCACAATTGAAGACCAGCTTCACGGTCCTTATAAGTGTTTCCATTCGAGTCTCTGAATCTAATTCGCCTGCGTATCAATGGATATTCAGTGTCGGGCTCACATAATAGGTCATAATTTCTCGTTGTGTCCAGGTTAGGAGGAATGAATCCGTTCGCCCATCCTTCTTCAAACCCATCATCTCTAGGTTCGCTGGTAGATCCGGGGACAATATCTACCCAGAATCTGGTGGTTTCTGATTTGATAAAGACTGTCGATGTTAACTTGGATACAGCCACATGAGCTAAACGTTGAGAACAAAAGTTTGGGATGTGAGCCGAATTAAAGAACCCCCCAGTGACAAGTGCTCCGCTCATCTCCATGTCAGGGACCTTTCCGCCCGTATATGACCAATTCCCATCTTGGTCAAATGTCATACGGATAGGGCTTCCCTCTTTTGGGAAAATACAGTGCTGTCGGCTGGCGTGCCAACCAGCCCAGCTCCAACTTGGGAAACCAGTTCGAGGCCGATCGCGGCCTTCTCTGAAAAGCAATGCAAAGTGAAAGTCTACACAAGGCATTCCTTGGTAAAATTCGATGCCTTTTGCCTCAGCAATAACGTTGAGACAACCTTCAATCGCTCTCAATTTATCGCTTTCGTACGTCAGCTCCCGGCGAGCATATGATGAAACCACATCACTGTAGTCGCCAAAATTCCACACCGATGACCCCAACCAAGTGTTAGCTGAGAGTACACTCGTTCCTCTAGAGTCCAAATCGACATCCACAATTCTAGCATCATGGCCATAACTCCCGGAATGCGTGGATTCTCTCCATTCTCCAGATGAGCATATGTATGAAATCTGTTTTGGCCCGAAAAAGGCGATTCTTGTAGCAAGTTGCCCCTCCTGATATGTCCACGACCTTTCTGCCCAAGGAGAGTAGCTCACATTTTGACCCAGAACAGAAATATATTGGTGTTGTCCGATTATCTCAACTATTTGAGAGGGGCGTAAGTCCTCACTGAGTGGCCGATAAAACAAACGTGGCTCGTCTTCCTCTTCTAGGTCTAAGCCAGAAGCAACCAGAGTGATCACAGATAGACGATATATCATTCCCATCTCGCCGATTTCAGCCGCTTGTTTAACGGTATCATGTTGATCGACGCAGTAAACATCTACCCATAAATGTGTTATGGCGAGTTGTTTGCATACGAAAAGAGCGTCCTCAATAACCTTTGGAACACCATGGTTGGGAAGGAAAATTGATTCCATTCCAGTATCGCTGTTCTTTTGGACCACCACAGCATCTGCAAGTTGCGCATACGTTGTCTTTCTCTTTCCCCAAACCCAGCTAAGAGTCGCATACTGAGCTTTCAATGGGTCAAGTTCCACAATTTCTCGTGTGATTGTATTTACCGCAGAAATACATGACATCGATTTATTTGCGCGCCTTGTGAGAATGTGACCACAACACGTATTGACGTGATGTTCTTGGCAAGCATCAATCCACCCCCGGAGCAAACTCAGCTGATTATTCGGATTTGTAACCGGATTCCCGTTTAGCAGAGGGCGATCAGGATCTACTGAGCCCGGAGATAATAATTGAATGCCGAAATCGTTCAAGAAGTATTGCCAGCTTAATTTTTCGACTTCTTCTTCCGAACAGCCTGACATTGCACAGAAGCCGACTATTGCCTTCGTTGCAACAAGGTCTTTGCTAATGTCATTTGAGTACGTCATTTCTGAGCCATAGTCGGAACGGTGCGGTTTGAGAAGACATTGGACCTTGGTTGGGTCAATTTCTTGCTCCGAGAATGTCCACGGGTGGGCAATTCCTCTTTCGTACGCCTCATGCTTTACCAGGCGACACAACGGGCATCTTGTGTTGGATTTGGTATCGCGGAGAGAGCCCAGCTTTTGGGACGGCATGGCCTTGTGATTCCCATCGCCGATATCGCGCTGTCCAGTGAATAGAGAGTAGAGGTCAACCTGCGCACAGGTTTCGCAGATCTCATCGGGTGGTTCAGCGGACATTAGGACTCTCAGGCTCGACTTTGACTTCCCAATTTTGTTCCGGTGCCGGTTACCAATGGGATTAATTAATGGCTTGGTCAAGAAGAAGAAACACGCATGCAAAATCACGCACATCCTCAGCTGGTGCCTAATCTTACACACCGGCACATTCAAGCAATCCAAAACTGTTACGCCCTCAGATTTCGTTTCATTCGCGGAGAATGTCAATTAAGCGGGCCCTATCATCGAGTATTTGTGATTGGCAGGTGTTTTAGCCGTCGCGCGCCAACTGAACCAACTCTGACCAAGGAACAAGAATTCTTGGAATAAGATCCTCTCTGATATTGGATACAAATCTTATGATACAAAAAGATAACACTACCAGTATTCTCTACTGCATATTTCAGGCCTCGATGGTCTTTGATAAACCGTGAGGTTGGAAGTTTTGTTGGTTCTTCTCGGATTACAATGTCAAGACAGCTACGGAGCTAAGTCTGGTGTGGTGCTATCCAAACATCAGTTACTTTCAATCTATTTGGAAACCGCTTGAAATCTTACCCTGCGGCTTGATAAGGTTTCTGGATCATACCCGCCTGGGTTGCCAAAAAAGAGCATCAGGCCGATGATGGACTCTCCCTCTGGGACAGGAACCTTGCGCCAGTGATAGTCTTTCGCAGGCCCCCAGATTTTTGTACGGTTGAAGTTGGTCCGCAGCTATGACTAGTTAGTCAAACATCACCTTGGAGAAACTTTGGACTAACCTTTATGGCTTTCAGGGATTTATCGGAGCCCAAGTGTGAATTGATATAGTTGGTGTAAACCTCTACTATCCTTTCACCGCCCAGCCCATCAATTTCGAATGACTGAGCATTCTTTTGTGGGAGTGGCTCTCCATCAACATCCGTTGATCTCGCCAGCACTGAACCAAGGGTTCGTGGGGTAAAGTCAGCCCGCATGTTGCAAATGCTGTTTTTAACCTCCACCTTTCCGACGCTCTTGTGCGTGCCAGATTCAAAATTAAAAGCCCTCAGTCTCTTCAGGGTCTTGAGCTGCTCTACATTGGAGGCCCAGATGAAAGGCTCCCAACATATTAGATCAGGGTGGAAGTCCCATCGCGTTTTATCAGGTACCGCGTACTTGGTATGCAATTTGACCGCGTCCCATTCCCAGATAGGTAGACCTATTTGACTAAAGGACTCCGCACTCCAGAGACAACTTTGCGTCCAGGGAAGTTGCGGGTGTGTGGGTCGTGTTGAGGGGTCCCCAGATGCAGCAGCATAAGGCGCAAATGCGAGTCCAAATTTCAGGATCTTAGGATGTCCTTTGAGCAACTACATTATGTATTAGCAGGCTCTGCATCAAAGTGCGCAAGGAACCAGACTCACTCCTGGTATTTGGCCAACTTCGCCAACGACACCAACAATGCATTCCCCTTCCACAGGTAAAAACGGTCGCTGGCAGAGGCTCAGGCTTGTATCTCCTACGCATATGCGTTTATTGCTTGAGATTTGAAACTATTCTTGTCATTATCTGCTCTTTCATTCATGTTGGAAAGGCCTACCGTAATTCCTCTAGGTGAGGTGTAAGGATCGCATTCCTCGCCCTCTGGGCCAACCCTCCCGCTATCCAGCGTGTTTGGGTGTGGGATATGGAACACAATCCCCTTTATCCAGATCTTACTCTCGAGGTCGAAGGATTGGATCTTGACACCAGGTCGAGTGTCATCGATTCCAAAGAGTCTCCTCTGACCCCCAGGTGCAACTGAAAGGCCGACTAGATAGCCTTTATCATCCCAGAAGGTCTCCACGGTTTGAGTGTCGTACATCTCATCCCATGAATGCAGCCAAAATGTCCTAATCAAGTCCGCAGAAGAACCCATTGGCGATGAAACCGTGTGGACAAACGGACTAATCGCTTGAAAGTAAATGGCTTCTTGAATACCCACATTTGTTTTTGGAAGCCTTGGGAGGTACAAGTCTGCTATTTGGCTGCACACTCCCCAGATCCGTCGGCGGTTGGCGAGTTTCTGATACGGTGTGACGACTTCTGACTGCGGCTTGCTGATCTCCAGTGCCCAAAGATAAAGACCCTTCATGTTGTCAATCGTGCTCACGGCGTCAGACCGGATAAATTTCTGCAGTTCAAAGAACCACCGCAAGTTCTTGATGTGACGCTCCCAGAAGCCTCTATCATTGTGAACTGCAGAGTGAAGGCTCCACGATGCCGTGAGAAGCCGCATCATCGAATCAGGGTCCAGGAAATGATATACGTGGTCCGCGATTTCCTGGGGGAATCTCTGAAAGGGATCATTCTTCACTTTCGAGCCAAGATTTGATTGCAAATGCGGCATTTCGAAGCTTCGCTGCAGGCTAGATCGTATGAACCGAGACAAATGCGGTGTCGGTGAAGGTGACATTCCGAACGGGCCATGAAGTTTACCATCTCGGTAATTACTTTGGGGCTTTTCATAGTCCAAGGCCAGAAGGCGGCAAGGGGACGGCGCCTTTGATCGCATGACACTGTAGAGGACATCTTTCGCGATACATATGGTGTCAGTGGATCCTGTCAGGTACCAGGACAGCAACTGGAAGCATTCGCCGTGGAACGGAAATATTGGGTCCTGGTCCTCGTAGTCAAAGTAGCATTCGAATGCCGAGGTTTCAATCCCTTCGCAATTTTGATCGTATTCATGGCTCGGTCCATAGACGAAGGCCCTTGAGAATGGTTGGTTAGCAGCTGGTGTACTTCGTCAGAGAGGCTCAACCAAACTTACTTGTTGGTGCGGGTGGACTTTGCATTAAACCCAAGCACGTGGCAGTCGCTAACCCAGCTAGTGTCCAGCAGCAGTGAAAGTTCCAGGTCATGGGCCAAATTGCTATTTTCGCTGTCGCGTGCGGTATAGGAAATAGCAGCGTCCCAGGGGTCTTCTGACGCATCGGTGAGTTGGGAGCCGTCATCATCGTCGCGGTCATCATCGTCGCGATCCCCATCGCTGTCGCTCTCGCTGTCACTGTCGTCAATCCTTTCCAATCCTATCATTGGACCGCCACATATGGCGCAGCTATAATTTTGCCGTCTTGGCATTGCGATGCGAAACCGATGCGAAAAGAGTTGGTCGAGTAATTAGTTAGCAGGTAAACCACCGCAAAAGACCAACCACTGAACGGATTCTGCCTGAGTCATCCATGCAAGCGCAAGCGCGGGGCTCTTTTCAGAGGTCAAGTTGTGCATCATAGTGCGGAGCCAAAAGCCACTTATTTCTACGGCCAGCAAGTTTGTCAACATTTCTGCCGTTTATTTCCTAACCTCTTTTAGTGGCGTAACTGCTTTTTTTCCAATTAGATTCGGGCTGCATCACACCGCCCAACTTCAGAATTGAGATGGCGACGACTAGTTATTCAGTGAACAAATGATGAGGTCCTGTTTCTCGACTGAATGGATGAATCAATTATACAGATAGAAAACCTGCCATACGCCATCTAAAATATTACAAACGATTGCCTTCTTAAACTCGTCATGAAGATATAAAACATCCTATTGACCAAATCGCCCCTTGTTCTGCTCCAACCACCCACGGAAGTCCTGCATCGCGGGGTACGCCGCGCGACACTCGTCCACGCTCCCGCCGTAGCCCTCCTTGCCAAACCACGCAAACATGTCGCCCACGGTCCCCTTCAGCACGAACTTGACCGCGCTCGCAATCGGGCACGGCGCCATGGCCATGGACCGCCCGGTGACCTGCTTGAAGACGGCGTCGGCCTCGGGCTGCGTCAGCTCGTCGCCGACCAGCGTCAGCGCCGCGTTGCGGTAGTCATCGGGGCGGAGGAAGCTCTGCGCGGCGAACCAGCCAATGTCGCTGGTGGAAACGAACTGCAGCTTCTTCTTGCCGAGCTGCTCCCACATGCGCGCGAAGCCCTGGCCGTGGATGTCGGCGGTGAGGTTGTCGAAAAACGTCACGGGCCGCAGGATGGTGTATGTCATGGCCTGGGGGCTCTTCGCGGCCCGCTGCTCCAGGTGCTTCTCGATGGCGAACTTGCTGGCAAAGTTCTTGACAAAGGTCGGGTTGTTGGGCGACCGCTCGGGTCCGCCGCGGTCGCCGGACGAGTATACAAAGTGCCGGACGCCGTTGATGACTGCAGAGTCGATGAGAGACTTGCCCTGCTGCTCCTCGGTGTCGGAGTTGATCTGGACGCTGTACACGGCATCGACGTGGCCGGCCTTGTTGAATATAGCGTCTGTGTCGGACAGGTCTCCATCGATGACACGGACATTGGGCAAAGCGGCGAGCTTCTGGGCGCGAGGGCTCGAGCTGTCCCGAGTGACGGCGACGATTTTAATGGATGAAGCTTCTGGTGAGGCCAGGAGGTGTTCGATTACTGCTCCGCCCTGCTTTCCAGTGGCGCCAGTAACAAGAATAGTCTTGGTAGATGTGACAGTCATGGCGAAAAGTCTGGGAAACTACTGAGTGTTGTTGGGTGGGCGTGGTTGGATGTGATGTTGGTTTCGTATTTTTGTATCAAAGTGGTCGAAGCGGATGATGTCTACACAAGAAAATGCATTGAAGGCCGGGATGCCTTATTCTAAATATACTTGAATTCATGCCGCTTTCTTTTCACGCGTGGGATAGTTAGTTGAGGGGATCGTCAGAGACGGTGCATGCTAGCGTGCAAGTCGGCGCCAAAGTCGCATTCAGAGCTCCGACCCGACTTTGCGAATGCGAAAATACAGAAATGGTCCGCGCTCTCCCAGCGAGCAGCTCCTGTGTCACGTGTCGTCCGTTTCGCGATGAGCGAGTGCGAGCCGGGGCGATTGTTTGGCCGCCAAGGTCGTCTAGCGTCCGCGCTTGTCGCGCATTGCAGTAGCGGCCTCAGCCCTGAATGATCCCTGGGGGCCAAGACGAGAAACGAGACGACCGTGCTCCAGCAGAAAGAGAGCCCGACGGCGTTGCTATCTTTCCGTCGCCATCCTCAGAGATGCAACTAACTAGGCCTCACTATTGGCGGCTCGCTTTAGAGACGGCATAATGGCATGCCTAGATGTCTTAACAATCGGCTAAATGCCGGCAGTCGGAGTCCACCAGCCGGCTTCAGCAATGCTCCCCTTGTCTGAGAACAAAATCAGAGCTGGGATAGAGGAGGCTATTGGGGAGTTGAAACAGGATGAACCCTATTAAAATTTTCTATCATTTAAGAAGAATGCCATAATAAGAGACTGCAACATCACCAAATCCAGTCATTCTTCAGCTATCTCAACCATGTCTTTGCTGCTTCAGGTGACTTACCCTACACTGGGATGCATTCTCGATGGTAAGCTATTTTTCTGTCATTTAACATGCATATCGGTTCTACAGTCGTCTCATCGTTTTGGTTTTTATTTTTGGATAGTCTTTATCTAATTTTTTGGTATGCTCTATTGTGCAGATGACGTATGCCAGGTGATGAAACGAACAAACCCTATCTTTGCGGTACCTCGTAACCCTGCCAGCGGAATTGCTACATCTCATTCACCTCCATACCAGCCTCTCGGTTCTAAAGTAGTTTATCGCGAGCGCTCAACGCCGTGGCAAAGTCAATATCGCCACGGGGGGATCCTAGCGCAACGAGCTGAACAGAGGACTCGTAATCGGGCACCGCGTACGTGCTCGCCTCCAGCTGATCCAAGACACTGACTGGCTCAGTTTTAAGGTTGAACGTGGTGCGTACTCAGCATTCCGGCCGACAAATTTAGCCCAGACTGGGGGAAAACGGACCGGAGCTTCATGGGAATAATGCCTTGTGCTGTCATTGGTGTCTTCAGACTCAGACTCAGCCACGGGGACGAAAGAGCAGATGTGCCTATATAGGACAGCTGGCAACCTCCTTGAGGGAATGCCTGTTCTTTAGCTCCCTGGTCTCCAATAGCAGCCCAGCTTTTCACCTTGGTCAAAAAAATTTCCATCAATCTCTCTTCAAAATTACACCCAAAATGTCCAAAGACCTGCTTATAACCGCCCTCATGGTGCTCTCCGTTGGGGCTGCCGGTGTTCAACGACCTCCACCCGCCGAGGGCTGGGAGCGTGTCGGCTGTGCCCAGGTCAACCGTGCAAACCAACTCACATTCCGCAACCCGCCGCTGAGCTACGAGGACTGCTGGACCCGCTGCGGCCGCTACAGCAACTTTGCAGCACTGGGCGACAATTATTGTTGGTGTGGCCTCGAAGGCCTTTCGACCATTACCGTAACGCCGGCTTCCGACAACAAGTGCAACGCCTTCTGCTTGGCCAACGAGCCGGATACGGGCGGCTGCGGAGCCGTCATCAACGGGCAAGAGTACTACGATGTCTACAAGAAATCCAACCCTGGCGTCACCGTCATCAGGCGGCCGAGCGGTACGCCGACCAAGCTACCCAGCATCGACACCGTTCCTACACCAAGGGTTCCCTTCGGCAACGGCACCACCATCATCCCCATGAATGGATCGCAGACAGCTCCCGGTACGCCAACGCCAGTCCCTTGCGTGGGCGGCAATTGCACCGCTACCACCTCCACGAAGGGGTCGGGGGCAGTCCCTTCGGCACCAACATCAACATCTTGCTTGGGCGGCCATTGCACGGGTTCTACCGCTAGCTCTGGCTCAATTATTTTCGCTGTCAATGCTGGCATCGCCCTTTCGTTTGTTGCCATGGCATTTGCGCTTCTCTGAGTAAAAGGGACGTGGCGTTTATATATGCGGAGCGCGGCGGAGGATGTAATCTACTGGTTTAATAAAGGAACTGTATTTATGATAATAGCCATCTTGGTAATGATATAATCGATCTGTGCAATCCATTCCTATTGCTGTATTGGATATTTGGTATTGGTGGGGTTGGCCCAGTTTGGGATGTCAGTGATGCTTGATAGATGGAGCCTAGTTACCTGTGCTACGTTCTGATCATGGTAAACGGGAGCTGGTGCGAGTCACAATGTGGCTGGTACGGCTGAGTGAAGGCTCGGGGGGAGGCAGCAAGCCACTACAAGTCATGATTGCATAAAATTTGGAGGCGCCCTGGACTTCTTTCTTTTCTTCCTTAAATGAGCAAAAACCATGCTGCCATGCTCTATGCCAATCTGGACTCAAGTTAGCAGGGCTTGTGGGAAGCCAATTGCGATGCAAATGACGTACCGCTCGATCAAATGGACACCGCTGTCGGTTTCCACTACGTCGCTAATTTCACCAACCTTGAGGCCGAATGCAACCTTCTCGAAAGGCGCCTGCATTTGACCCCTGCCAAAGTATCCCAGGTCACCGCCTTTGCGCGCCGAGGAGCAATCGGACTCAGTCTCAGCAATCTGGGCTAGAGTCACAGCGCCGCTGCGGATGTTTTGTTCGTGGCCGCGGAGAATGTCGATGGCCTCTTCTTTGGAACGGGTAATGTTGTCCTGAAAAGGAGGGGGGTTATTTGTTAGCCATGTTCGCGGCGTCGTGGGAAGGGATTAGGCATCGGTATGTACATCTTTCCAGCTGGCCGGTCGTCGCGAGTCTCGGTGCTTGATGAGGAGATGGGCGGCGCGGACTTGCTCGTTGGCGTTTTGGGAGGGCGGGTGATCGACGTTGTGGCGGGTGGTCATGTACTGGTCGAGCTTCGCAGTGTCGGTGCCGGCGGGGGGCTCCCAGACGGACTGGTTCGTGCTGGCGTTGAAGTAGTAGGGGATGTTTCTGCTGCGGGAGTGTCGAACCTCCCAGCCGGAGGGAAGACCAGCTTCGGACTGCAGGCCGAAAGTTAGCGGCGGAGCTATGGCTGCAGCCGAAGCGAGGGGACGGAGGGACGGAGAAATGGGCGGAGAAAGGACAGATTCCGTACCATGATGATGTTGGAGACGGTGGAGAGCGGTGGCTGAACTGTAGATGGAGTTGAGCAAGACACTTGCTTGCTGTCTGTTGCTCGGCTTGTCGATTGCAGGGGCGGGATTGTTGAGAGGATGAGGCTTTGAAGGAGGGGGAGGGGCTCCTGTCTTATGAAGCAACGTGGTGGAGAGCTTCAGCCCTGCTGCAGCCAATTAACGCGAGTGGGCAGCGCCGCGGATGCGAGGGGCTGATGTCGCGATTACGTGCCAGGGGGGGGGGAGGGGCCTTTTTTTTATAAATTTTTTTTTTTTTAGGTTGGGAACGGGCATGTACTCTTAATTTAGGTGCGAGGTCATGATGCGTGGCGTGAGGGATTGGGTTGGAAGGATGCGCTAGGGATTTAAGGTCAAAGATAGGGTGGGTGGTAGGAAGCGTACTGAATTGCCGACGGTGATGGCTGCAGTGGTGGTGGTGACAGTGACCAGGCCGGTCGGTAATTGACATGCAGGCCAGATGGGGACAGCGGCGACGGCGGGAGACGGGCAGGATTTGCGTGCATGGAGGGGGGGAGGGGACAGCGATGGGACAGCGATGGAGCAGTGATGGAGTAGTGATGGGGAGGTTTTTAGTGGGGGGAGCGGCCTGGAATAGGGCCTGGACTGGGACGTGGACAGGGAGAAATTGATGACCAAGAACGTCACCACGTTGGGCGAACGAGTGGATGGACGGACCAGACGCAGACGGCGACTCAAACCTGCAGAGTACATACAAGCTACATGACTTGAGTTGCACTGTCTTCTTCTTCTCCTCCTGCTCCCACCATGCCGCCCTTCCCCACGATCCATCTCCTCTGCATCGAAGAAAGCTTCAGGGCGGCGTTTGAGGAGGCGCGCGTGCGGCACCAGCTGCCGGCGTCGGTCAACGTCGTGGTGCACAGCTGCACCCTCGGCCAGCTCCCGCCGTCGGTGCACTTCGACACCATCGTGTCGCCCGCCAACTCGTACGGCCGCCTCGACGGCGCCTTCGACGACGCCATCTCGCGCGCCCTCTCGCCCCGCGACGACTACCTCGCCCTCACCCGCGTCGTCCAGCAGCGCCTGTACCAGCAGTGGCGCGGCTACGCTCCCCCCGGCTCCTGCACGCTGGTCCAGATCCCCGAGGACTTCCACGCCCGCTCCAAGAACGTCTGGGGCGCCCGCCGCGTCGCCCTGTGCCCGACCATGCGCATGCCCGACGACGTGCGCTGGGACCGCGAGATCGTCTACGAGTGCATCTGGAGCCTGCTGTGCGCCATTGACAACCACAACTGCCTGGTCGAGATGGGCCACCCGAACCAGGCCGTCGAGTTCGTCCACCACCTGCTCATGACGCCCCTGGCCACGGGCGTCGGCCGCGTCACCGCCGCCCGCTGGGCCAACCAGGCCGTCCTGGCCATGAAGCACTTTGTCGAGGCCCAGGAGAACCCGAGGAAGTGGAGCGCCCTCGAGTGGCAAGATTTCGGCAAGCACTGCGCCGACGTGATGCGAACGTGGAGGCACGGTTGAAGAGAGAAGAGAGAAGAAAAGAGAAAGAGAAGGACAAACAAGAAGAAGAAGAATGAGAGGAACTAGCCCTCTTCTTCTTTTGACCTGTAAAAACAATCCGGTGATGCCCTCACCTCCTCCCTGCGTCCAAAAGAAGAGCAAAGAAAAGAAAGCAACAAGAAGAGAGCAGGGCAATCCCCCGGGGCATCCCCCTTGTAGATGTTGTAATTACTTACTACTGAGTTGATAGTGTAAATAATGCCACATGCAGAGCAGGCGCCAAGACACATACTGATACCCTCGTCCATTCCTTCGTCCTTTTCTCCCCGTTTCTGCAAACCCACCCAACCCCTCACCTCAGATCCCCTCACTAACTTACCTCCCAACTCCCCTACCCTCCCCTACCGTTCCCTCCGGGAATAACGCCCGCAACGCTGGAACCCGCTGTCCCGGCTCGGCACGTTAGCGCCCTTGGTGATGACTAACAACCTAATTTCCAGGCCGCTTTCTGAACAGTGATCCAACACCCAAAACGAGAACAGGCCGATATAGTCAGCCCCCTTTTTTCTCCGTCATGCTTTACCTCTAGCAGCTCATTCTCGCTCGGTGCGAAGCGTCTTCAAGCAAAATGGCGGAAATGGTCCAGGACAAGGCTGAAGACACGGGCCGTCGCCCGCCAGACCCGGAAATAGGAACCGTTCAATCGCAGCGCAAATCGCTTCTGGCGCGGATACGACACTTCGCCGTTTTCCTTCTGTGTTGCTTGGTATTATTCCTCATTTGGACCGACGATCCCCGGGTCACTGAACTCTGGGACTCGGTTTGGAGCGACAGTCCCCGGGTCATGGAACTTTGGGACTCGATTTGGACTAATTCGCCCGCCGAGCCCGAGCCCGAGCCACTCCCACTCCCAGTAGTCATTGACAAGGCGAAAATAGACGAGGTTGCGCATCTCATGCTCGACATCTACAACACGCTGGCTGAGATGCGCTACATTGACCCAGCCGGCATCATCCCCGGGCCCCACAACGTTAGCCACCTTCTGCCGACATATGAATCGTACAACTTGGATCCTGCTGTCATCTACCTGTACTCGGTCCTACCTTACGTCGATGCAAAGACGGCCGGACAAGAGGACTTTTTCAGAAATAGCGAATTCGCCGACTACCGCAACCCTGATCACGTCGAAGAGGGACGTGATCCGCTGCTGGCAAGTCCCGAAGGGTCCGACTTTAACGACTACAACGGCCCGTACATGCGACCATGGGTGACGCCCTTGTCCAGGATCGGAAATACGGGCAGTGTCATGATTTACGATGCTCGAGAGCACAACATCTGGATCATCAGCCAGGAAGGCTCGTGGAGCGAGGACCCCGTATTTGAAGGGAAGCCCGAGGTCATGTGCGGAGACTGCAGTCCCAACATGCAAGCCTTTGAACACATCTACCACCGCCCCGCCGCCGATGTGTTGAGAGACATCAACCGCTGGTATCGCCAGCTCGAAGTTGTTCCCGGAGGTGGGTGGAGCACGGGCGCCGAGTGGGAAGAGGAGAGCATGAATCTGACCGGCCTGTATCAACAAAATGGTTGGCCAGATCACTTCGATGGAATGGCTTTCCTGATCGACCAGGCCCGTCGACATTGTGCCAATATGGCAAAAGATGATTCGGAATGGCCTTTATTCCGCTGGACTGAAGATGAACGTGGGATCATGCGTGCCAAGATGTTCATAGAGGATGGAGAACACACCATTGCATCCGGAGGAGCAGAGTGGGACACTCAAATTGCCACCCTGCGTCTCAGGTCATCTCAGAGATTGCTAAAGGACTACACTTCTCGTGCCCAACGTTCCAAACAGGTGGCTGACAAATATTGCCCCGACGGCGTCTGTCAAAAGCCGGAAGACCTGCCACTGTGGGAGCTCCAGCGCATTAAGAAGGAGGAGGCGCACAAAAAAGATTGCCTCGAGCAAGCGAAGAAAGACGCAAGGGACGAAACAGACCCGGAACTCCGCCATGCGGAAAGGGAGGCTCGTGTATACGCCGATGCCCTCAGGGCTTCACAGGCCGACGCGGATCGTCTGCGCCCGGGCGCAGTGCTAGACATGGCTCCGACTTACAGCGACCTTGACCTGGATGTCAAAGCGGCGCAAGAAGATTTCGATGATGCGGAGAGCACCCTTTCTACAATCTCGGAGGACAGAGAAAAGGTCAGGGCTGCGGTTCAAGCCGAGGTTCAAGCTCTCAAGGACAGGCTCGAATACCTGAAAAGGATCCAACGAGAACGTAGCTAACGCGTGGAAAGCCTTGGAGAATTGGACCTGCTGTAGGACATAGAGACGGCAAAATATGTTTTCGTAATGTAACCAGGCTCGTTGCGCGTTCTGCATAGGCCGTCCTTGGCTCAGCTTACAATACCTTGATTATTCTAATTGCATAGTAAATACTCCAAGCATCGAATCGGCCATGCATTTATTCCTTTGTTCTGTTCCCGATAAAGTGAGATTTCCATTAGAGGCGAGGTCTGCAGCAGGTAACCCTAAATAGAGGACACCTGGCAGGGGTTCTGGCCATCCGAAATATTGAGGTAAAATTGCTCCCGCAAGAATATTCTATCCTTGCAATGGAAGGTCGGTTTCCAGTATCTTGCGAAAATGAAGTCCTGATTGCTCTGCCAGTGTTCCGAGGCCAGAATCAGTATGCGGTATCTGTTCATAAGTGAAGCTGATGGGCAACACATGTGTGACCCATACCAAAATGCGGGCCGCCTGAAAACATGCAGGGTCCAAATCTGCTGTCGGATTGTTATCCTTTTAACATGCAAATGTACTAGCCGGTTGCCCGTTCTTGACGACAGATAACATCTGACAATAGGGGACAAACGCGGGGTCCAGTGTATCTGGATTTGCCAATAATAGCCCATTCTGATTGATGTCAGGGCAGACATAAAACGCATCCAGGCCAAGGGCCGCGCAGCTTATCGTTCCGGCGCCCTGTGACGAGCACGAGAGAGGAGTGTAATTAGGGTCCGAACCGGCTGATGCCGCAAACATGGGGGATACGTAATTGCCTGTTACACCGGCGCTGCTGATGTACAGCGCCCAACCATTGTCTTGGTTGCTAGTGTGTATGAGGAGCTGGCCATCTTCGATGTAGAATTCTGTCGCAGAGTTGACGTCGTCGGTGGCGACCATCATATCGTTTCTAGTGGGGTCGCACGCAACGTACTGTCCGTCGTATGCCGACCCGCTGATGGTGAAGATGTAGGACGAACATGTGGGGGGGCCCGCGGACGGCGTACTCGTTGCTGTTGTTGTACTTGGGGTGGTTGATGTAACCAGGGTTGTCGTTGGGGCTGTAGTGGCAGTGGGCTGGCTGCTAGTGGTCTCGGTGGTCTGATCACTGGTGGTGGCCTGGCTTGTAGTGCTTTCGCCGGTTGTGGTGGTCTTGCTGCCGCTGGTGGTTTGACTGGTGGCCATTTCGCTTGTAGTGGCCTCGCCAATTGTAGCAGTGCTCTCGATACTGCTGCTGACTTGGCTAGTAGTAGTTTCGCCCATAGTGGTAGTTTCGCTTATAGAAGTAGTGTCGCTCGTAGTGGTACTTTCACTAGCTGTAGTGGCGTCGCTGCTGCTGCTAGTTTGACTAGTGATCGTTTGGCTGGTATTGCTTTCACTAGTTGCGGTGTTCTGGCTGGCTGTGGAGCTGTCGCTGCTGCTACTGATTTGACTAGTGGTAGTTTCGCTTGTAGTGGTGGTTTCACTGGTCATGGTAGTTTCACTGGTTATAATAGTTTTACTAGATGTAGTGGTTTCGCTGGCAGTGGTGCTCTCGCTGCCGCTGCTGGTCTGGCTAGTGGTAGTTTCACTTGTAGTGGTGGTTTCACTAGTTATAATAGTTTCACTAGTTGCAGTGGTTTCGCTAGCAGTGGTGCTCTCGCTGCTACTGCTGATTTGACTGGTGGTCGTTTGGCTGGTTGTGGCGCTTTCACTGGTTGAAGTGCTTTGGCTAGTTATGGCGCTGTCACTGCTGCTAATTTGACCAGTGGTGGTTTCACTGGTTGTAGTGGTAGCTTCGCTCGTGGTGGTGGCTTCACTGGTTGTAGTGGCTTCGTTGGCAGTGGTGGTCTCGCTGTTGCTCATTTCACTAGTAGTAGTTTGGCTTGTTGCGCTTTTGCTACTACTTGTCTGACCCGTAATGCTCGGGCTAGTGGTTTCACTGGTAGTTGCTTGGCTGGTTGTATTGCTCTCACTTCTGGTGGTTTGACTGGTAGCGCTCTGACTCGAGGTGTTCTCGTTACTACTGCTTTCACTGTTGGTAGTTTGACTAGTAGTGGGGTGGCTGGTGGTGCTATCGCTAGTGGTGTCGCTGGTAGTACTCTCACTGACAGCGGCTTGGATGATGCTATCGGTGGTATTACTGTCACTGGTAGTAGTTGCGATGGCGGTGCTAGCTGTGATGAGAGCGCTCTGGCTGATGATGCTGGTTCCACTGACAGCACTATCCGTCATTAGGCTCTGACTGGCGGATTCGCCTGTTGTCGAGCTGGTATTAATGATACTAGTACTGCTGCTCGTGGTAGATGAAGTCGTGCCCTGGTCATTGTTAGTGATGGACCATACCTTTCAGATGAAGCTCATTAACTTACAGACGCAAGGCCTTCACTCATTTGGGGAGTTGTGCTTTGGCTAGTAAGAGTCTCAGTGCGGCTTGAAGCCAACCTACAGAGTGATGCAATGGTAGCTTGGCTATAGAAGCCCAGCAGGACAAGTGAGTATATTAATCGCATCTCTACTCTTCAATCCCAAGCGCGGAAGAACGTTTATGAAATTGATATGTCACAAAGGAGGTAATAATTGACAATATGTGAAAGGCTTATCCCAGTCTTATTATCTTCTTCTATTCTTCATTTGTCTGTAAATAGGAGAAATGTCTCAAAGCTTTGGGTCCAAGGTTTGGAATGACAGAAAGTAGGTGTTATTTCCAAGACCGCACCAAAATACTGCGAAGGATATTAGGTTGTTAGGGCGAGACCATTTCCCAAGGAATGGAATGTGTTGAATTAAACAATGTCTTGGCATGGTATTATCAGATATGCATGCTCTTTTAACAGTAAGTAGGGGTCACCAGGTTTGCTGGTCCGATTTAATAGGCAAAACTCTAAGAGCAAATGTGAATTTTCTTGGGGGAAAACGAGGCTTGATAGCCTACTGACTCAAGTAGATGGCAGTTGTTGCTGCTACGGAGCGCCGGTTGCCACTGAAGGGCTATGACGCGACCCAGTGGACCCTCCCAGTAAATATGTTACGAGGTGGCAGAACTACAAGCGGTCGTTGGATAATATTTATTGCGAAGTCAGGCTGCTTTTTAGGCTTGTCATTTGTTTTCTTGGTATTTACTAAGTACGGGTTGGTGTTTGTTTGTTGCTCATTAATCTTATTGCATGCCATGCCATATCTCCCTTTGCAATATAACTAGTACACGCAATTAGAACGGCTCTGACAAGCAACCGTTTTGAAGGGACCCTGTGCTCGCTCGGGGCAGGCAGAATTCAAGGTGGAGTCACCGGTGAGGAAGAGACAGCCGACTCTTGCATCACGCTGGAGCTGCAGAACCCTGCACTTGCCAGGTCGGGGGTGCCTCGATTTCCAATGTCTGGCGAGAAACGTGGGAATCAGCTCAGTGTGGAGTGCTGCGTGTGGAGTATGGGGGAGCAATTGCGGAGAAGTATGGGCGTCGGCGTCCGTTTAAAATTCGTCATGCTGGTGCCGGCATGGCCCGACAAAGACTCAAACAGCCAGTCCCTGTCCCCCCCGATTACAACGGTGCTGCATATCAGACAAAAGATTTATCCGTCAGAAGAGACAGGTCAAAATTCTTATCCACCGATGAATCGGGACTCTTGGTCTTCATTGGCCCCCGCACTGCTCCCCGCAAAACACCACCCCGAGATGAGATGTGAAGCGCAGGCGGGGAAGCAATCCCCAAATATGAATCTGGGGATGTCGAGCCCTAAAATATGGGGGAACTGTAGTATATTTTATAGCATATCTGGTAGTATATTCAGCGGTTCCGATCCACCGAATCGCATTGCATTTTACATTGAGTAACAGCGTCTATTACTTGCAGTTTATGATATCGTCGTATTCTAAATTTTCCCATTCAAGAATCACCGCCTTATGAATATCTCTTGTGTAGCGCTGCTCATAATGTAGCACCATCCCTTGTGCCTAAAGTTAATAACTTGAAAAACACCTCCATCGGGATACTTAAATCCGGGTGGTACGACCAAAGTCTGCCAACATGCCATATTTACCTGGACAAATTGTGATTGTAAGGCCTCAACAATGGTAGCCACCAATTGCAGGATGCCGATTTATTCGCGCAGGAGCCAAGTTGGCGGCGTGGCCAGCCCCAGATCCCGGCTGGTGCTCAGAATATTACACTCGGACAAGAAGAATTTATCCTTCTTCAAAACAGCAGTGAAAACATTTATCCATCAGAAGCTTGGACTCCAAGTAATTGGATCGTGCATGTGTACGAATTTATGCTTCCCCACAATGCTACTCCCCGCATCCATCACTCTGCTTGTCAAACCCCGTACACATGGACATGCCTAACACTGGTGAAATTATAAAAACATTCATAATCCAGGACCGTATCTGATTTACTCTTGGAGATCACACGCTCAAACTTGGGGGTTCTGCCTACATCTACAGAACTCAGCTCGCCATCATGGGAAACCCGTTCCGCGTGAACGAGGACCTTGCGTCCAATACGCCACCTGAAATCTATGGCTATCGACCTTATCTCCTGGCCTTCTCGGCTGCTTGGGTAAGCAATTTCTTTGGATCACTGCGATGAGTTTGGACGATACTAAATGACACAAAAGGCTTCTGCCATGTATGGGTATGATTCTGCCTTTATTGGAGGTACTTTGGAACTCGAATCATTTCAGAGAGCTTTTGGGCTGGCCAACATCTCAGATAATGCCCTTGCTTCACTCTCTTCGAACATTGTATCAACATTCCAGGGTGGTGCATTCTTTGGTTGTATAATTGGTTTCTTTTCTGCGGAGAGATTTGGCCGAAAACCAGTCATTTTAGGTTCTGCTGTCGTCTTCATCCTCGGGGTCATCTTGCAAATGATTGGCAAGATTGGCCTGCTTTGTACGTCAACTCACTTCCACTCCCATTGCCTTTAAACCCAGGCTAACAAAGCATCAGATGGTGGACGTGTCTTGACTGGTCTTGCAATTGGTGCTTCGTCTACCATCATCCCAATTTACATCGCAGAATGCAGCCCTTCGCTGATCCGAGGAAGGCTGGTCGGAATCTTCGAAATTATGCTACAGACTGCTCTCGTGTTTGGGTTCTGGGTCAATTATGGAGTGTCCAAGAACATTTCATCGGAGGGTGACAAGCAATGGCACATCCCGGTGGCGGTTCAGTTTGTCCCCGCGGGAATCCTCCTCATGACGGTGCCATTTTTCTGTCCAGAATCTCCCCGCTGGCTTGTGTCGAAAAACAAGGTCGACAGGGCGCGTAGCGTTCTTTCTTGGGTTCGCAATCTACCTAGCGACCACGAATACCTTGCAAACGAAATCGCCGAGATCCAGGCTGGCATCACTCACGAAATCCAAATGCGAAATGGAAAGAGATCTACGTTGCAGATCTTTCAGGAGCTCGGCACGCCGGGCATCAGGTGGCGCGTCACGGTGGGCGCGCTACTCATGCTTCTGCAAAACCTCACAGGAATCAACGCCATCAATTACTACAGCCCGACGATTCTCAAGTCGATTGGATTCACCGGCACGACCGTGGGATTGCTGGCGACCGGTGTTTATGGCCTGGTCAAAATGTTCACCACTATCATCTTCATGTTCTTCGTCGTCGATCGATTTGGCCGACGTCGCCCACTGCTGATTGGAGCTGTTGGTGCTATGGTTGCCATGTACTACCTGGCAGGCTACTCTGCCCTGTCCGGATCTTTCGAAGGTTCCGCGCCCTCCGATTCGGGAAGCCGAATGGCGTTGGCCATGATTTACCTCTATGCCATCTTCTATGCCTTTAGCTGGAATGGCATCCCGTGGATCTTCGCCTCGGAGGTACTCCCCAACCAGGTCCGAACCTTGGGCATGATGTGTGCCGTCTGCACACAGTGGCTAGCGCAGTTCATTGTCGTGTACAGTCTTCCGTACATGATGAACAACATCACTTATGGCGCATTCATATTCTTCGGTTCTTGCACGGTCGTTGCATTCATCTTTGCATTCCTTTTCGTTCCTGAAACGAAGGGGGTATCGCTGGAGGACATGGACATTCTGTTTGGCGCCGATGCGCCCTTGTTTGCCCGGTCCGCACGAAAGAGATATCTTGAGGTGAGACAAGCTGGCCTGAATGCTGCCACATTGTACACGGAAGACAAGGAAAAGGCGACGATAGAGCATGTAGAGGTATAGTTTTGGGATTAGAGACAGATTAGAAATTTGATTGAGATTGGATAAGCATTGCGCACTTATTATTTTTTGAGCTATACATAGTCTGTATCTATTGACCAAATTTACTATTGTTAAACCAGATAAAAATACTACTTCATACATTGCCTGTTGTGACATGATTAGACAAAGTAGGCAGGGACTGAAAGAAATGAGTGAGCCATTTGTGCCCATGCTGCTTCGGCGTATGATCAGGAGGTCAAAGTATTCCTTTCAACTTTGCGGTCAGTGCCATCTCACAAGTATAGTGATGTTCCAATGATAATGTCTATTCAATGATACCCTGTGCATTACGGGCTCAATTCATTTCTGATTAACATTATCTCTATCAAGTCTATGGTCATTGGAAATGTGAATGATGCAGGCAACTATATACTGTCGAAGTGAAGTGTATGTTCAATTGGAATCCTGATATACTATCCGGTCATGGGGCCTCTTGGAGCTTAGAGCTTTGAAATCCATCGCTCCACCTTCTTCTGGATGACGGCGCTGTTCTTCTCCATGAAGAACATGTGGCCGTTTCCGTGGATGCCGGCCTCTCCGAGCTCAAGGTGCTTGGTCTTGGAGCAGCCAGCCTGCTTGAGGAACTCGACGGTGCAGTAATCGTAAGGAACGTGGTAAGAAGACTCGGAGGTAACAAGCAGGATGGGCTTGCTGGCCAGGTTGGCGAGCTTGCGAGGGGAAGGCTTTTCGGCCTGGAGGACGCACTGCACATAGCCGTCTCCTTTAGCGGGGTACACCTTCTTGACAAGCTCAGACGTCGGGTCAGTGACAGCAGGTGAGTAAGTGATGGCAATGTCGGTGAGACCCCAGTTGCGGGAGGAGCTGTTGCTGAACACGGCCTCCTGGAAGGGTGGGCCGGTAGGCTCAAGAAGGATGAGACCCTTGGTGAGCTTGGGGCGGGCATCGGCGATAAGAATAGGCATGAGGCCGCCCTGGCTGTGGCCGACGAGAATGACGGGCTGTCCAATCTTATCCAGAAGGGCCGCACCGGCATTCTGGACGGTGGTCTGCTGGTATGTGGCGTTGTTGATGAACTGAACGTTGGAGGAATAGAAGGTGTCGAAGACGGCATCTCCCATCTTACCAGTGCCAGGCCATTGGGTGTGGAGGGAGGCCTGGGGCCAGAGCATGTAGTCCTGGCCAGCTGTGAATCGCTGCTGGATGATCTCGGCGGAGTAGGTTGAAGGCTTTGTCGCACCATGGGCAGGTTGCCATGCAGAACGGCCTCGGAAGGTCTGGTCTACAATGTACACCTCGTACCCCTGCTCGATAAAGTGGGAAGCCCAGCCACGGCCACCATCGGGCTTGTTGAGGAAGTTCTGCGAAACGTCAGCATTGCATGTTAATTAAGGTGGGTGGCTTGCAGGTGGCGTACTGTGCCTGTTTGAGCTTGGCCATGGATGAGCACGATCGGGACCTCCTCAGTGGCTCCGCCGAACGGCGCCAGTTTCTCGACATACATCTGATCGCGGAAGATGTTTCCGCCAGATCCGTCGGATACATAGTCTCCACCGACGTAGAAGTACGAGCGGACGTAAGGCACCTCGGATTGGCTGCTGCTGCTGTCGTCGTTGTCGTGGTGGTGCCTGTTGGGGGCAGCAAAGGCATACCCCAGCAACGTGGCGGCGGCAACGGAGAGCTTCATGAAATGCATTGTGGAATTATGATTAAAAGAAGGACAGGAGGTGAGTGAGCAGTATCCAACGCAGAACAGCCCAAGGAACAGCGAACACAGCCGGTTAATAAGAAGCTCAAGGTTGCACACGAATATGCATCTTTGATGAGGGTGGAACCGTGGAGCGGTGCACGGGGACTCGCGTAAACGGTTGCGTGGGTCTCTCACGGTGATGGCCTCAGCATTCTACAGCGATTTTTTACTTGACAGGTGGAGTATATTGCCTACTACCGAGACGGGTACTCCCTCGGGGAAGTTCAGGGACCCGAGAAGGGGAAGCGAAAGGAAAATAGGAACATTCTTGGCCGTCTTCCATGCGGGCATTCTTCGGCAGTTTGTCGTGTGCCCGTCGGCCGCCGTCCGCAGAATTGCCTCGTTTGGGAATCAGCTCCGTACCGAGCGATCCACGGCTTGCATGGCCTGCCCCTGCGACCCTGCATTGATTCTCTGCTTCATTCGCCAGACCGGGGACCCGGGACCCAATGAACATCCCCCATGAGCCGATCCTGCTGCAACCGAAGGAGAATATGCAATCTAAACGCCTCTCCGACAGCAACCCTGGACGGCCCCACCACCCACACTCACTACACCCTCACTACGACCGAAGCAGACGCATCTAATCCCGCAGCAAACGCCACCAGCCATCGTGTAAAAGTCGCCAGTCATGAAAAATCACGTAAATGGCATAGCTGTCCAAGCCACAGCGCACGGGAAAGCCTTCCGCCATCACCGCCAGGCTGTCATCGCAATTCAGAGGCCCCGGAATGGACTTGTCCAGAATTCCCATCCATGCTTAATGCATGCACCTAACACTAGACTTGGACACCCGTCTACGCAACACAAAACCTCAGCTGTGCCAGTTCGTCCCGTCTCGTGGCATCGCGGTGGGGCTCTTTGTCAAAGAATCAGCCTAGGCTGCGTCAGCCAGAGACACACTGACCAGATGGTTACCACCCGCGGAGTCCATGGACCCATTCGCTCATCACGCGGGAGCATCTCCCTCAAGCCGCCGCTGGCTGCCGGCGGCCTTCGATGAGTCGATTCTTTCATCCGCATTGCTAGACCCCATACCCCTCTGGGGAATACCCGTTCAATGCGAGTCTAAAAAGAGTTGCTCTACCCGTGGTAACCATAATAGAAACTCTCGATGTGCGTGGAGGCTTGCCGCGCATCCTTGTCCCCTGTTGACCCGAGACCACGTCGGTGGATCACACATGAACGCGGCACGTCGAAAAAGCAACACCATGTCCATGCAACCATCTGCATCTCGCGTGGAATACACACCCCATTTGGGCCTAGAGTAACCAATACGGAAATGATGTTCTCCTTTAAATCCCGCGAGCAGATCGATGTGCACAATGCGACGTTGAAACTCTCGTCATATATCTGTTTGGGTTCCACCCATCGACGTGAGGACGCATGTTCTAAGCCTTGCGGCCATGGACGACCCGACGCTGTTGATCCACTGGCTCTTCAGCTGCCTGGCCCTCTCCATAATGGGGGCCAGGCTGATCTGGAGGAAGGTGTCCAAGCAGTCTTTCAATCTTGGCGACTATCTGACTATGGCGGCGTGCCTCTGCGCCCTGACGAGGCTTGGCTTGATCCACGTCGTCCTGACCTGGGGCACCAACAACGTGTCCGCCGCCATTCGAAAGACGCACGTTTTCACCGCAAAGGAGATCCACCGGCGCGAGATCGGCAGCAAGCTTTCGCTTGCCAATCGCGTATTCTACAACTCATAGTAAGCAAATCTTGCCTCTTTTTGTTGACCCCCCCTGTGGCGGGTTGATTTTAGTCGAAAGTTAAAAGGTAATCTTTATTTATAACTAACGCTCTTTAAAATAGTCTTTGGCTGCAAAAGCTAGTCCTCATGGACGTGTATCGTCGGTTGCTCCAGCACCAGACGTGGGAAAAACATATAATTTGGGGCTACATGATCATCTTTTTCGGGACATACGCAGCCACGCAAGTAACGACGTTCAGCGAATGCAAACCCATCTATCTTTATTGGCAGGTTGTACCTGACCCAGGTACGTCATTTCGTTGACATGTATCCAATAAATCTCGCTAACATCTTATTTTCAAACGTATAGGCTCGTGTGCCAAAGCCCAACTCCAACTAATTGTCGTCGGCGTCCTCAACATCGTCACCGACTTCATGCTCCTCGTCCTCCCTATTCCGCTCGTTGTTTCGCTCAAAACAGCTTGGCAGCGCAAGGCACAGTTATTCGTGTTGTTTACATTGGGTGTCTTCATTATTGCCATCACCATTATCCGCCTTCCGATCAACGCCTCCAACAAGGACAGCCAAGTCAACCGCACCACCTGGGCGAGTGTCGAACTCCTGACCGCCGCCATCGTCGTCAACGCGCCCACCATCTACGGCCTCTGGAACAAGCGAAGGCAGAAGAAGTCCGAATCGAAATCACAAGGAACCGGCGGTCCCTATTACGGGCAAGGAACGCATACATCGGTGGCGCGCAGAACAACCGAAAACCACATCGACAACAATTCTTACATGATGAAAAGTAGGCGCAAAAGCGCCATGGACGGCATATTACAGACGAAGGAGGTGATCGTGTCGGAGCTAAGAGAGACGGATAGAAGAGGAAGGGGGTATGCAAACTTGTCTGAGGATATGGAAAGCGCGTCAAATCATTCTAGCCAAAAAGGTATTTTAGGACCATAAAATATGAAATTACGTTTTTTTTTGTGCATTTAGCTATTGAAAAGATTCAGAACATCCCATTGTGGACCCTTCATTTCTTTTGCAGGAGAAAGCATGTTGCATTGGCAATTTCCTTTTTAGCACTTACCCTATTCTTCGAGATTAATATAATTTAATGCAGAAACAATATTTTACTATGTAGCCATAGACATATCTGAGACCCTTGGTATAGAGGGTAGTTTGTATGTTAGATTTAGTTTGCTAGGTTTTCTAAGATACAATAGCTGGTGGTTAATTCCCTCTCTTCTGTTGAAGGCAAACTCTTTAGAAAGAAGAAAAGTTTGAAATGCATGGGTGGGTACAATGCAAGTGCCTACCTAACCTTTGACCATGGCTAAAATGTGTGTAATACTTCACAGAGTTCGTGAACTTTGTTCCTGCCACAGACTGGGCCAACTAGAGCTGTTACAGACACCAAATCGAACCAGCATTGGATGACACGGACATGGACTGTTGGATCCATGATTCATTCGGTCATTATGGTCTTGTACATTGCGGTGGGGCATTTCCCTAGTCGGAAATTTTCCGCTTTGGGCATTATTGGGAAATTTCTGCTCAGCGATTAATGACGAAGAACGCAGTCCAAGACCTATGATACGCGAGAGAGACTGAAAAATTAGGGAAATATTCATTAGTTAACCCTTCGTTAGAGGCTGAATATAAAATGCTGGCCGTATTGTTTTGATGCTGATTCACCACCGCCAACTTTTCCCTGACTTCTACGTACCTGACTTCTCAAGATATATGCATCAAAATGTATGCGTTTTGCCTGGCGGTGATTACTGCATCATACGTTGTTCTGTTTGGCATACTCAGACCTCTTTACAAATATTTCCGTGATGTGAAAAGTTTACGCCGATACCCAAACTTTCACCTGTTTAGCGGCATTACAAATATCCCGTTCATGATTGAGGCGGTTCGCGGATTTCGGTCGAAGACCCTTTACGAGCAGCACAAAAAGCACCCTGTCATTCGTATCGGCCCCAACTCTCTCTCATATGGTACTGTGCACGCCATCAAGGACATATATGGCCATGGATCCGGCTGCATTAAAGGCGAGCTCTACGAAGTGCTGGCTGGGACGCATTTCCACATCACAGATGTGATTGACAAAAAGGAGCATCAACGGAAGCGGAAAGCGGTGTCTGCTGCCTTTGCTCTCAAGAACATGGAGACTTGGGAGTTCAAGGTTGCGGATAAGGTGGAGAGATTTATTCGCGGGTTGGATAGGACCTGCACTACTCCCATGAAGAAGGGAACTCTCCGCCCGGAACCAAGTGACCTGACCTTTGATTACCGAGCTTGGACCAACTTTTTCTCAATTGATGCTATCGCCGATATCGCATTCAGCGAGCGCCTCGGCCTTCTCGACCAGGGCCATGATCTTGTTCAAGCTGAGCGCATGGATGGTTCCAAGTTTCAGGCCAACTTCCGCGAAGCGCTTCATGGCACTGCTCGGGCGCAGTCGATACTTGTATGGGCAGCTCACTGGTTCAAATTTAATCAGAGGCTTACTCGACTTATCAGTCCCCAGTTTCGTAGACTGTGGAAGCAGAATGAGAAATGGGATGCGGTAGTTTACAACCGGGCTACGGAACGTCTAAAGCGCTATCATAATGGAGAAAAGCTTGAGGACATTTTTCAGTGTTTTGTGGAGGAAAGAGATGGAACACCTCGTTGTCTTGAATGGGGAGAGATCGTGGCCGAAGTTTCCATCTTGTGTAATGCTGGATCTGACACTACAGGCATTGCCATGTGCAATGCCATGTACTGGCTGTTGAAGAACCCTGAGTGCATGGACAGGCTGAGGAAAGAGGTTGATGCCGTTCTTGACGAAGACGAGATCGTTGCACCATACGACAAGGTTAAATACCTTCCATACCTGCGAGCTTGTCTCGATGAAACACTCCGTATCACTCCCTCTACATCATTTGGCCTTCCGCGACGAACCCCTCCGGAAGGTGCAGTCATTTTTGGAGATTTTATCCCTGGTGATACGACAGTGGCAATATCTGCATACGTCGCCCATCGGGATCCAGAGATCTTCCCTGACCCGGAGAAATACAACCCGGATAGGTGGTTAGGTGAAGAAGGAAAAGAGCTTCAGCCATACTTCATCGCATTCAGTGCCGGGGCTCGCGGTTGCATCGGTCGGAATATCAGCTACCTCGAACAGACGGTTCTTCTCGCCAGCGTTGTCCATCGTTACGAATTTGCCCTTCCCAGTCCAGATTGGGAGCAAACATGGCTGGAAGCATTGAACGCTATGCCTGGGAAAATGCCGCTCAAGGTGTGGCGACGAGATTGTAACAAGATTGACTCCTAATCAAGGCAGATAAACGGATGGTAAATAGCTCTAAAGAAATGAAAGCCTAAGTTTAAGTCTCATTATCATGGATATAGCGTTGTTAAATTGAACAGTTCATCGTTAAAATTGATCCAATCCCCATGCGTCTGCCACCTCCTGCTGACTTGAATTTGAAGGAGACCCGTTAGTTGGTATTGCAACCATCTTCGCACAGAAATGGCAACGTACATTGCACATGTGGTCCACGGCGAACGCTGACTCGCAAGTTTTAGCACCGCCATTAGAGATTCTTGTTCTGATCTTTTTGTAAATCGATCTGCTGCCAAGAATATTGACAAGGAAGCTACTCTAAAATCCGGATTAGTACTTGTACCTTATACAGGGGGTTTCCTTACGAGAATGACGGCGTGGTATCTGGGTTAGACTATTTCACTTGTTAGTAGAGGCTATCGAGAGTTCTCTGGAAATCAGTGTACCTCAGCAATACTACAGATGTGTCGCACAATTTCTTTAATTCTTTTATCCATATTATTCAACGCTTTCTTCCTTGCCATGCCTAAGCTTGGAATTGTGGGGTCATGAGCAAGAAGGATTAGTCGTGCCAGATAGTAATGTTGAATTCCGGTAACAACTGCATCATTGAGATATATTTCACTGGAAAGCCATGAGGTATCATCGAGCTTCTCAGGAACCATAGGTATAAACTGCCACGGTTTCTCATCCCACCAATGATCTAGACGAACCATGAGGGCTTCCCATTCTTGTTGAGTAAATGAGGATTCATTAAAACAAACCTGAACGCAGACAGCGCAGTGGAGAATAATCTGGTTAGAATAACTATATTCACAATCTTTCGAGTCGGCCAACAAGGGTATTTTATCGACCAGTCCTATTAGTTGCACTGGTTTGCAATGTATTGTCGCTATAAATATTTCTTGACGAAGGGCGCTCCAAAATGTCGCCAGTCTGAACCCCGTGAATTCACATACTTCTTTCTGGGCGGCTAACAGCAGCCGTGTTCCAATGAGATGAGATTGAGATGAATCGCAAGAATATGGGACATCAACTTCTTCGATGAATCGAAGGATGACTATGGTGGCCAACAGGTTTTCGTCCACCATAGCTGCTGGGCATGACAAGGCTGGAATGACGGTGTTTAAGCATCGCTGTAAATATAAATCTTCGGTTGACCTGTCCCCCATTTCAACCTTATGCTGATATTTGGCGGCGGCGGCGAGCATGGCATTCAGTAGTGGAGGACAATGGACGGCATGGCGTGGAACGACCGTGGCGAAATGGCGGTCAGGGTCGCACAAGTCAAATATAGGTGCAATATTCCTGATAAATAAGCGGAATAAGACACCTTCATGATCGTCTTTTAACGGCCACAGGGGCTGTTTGGTGTAGATACTCGCTGGCAAGTTGATCGATCCAGCGTTTAAAGAAAATTCGACTGGTGTGGTCGAAACTAAGGCTGAAGAGGATAGACTTCCAGTATCCTGGTCTAGAAGCAGGTGATATCCTAGGCTCTGAGTTTCTAGATATAGAGAAGGAGCTTCATCATCATTTGGTGAGGTTTGGGGCTGTTCCTCAGGTCTAAAATGGCCAATATTAGTCTGCTTCCATCCTAGATTTGACATTCATACTCATTGGCCTTGTTATCGGGAGCTAATACGGGTTCGGATTGTTGTGGAACTTCAGATTCTGTACACTGAAGGGATAGATCAGATGAAGGCGACCGATAAAACGAGATATGATCTCCAGGACCCCCCCGCAAAGACCAGCCTTCCAGATCCGTAGCATCTTCTTCTCTATTTGTTGTGTTGTATACATTGACAATCTCTCGAGTCTCGTCAACAAATGTAAATGAAGGCGGGAGTTTAATCCATTGTTGGTTGGCAGGGAAATAATATCCTCGGAGAAGTCTGGATGCCGTTCCTTTTCGAATTGTGCTGAGAATAATTAGTTCAGGATCAGTTGGTGGCGACTGGGAACTTGCCCCCGCATGGAGTGTCGAAATTTCAGGTTTCTTACACCAATTATCTTCATGGTAGGCATGGAGGGGTCTCGATCCATAACCACTCTATTGGCGCTCATCTTGATTCGCAAACCTGTTCACGAAGCTTCAAATGACATTCGGTTATTCCCCCCCGCCCGCTTGCCTGTTTTTGGGCCGTGCGTCACCTCCCGGTATTCCAGTAAAGGAAATCTGACGTTCCCCTAGCCTTTGTTGGGAAGATGTAAGGTGGAAGTTTTGTCTTGCTAATGATGGAGCCACCTCCACATCAGAACAGGAAATATCATGTCTGCTTGGTGTCCGCCGTGTAATAGAAGGCTAGAGGATGGATCTTTTGCGTGGGATAATGGAAAATCACCAAAGGCAACGCGTACAGCCTTTTAAAAGGGTACATCACCTCTTTAAACACGACGGGCAATTATCCAATGGTTACCCCACAGGCTGAGTGGGGAATCATTCACAAAAGAGGCAATTATCCTTATTTGGCCGACACGACCTCAGCACTGGACTAGGGTACCTTTAGCGCAAGCTTTTTTTCCACATTCGCTGAATGTGGGAATCCTGTCCGAGCCGTTTCTCGAATCATAACACGGACGACAGTCGCAACACTGCAATTGATCTTGCTTCATTTTGCTAGTATAATCATGCATAGTATATTCTCACCCAATTAGTCACTAGATAGTTCAAGTTGTTTCCTTCATCCTATGGAGTACTTCATTCAATGCCTTCTTGCAATTTTCATTCCAGGTCATTGTTGAAAAATCATAATGCTTCCGTTGCTCACCACCGCTTTTCTCTAGCTTCGCCAGTTCGTCCTTGAACCGATTCTCCAAGCGATTCTGAACCCGGAGATACTTGGTTCCCATTGTCAGATTCTTAAAAGCCACCCTCATGTTCTTGTCGTCCCTAAAGTGCTGGTCGTTCTCGTCTAGTACACGGCTCGCGAATAGCAATACCGCAGCTAAACCAGAGGCAGCGGCCGTGGCGACGGAGCTTCCGGATTCGTGAGAAACTGTTTTGCCCTCGTTGTTAGAGAAAGGCACATTCGTCCCTGGCAGGAGATAGTCGACCTTATCGACGTTAACCCAGGTCTTTGCGTCGCCTGTCTCAGTTGCACTGCCGATGCGGATGCAACCCGCAAAATCGCCGGGGTAACAGTAATCCTTAGTCAGGCTCCCCTGATCGCTAGTCGAGCAGAACATAAGCGTCTTTTTTATGCACGCGTCACGAATGGCATTCTCTAGGTCCTTCATATCGGGGTTGTCTGAAACGGGAGTTTCAATGGTCCAGCTCATGGATATGATATCCACCCCGCAGTCGGTAGCCCAACGAATGGCCTAAGTGTGTAAGCTTTGTGGTACTGTGTAAGAAGAGAGGGCATACACTAACCTTTTCTGCTGACTTTGCTGTAATATGCCGCTCGTTGCTTCCCATCGCCGGCTTTTGATCGAGTCTTGCAACGTACAGCTGTGCCATGGGACATAGCCTGCAGATAAGCATCGCCATACACGTACCATGGTTACTAGATGAAACAAAGTAGGGACTCATTAGGTCGTCCGAGTTTAAATATGGACAGAATGACTTTCCAGCAGCAATCTTTCCATCGAGGCTGATCATGGATGCGTCGACACCATCGTCGATGATTGCAACTTTTATGGGCTGGACGCCGCTAGCAGTATTCAGAAACCGAGAAAATCCCACGACACAGTCGATCCATTGGTTTTGGCTGATTTTTCATTAGATTGCTAACAAGAGACGTGGCTTGTTTACGTTTACGTTTGGTTAAAAAACAAGCAGGAGGCTCAACCAGGTGTTTCCAGGAGCGCGCGCCTAGGCTGGTAGCTTATAGGTAGATAAATATAGGCTTTATAATAACTATGGTTATTGGTTTCTTTTTGCCCTAACTAATAAAATAATTAAC